>LR812522.1:2030988-2093488 GCA_903798195.1 Danio kyathit | reverse complement strand
CAAAAGTCTGAAAAATAGTGACATTAATATAATTTAATAATACAAACTATGTGCAATATGTTTTTATATTTATTTATATTTATGTTGTTTTGTATTTTTTATGTAAAAAAATGACAATATAGCACATATTATTTAGTTTATTTATTATTTAATTTTTAAAAAATATTTATATAATTAATATAATTTTTTTGCACATATTATTAACAAAGTATTGCATATAATATTACAAGACCGTACATAGCATACACAGTGCAGAATAAGAAAATATGTGCAATATTTAAAGGCCACCTATGATGAAAATCATCTTGTGTAAGCTGTTTGGACAGAACTGTATGTAGGTATAGTGTGTCCACTGTCAGACTGGAGTGATATAAACACAATAAGCCTCTTTTTTTTTTAATTCCCTGATGTTAAAATTGGATCTAAATCCCTCCCATTTTAGGGCCCACCACAACGTGACGTAGGAGTGCGGTTTTCCTGCCCACCAAATTGATTGAGTTGCGTATTAACATGTCTCCGTAGTAGCGCGTATGATCATATCCATAAGACAGGGCTTTGTGCAAAGCAGCTGGGATTGAAAGATTTGTTGAACTCTCTGTGATCATCAATCATCATCGAATGTGATCAAGAGTGAGTTTAAAACGTGTTTAAAACAATCCACAGTCGCATCTCACAGACGCTTCAATCCTGGGTTGTGGACGTTAAATCAGGTTTATTTTGTACATTAACATAACAGATACCCATACAGCAGTGGATATTAACCTGTATCCTTTCACATTTGTGTGCAAAAACTCCACAACAAACACTCATTGAGAAAGTTCTTACTGTAGTATTTCTCACAAGCGTTATGTAAGATCTGCTTCCTTCATGTCTGTCACTGTGCTGTTTATCTGACACAGCCAGAGACGGAGGCACACTCTGACAGGCACTTGGGAACGGTGGCGGGGAGAACCAGCATTAAGGCACAGGCCACAAATACAGCTACAGTGTGTCCAGAGCAGGAAATCTAATATTCTGAAAGGTTTATAAATAATCTGATGGTTGTTTTGAGCTTTACAGACACATTCTGGAGACACAAAAGACTCATCTTAAATCTTGAATAAGGTGTAAAATAGGTGCCCTTTAAAATATAATAGTACAAATAAAAGTTTGAAAAGGTGTGTTTTACTTTATAAATACATTATGCAGCTGGTTTGTTGAGCTCTTGAAGGATGTGTGTTATCATTGTAATTTAAAACACTTCAGATATTGGTTCTTTTAAAGAAAGCCAAACTTTAGTGCGTCAGATAAACAGAGCGAGATTATTCACCCGAGTCATTTCTGCGATCTGTGAGTGTGTGTTTACCGGCGTCTCTCATCCTCATGAGTTTCTCTTTATCTGCTGAACACAGACCAGCCTTTAACACACTTCACAATATATTTCAGCATGAGCTCATCCATATTCAGAGCCGCTGCTGTTAAAGTCACAATATCAAATAAAGAGACTCGTCTGGTTTACAGCTGGATTTATGAGACACCACACCAATCAAATATATTTCATCAGATTCATCGACAGCATCAGGCTTTTCTCTATCAACCTAAAATGTAAATGTGGGAGAAATGTGTGCATATTTCATACTTACGGAGTTGTAATGATGATTAAATCTCGCCCGTAAGCTGCAAATGAGAATTGTGAAATGTCCTTGTTTTATTGCCATTTAAAAAGGCTTCCTGAGAATGAATTTCTCCATCATTTTACCTGCACAAATTAATGAGTGCATGAAGCAGAATGGTCTGTTATATGATATTCAGGGTGTCCGCAGGGTCTTAAAATGTCTTAAGTTTCCAAAACAATATTTTAGACCTTACAGTCACTGAAATATTGTCTTGTAGGTCTTAAATCCTTTTTAAACAGGTCTTAATTTTCCTGTCCATGCAAAGTAAAGCTACCCAATCAGGCCGACATCCATCCAATCACCAACAATACATTCATTCATTCATTCATTTTTTTTCAGCTTAGTCCCTTTATTAATCAGGGGTCACCACAGCGGAATGAACCGCCAACTTATACAGCATATGTTTTACGCAGCGGATGCCCTTCCAGCCACAACCCAACAGTGGGAAACACCCATACACTCTGCACTCACACTCATACACTACGGACAGTTTAGCTTATTCAATTCACCTATAGCGCATATCTTTGGACTGTGGGGTAAACCGGAGCACCCGGAGGAAACCCACGCCAACACAGGGAGAGCATGCAAACTCCACACAGAAATGCCAACTGACCCAGCCGAGGCTCGAACCAGCAACCTTCTTGCTGTGAGGCAATCGTGCTCCCCACTGCACCACCGTGACGCCCCAACAATTCATATCAATACTTTTTTTTTATAGATTTAAGTTTATTAAATGTAAGAGTTTTGTGATTGGAGTAATAAGCTAAAAAGCAGCTTTACATCACAGAAACAATTACAGTTTATTATACACTCACCGGCCACTTTATTAGGTACACCTTACTAGTACCGAATTGGACCCCCTTTTTGCCTTCAGAACGGCTTTAGTCCTTCGTGGCATAGATTCAACAAGGTACTGGAAATATTCCCCAGAGATTTTGCTCCATATTGACATGATAGCATCACACAGTTGCTGCAGTTTTGTCGGCTGATGCCAATCTCCCTGTTCCACCACATCCCAAAGGTGCTCTATTGGATTGAGATATGCTGGACTGTGGAGGGCCATTTGAGTAAGTGAACTCATTGTCATGTTGAAGAAACCAGTCTGAGATGATTGGTGCTTTATGACATGGTGCGTTATCCTGCTGGAAGTACCCATCAGAAGGGAGACACTGTGGTCATAAAGGGATGGACATGTTCAGCAACAATACTCAGGTTGGCTGTGGCTTTGACACGATGCTCAATTGGTACTAATGGACCCAAAGTGTGTCAAGAAAATCTCCCCCACACCATTACACCACCACCACCAGCCTGAACCGCTGATACAAGGCAGGATGGATCCATGCCTTTTCATGTTGATTGACGCCCAAATTCTGACCCGACCATCGGAATGTGGCAGCAGAAATGGAGACTCATAGACCAGGCAACGTTTCTCCAATCTTCTATTGTCCAGTTTTGGTGAGCCTGTGTGAATTGTAGCCTCAGTTTCCTGTTCTTAGCTGACAGGAGCGGCACCCGGTGTGGTTTCTTCTGCTGCTGTAGCCCATCCGCCTCAAGGTTGGACGTGTTGTGTGTTCAGAGATGCTCTTCTGCAGACCTCGGGTGTTGTAACGAGTGCTTATTCTGAGTTACTGTTGTCTTTCTATCAGCTGGAACCAGTCTGGCCATTCTCCTCTGACCTCTGGCATCAACAAGGCATTTGCGCCCACAGAACTGCCGCTCACTGGATATTTTCTCTTGTCGGACCATTCTCTGTAAACCCTAGAGATGGTTGTGCTGTGAAAATCCCAGTAGATCAGCAGTTTCTGAAATACTCAGACCAGCCTGTCTGGCACCAACAACCATGCCACGGTTTAAGTCACTTAAATCCCCTTTCTTCCCCATTCTGATGCTTGCTTTGACCTGCAGCAGATCGTCTTGACCATGTCTACATGCCTAAATGCATTGAGTTGCTGCCATGTGATTGGCTGATTAGAAATTTGCGTTAACAAGCAGTAGGACGGGTGTACCTAATAAAGTGGCCGGTGATTGTATATATACATGGCGGTGAGTGTATAGTTATTTTATATTCTAGTAATGTTTCACATTTTTTGTATTGTGAACAGGTAAATGCAGCAGCTTTTGGTGAGCAGAAGAGATTTTATCAACCCATGATTATGAACACACACCCTTGCTAAAGTTTATAATGTGATGGTCTAGAATTTTATTTTCCTTCTGTTTTTCAATCAGTCCAGTTTGAGTTGCAGTAGAGCTACAGAGACGTGGATAAAAGCTTGAAGCACAGGTAACACTCATGGCTCCCAGTGAAAGATGTTTCTCTTGCTCTCCTAGTGTACTTTAAGTGAGAGGAAGTGCCCTATCGTGTGCATGTGTGAAACTCTTCTCTTACTATCAGTGTGTTTCCATTTAAAGTTCGTCCTCTGCATCACCTCGCACTCTCTAAAACACACACACACACACACACCCACACACACACACACACACACACTCACACTCACACTCACTCACTGACTCTTGGTTCCATTCAGATAGCAGAACACACTCTTATCAGAGCGAGATGAGTGCTAATGGAGACAAGGTCAGCAGTGAGCTTATGACACACACACACACACACACACACACACAGGCAGAAACACAAACTTTAGGTCTGTGAATTGTGAGGACTTTCCATAGACTTCTAGGGCCGTGTCATAAACTTGAAAGCTGAGCCAGGTTTTTTGCTATGGTTTCAGTCTGATACAGATTATTATTATTATTATTATTATTATATTTTCCCAGAGATGGGTTGCAGCTGGAAGGGCATCCGCTGCGTAAAAACGTGCTGGACAAGTTTGCGGCTTCATTCCGCTGTGGCAACCACGGATTACCAAAGGGACTAAGCCGAAAAGAAAATGAATGAATAATTATTATTATTATCATTATTATTATTATTATTATTGTCATTATTATTATTATTATTAATGTTTATTATTATTAATATTTATTATTATTATTTATTTATGTATTATTATTTATATTATAATTAAATATGGTTGTTTTTATTTATTATTATTATTATTATTATTATTTATTTTAAATATTATGTATTATCTTTATTTATTATTATTATTATAATTGTTTTGTTATTATTATTATTGTTATTTATTATTATTTATTATCATTATTTATTATTATTATTTATTTTAATTATTAATTTTTATCATTATTTATTTATTTATTATTTATTATTATCTTATTATTATTATTATTATTATTTATTATTATTTATTTATTATTATTTTATTTATTATTATTATTTTATTCATTCATTCATTTTCTTGTCGGCTTCTTGTCCCTTGCGGGGGTCGCCACAGCAGAATGAACCACCAACCTTATCCAGCACGATTTTACGCAGCGGATGCCCCTTCCAGCCGCAACCCATCTCTGGGAACTTCCACACACAATTCACACTCATACACTATGGACAATTTTAGTTTACCCAATTCACCTGTACTGCATGTCTTTGGACTGTGGGGGAAACCGGAGCACCCGGAGGAGGAAACCCACGCGAACGCAGGGAGAAACATGCAAACTCCACACAGAAACGCCAACTGACCCAGCCCAGCCGAGGTTCGAAACCTGCGACCCAGCGACGTTCTTGCTGTGAGGGCAACAGCACTACCTACTGCGCCACTGCGTTTGCCCTTATTATTTTATTTATTATTATTATTTTATTTATTATTATTATTTATTATTAAATATAAGATTTAGAGTGTGTGTGTGTGTGTGTGTGGTGTGTGTGTGTGTGTGTGTGTTGTGTGTGTGTGTGTGTGCGTGCGTGCGTGCGTGCGTGCGTGTGTGTGTGTGTGTGTGCATGTGTGTGAGAGAGTATGAGTGTGCATAAGAGAGAATGTGTGTGAGAGTGTGTATGTATGTGTGAGAGTGTGTGTGTGTGTGGTGTGTTGGCTGTGTTGTGTGTCGTGTGTGTTTGTGTGTGTGTGTGTGAGTGTGATGAGAGTCAGAGAGTGTGTGTATAAGAAGTGAATGTGTGTGATGAGAGTGTGTGGTCTTGTGTGTTGTGTTTGTGTGTGAGAGTGAATGGTGTGTTAATAGATTATGTATGTATGTGTGTGTGTGTGCTTGTGTGTGAGCGATGTGTGTGGAGCGGAGTATGCGTATGTGTGTAAGAAGGGGATGTGTGATTGTGTAAGAAGTATGTGTGTTTGAGAGAGTGTGTGTATGTGTGTGATAGAGAGTATGCATGTGCGTAAGAGAATGTGTGTGTGTGAGAGAGAGCAAATGTATGCGTGTGTGTGTGAAAGTTTGCGTGTGTGTTTATGTGTGTGTGTGAGATACTGAGCCTGATATTGTGGGTTTGTGTTTTTAGCAGAAAATGAATGTGGCAGCAGAAAATAACCCAGAATGCATCAGCGCCGCACTCGGATTCAGAGGCAGAGATAAAAACGCAAAGCGCCATCGTTGACGGAGGAGAGAAAACAGGAGGAGCGGGAGTGAGAAATGAAGAGCTGCGGTCAGACACTCCTGCACATAACACACAATCTGTCAACACACACACACACAAATACTAGCCAAATACACAGATTGAGTTTATGAACAGTATAACTTGTACACTGTTCATCTCATTTATTACCTATAAAAATGTATTTCATCGCATGTAATAAATGAAGTGAACTGTGTAGAAATTATAGAGTACATAAATGGCCCGTTTCCACTGAGTGGTACGGGTCACCTTTATCAGGCTTGTGTTTCCACTGTCAAAAGGGTACCAATGGTCCTCGCTCGAGCAAATGTCACAGTAAAGCTGTACGGGTGGTTCACATATCATATGAAAAGCACTTCTCACAAAACAGATGCTTTATACAAATAATTACTGTAAAAATGTTCATTACTAACCTTTCTGTGAACAGGATTTCACTATAACTGCAGATCAATAATGCGAAATAGGTCGCGAACGAAAGTGAAGAGCTGGGGGGGTGGTCGCAGACCAAAGTGAAGAGCGGTCGCAGATGAAATGAAGAGCTGATGGGGGTCTCAGATGAAAGTTAAGACCGAGGGGTAGGGTCGCAGACAAAAGTAAAAAGCTAAGAGGGGTCGCAAACGAAAGTGAAGAGCTGAGGGGGGGGGGGGTCGCAGATGAAAGTGAAGAGCTGGGGGGGGGGGGGGGCAGACGAAAGTGAAGAGCTGGGGGGGGGCGCAGACGAAAGTGAAGAGTATGGAGGGGGGTGTCGCAGACAAAAGTTAAGAGCTGGGGGTGTCGCAACGAAAGTGAAGAGCTGGGGGGGGGTCGCAGACGAAAGTGAAGAGCTGGGGGTGGTCGCAGATGAAAGTGAAGAGCAGGGGGGGGTCGCAGACAAAAGTGAAGAGCAGGGGAGGTCGCAGACGAAAGTGAAGAGCAGGGGGGGTCGCAGACGAAAGTGAAGAGCAGGGGGTGGTCGCAGATGAAAGTGAAGAGCAGGGGGTGGTCGCAGATGAAAGTGAAGAGCAGGGGGGGTGTCGCGGACGAAAGTGAAGAGCTGGGGGTGGTCGTAGACGAAAGCGAAGAGCAGGGGGTGGTCGCAGCCAAAAGTGAAGAGCGGGGGGTGTCGCGGACAAAAGTGAAGAGCTGGGGGGGAGCTGACGAAAGTGAAGAGCGGGGCGGAGGGGGATTTGGGTCGTGGACGAAAGTGAAGAAGGGGGGGGGTCGTGGGCCCCTAATAATATCTCTGGGGGCCCCCAAAATGCGTGGGCCCTAAGAATTGTTCTGACCCCCCCCCAAACCCCATAATTTGCTGCTCGTTTTTTGGCTTTTCTGGCTCGTCTGGCTTTTCATTTGGCTTTTCATTTAACACGCATAGTGACGCTCTTCTGTAAACCAATAGCATTCAGCTGCGCATCTAGCTCCTCCTTTTGCGTACCCTTTTGTTGTGCTAGGTACCCTTTGCAAAGAGTACCCAAAAAGTAGTACAGTACGGTTCGCTTTTTGGTGCCTTTAGACAGTTGAAAAACGGCCATAAATGTGTACCAACCCATACCGTACCACTCAGTGGAAACGGGCCATAACAGATATACACCAGCACACACACATATATTATGTTAAAACAGACGTTTATTTTGGCATAATATATGTGCGTGTGCTGTGTATATTTAATATGTGTATATAAATACACACATGCATGCATAGAGGAATAAAAATCGATTTACATATAAAATATATATGTATATGGTACAAATTATATATAAATTGAAATATATTGAGGGTGACACAGTGGCTCAGTGGTTAGTACTGTGGCCTCACAGCAAGAAGGTCGCTGGTTCCAGTCTCAGCTGTGTGTGTGTGTGTGTGTGTGTGTGTGTGTGTGTGTGTGTGTGTGTGTGTGTGTGTGTGTGTGTGTGAGAATTATTGTATAGTATGGGTGTTTTCCAGTACTGGGTTGCAGCTGGAAGGGCATCTACTGTATAAAACATATGCTGGAATAGTTCAGTCACCCCTGATGAATAAAGGGACTAACCTGAAGGAAAATGAATGTATATAATAGTAATATATACAGCTAATCTTTACTACTCTAAATTTTAATTCAGAGTAAGCACTTTCTATCAATAGAAATGTTTATTTTATTTAGTTTTATTGCCTTGTTTTCCAGTATAAAATCAAACAATTAATAAATCACAATGCATTCAGAAGGGACATAAAATAAATATTAACTTTCGCTTTTTTAATTGTGCATCAAGTGAAGAAAACCAGAAAAATAAACAATTAAAAGCTTTATTTGCTTGATTTAAGAATAAATGCACCTCATTTTATCTGGAGTTTCAGAAGCCAAGACTTAGTATTTTGGTGCTAAATAAAATATATATTGTGATTTAAAAATTGTTTGATATTTTTAATGGACAACCAGACAAAAATCCTGATTAAGAAACTCATTATTGCTGTGCTTATTAGACCAAATTTATATATTTATTGTTTATCAATAATCTCCCTCAACTTATCTTTGGGGTAAGACAAGGCAACATTTTATTTATAGAGCACAAATTTGAACACAACCTTAGTTGATCCAAAGTGCTTTACAATAAAAAAGACAAGTTAGAATTAACAAGAATCTTGAGCTCTACAAAATAAAGCTTGAGCGCTACAGATTTCTCTAAAAGAAAAATTTGCCATGTGCACTGGTACTGTATCTTAGAAAGTGTTATCTCTAAGCGCTACACAATTATTCCTTGTTTCTGGATCAGGTTTCATCTCTTGTGCTGTCTAGGTAGGTCACTAATTTTTGGAACAAACCCTAATAAGATTGTCTTGCTGTCTTGCTTTAACCCTTAATTCGCTTTCATTTTCATTAATTGCATGTGTTGAAATCCCTGAGCTGTTAGTAGTTTAAGAATGAGGTCAGTGTGCAGAATCCAGGGCTTTTCTCTACTAATGAAGAGATCGTTCAGTCATTTCAGCTCGTACACTTAAGGTCTTTGCACGCTGAAGTCTGAAAATTTGCATGCATTTAGTTTGAATCTCAATCTGAAAAACTGTCTGACTTCGATGTGTATTAATTAATTAATCCATTGCGAAAAAATAGCAAAACAATTTTGAATTAATTTAAGCAGTGATGTTATTCTCCTTTTTCTTCTTCAAAAATGTGCAGTCTTTTTTCTCCCCTATTTAAACTGCACTTTTCCAGCAGTTCCAATATCTTGTTTGTCACAGGGGGCATGCATGAAGTGTTCCTGAATGAAAGTGAAAGTGCCAAACTGCAGTTAAAGTCGACAAATTAAGAATGAAACACCAGAAATTGCATGAAATTCCAGAATAAATGTGGATAGCGTGATGACACAATGACGTTGATCGAATTATGTGCTATAAAATGTAAACCGGGATCTTGAAAAGAACATTTGAAAACACCTTAATCATGATGTCCATGAAAATGTAGTCAATGTTGTTTTGATGTCCAATAACGACGTCAAATGATGTTGATATTCAACGTCGAGCCAACATCTTAAACCAACGTCAAATTGATGTTAAATACTGACATTTATTCATCAGATATGGCAACCAAATGCAACATCTGATAGACGTCATAGTGGAAACATCCACACTACGTCAAGCTGTAAAATCATTTCAAGAATTCACACTTACCTGATGATTGATGATAAAGCGTGTTTGGCATGTTGTCCCAGGAGAAAGCCCTGAGCTCAGAATATCCTCGAGCCCGGGGCTCCCTCTCGTTAGAAGGGCGAGAGGGGAGTTTGAGCTCAGGTAGCTCTTGAGGACTCCCCTGCTTGTGAACATGCTGAGATAGTTTGTCTTAAGATGCTACTTTGGAGTAGTCAATTTACTTATGATGTATGTCTTTGGATGGTGTGAGGAAACCGGGGAAAACCCCATAGGAGCACGGGGCTTGCTGTGAGGCAACAGTGCTAACCACTGGGCAGCAGTGCCGCCCTATCAGGAGAAGGTGGAGGAGTAGGGGTAGACTGGGGGATTCTTCAAGACGAAGATGACTGGAGTGGAAAACTCTGGTTATTTATAGTGTTTCAGTATTCATCTGATTGGTGCAATATACAGAGCTGATGTGGTACCAACCGTGTTCAGTCATAAGCACGTGATCCTCTTGAAATGAGTTTATATTTAAACCACACTTGGTTTATTTTTAGGTTGGCCATTGGACGCTGACATCGGCCTGACGTTGGGTTCTGACATCAACCCAATTTTCATTTCCAAACAAAATGCAACGTCCCCACAACATTGGGGTACAACGTCAATCTGACATCATGTTGACGTCCTGTGCCTGTTTGGGTGTACACTCAACCGTGTGGTGTGTGAGAGTTTAGTGTCGTCCCAAATAAATTCAATTCAATTCATCTTTATTTGTATAGCGCTTATACAATGTAGATTGTGTCAAAGCAGCTTCACATGGAAGGTTATAGTGAATTGAAACAGTGTCAGTTCAGTTTTCAGAGATTAAGTTCAGTTCAGTTTAGCTCAGTTCAGTGTGGGTTAATAATCACTACTGAGAGTCCAAACACTGAAGAGCAAATCCATCGATGCGCAGCTCTACAGATCCCGAACCATGCAAGCCAGTGGCGACAGCGGCGAGGGAAAAACTTCACCAATTGGCGAAAGCGAAGATTTAAAAAACCTCGAGAGAAACCTGGCTCAGTTGGGCACGACCATTTCTCCTATGGCCAAACGTCTTGTGCAGAGCTAGGTTTAGGAAGCTGGACCTCAGCGAAGACTCGTCTGTCCTTGGAGCATCACAGGAGTCAGTCATGCTCTCACTCCACGATGACCACCACAGCAGCTGCTCAGGATACAGCCTGGTCCAGAAAACCTTGGGATCACTGCATAGTCTGAGGGCCTCGAGATGAGTACCCACAGGTGGAAATACAGAATAAGGAGAATAATTAGCGTAGCTGCTGTTCATAGTGTATATAAACGAGAACCAAAATCATGTGTGGAGCACATCATGTGTCATACCGCTATGTACTGCACTGAGTGTATGCTTTGCTAACAAGATAGGTCTTTAATCTAGTTTTGAAGAGTGAGAGTGTGTCTGAGCCTCGGACATTATCAGGAAGGCTATTCCAGAGTTTAGGGGCCATAAATGAGAAGGCTCGACCTCCTTTACTTGACTTTGATATTCTAGGTACTACCAGAAGCCCTGAGTTTTGAGATCGTAAAGAGCGGGTTGGGTTGTAGCGAGACAGGAAACACTACCTTTTTCTATTAAATGGAAATTTAGACTTTTTTCCAGGCAACATTTATTGGTTTCCAGATTAGTGAAATAAATAATCAAATTCAGTCTGCTTGTTTACTTATTTAGTCTGCTAAATGACTAAACATTATGCTGTTTCTACTTCAAAAAGAGCGTGCCGTTTGGGACACAATTTGTATTTAAACAATGAATGCAAAAGGTGTTGTCATGTTTGTTGTCCTGTGACTGTGATGTTTATTCATAGTTTATTAATAGCCTACATTTAGCTTTTGGTAGTTTTAAGGCCTTAAGTTGTGTAAAGAGTTTATTATCTGTGGAAATCCCTGCTGGGTTTTTGTCATTTGTGGTTTGGAGACAGTGAAATATGGCCTGTAACACATCTCGACATGTGCTCTGAGGTCCTGACTCATATTTGAATCTCTTTCAGTGTGGAGATCTTTGTCTGTGTGTTGATATTTCCTCACGGGCTCTCTTCATTTGTCAGATCTCAAACACATCTGCCGCTCGGTGGATTGAGGCCTGAGAGTTTAACTTGAGCTCTTTGTCTTTCTTGGCACACGTCAATGTTTTTCTCTCGTTGAATACTAATATGTTTTTGCTCATGCAGTCGCTGGTTCGTGTTAGACAGATGTTTGACTAGCAGTATCCAACTAAAGCTTATTTTTTATTTAGGAACTTCCTACATAAAGAGGAAGAAACATTTCTGCAGCATGCTAATAGACTATCTGCAAGTTTGGGTAACCATTTACAGAGGTTAACATACATGATTAAATACATAGACTAATCATAAAGCAGCATTTATTCATTTTAGGTCATATTTATTTCAATATTTATTAATATACAGCCCTCAGTATAAATGAGTAGACCCCTCACAGTCTTTCTTTTAAATTAATATTTTCTACAGGATGATTTGCAATAATATGTGTCCATATGCATTAGATTAGTCACTAGCAAAGACAAAACTGATGAATTAATCTAACAAATAAACTGAAGATCACAATCCAAAAATTTGCACCACTAAATTAATATGTTGGAGAACAATATGTGTCTATATTCACTGAGAAATACACTCACCGGCCACTTTATTAGGTACACCTTACTAGTACTGCGTTGGACCCTTTTGCCTTCAGAACTGCCTTAATCCTTGGTATAGATTCAACAAGGGTACCTGGAAATATTCCTCAGAGATTTGCTCCATATTGAGATGATAGCATCACACAGTTGCTGCAGATTTGTAGGCTGCACATCCATGATGTGAATTTCCCGTTCCACCACATACCAAAGGTGCTCTATTGGATTAAGGTCTGGTGACTGTGGAGGCCATTTGAGTAGAGTGAACTCATTGTCATGTTCAAGAAACCAGTCTGAGATGATTCACTCTTTATGACATGGTGCGTTATCCTGCTGGTAGTAGCCATCAGAAGATGGTACACTGTGGTCATAAAGGGATGGACATGGTCAGCAACAATACTCAGGTAGGCTGTGGCATTGACACGATGCTCAATTGGTAGTAATGAGCCCAAAGTGTGTCAAGAAAATATCCCCCACACCATTACACCACCACCACCAGCCTGAACCGCTGATACAAAGCAGCATGGATCCATGCTTTCATGTTGTTGACGCCAAATTTTGACCCGACCATCTGAATGTGGCAGCAGAAATGGAGACTCATCAGACCAGGCAACGTTTCTCCAATCTTCTATTGTCCAGTTTTGGTGAGTCTGTGTGAATTGTAGCCTCAGTTTCCTGTTCTTAGCTGACAGGAGCAGCACCCGGTGTGGTCTTCTGCTGCTGTAGCCCATCCGCCTCAAGGTTGGACGTGTTGTGTGTTCAGAGATGCTCTTTTGCAGACCTCGGTTGTAACGAGTGCTTATTTGAGTTACTGTTGCCTTTCTATCAGCTGGAACCAGTCTGGCCATTCTCCTCTGACCTCTGGCATCAACAAGGCATTTGCGCCCACAGAACTGCCGCTCACTGGATATTTCCTCTTTGTCGGACCATTCTCTGTAAACCCTAGAGATGGTTGTGTGTAAAAATCCCAGTAGATCAGCAGTTTCTAACATACTCAGAGCAGCCCATCTGGCAGCAACAACCATGCCACGTTTAAAGTCACTTAAATCCCCTTTCTTCCCCATTGTGATGCTCAGTTTGAACTGCAGCAGATCGTCTTGACCATGTCTACATGCCTAAATGCATTGAGTTGCTGCCATGTGATTGGCTGATTAGAAATTTGCGTTAACGAGCAGTTGGTCAGGTGTACCCAATAAAATGTAGATAAAAGAGTGTAGATAAAAATATTAATTTTCAAAAGGTGGTGTACTCATTTATGCAGACCTATCGTCAACATACAATCAAAATTTACTTTTAAACTAATTAAAATGAGTTGAAAAACAATAAGTTACTTTGTAACTGAAGGATGCTGGACAATGGAGTTGAGGATCTACTTGCAGGTAATTAAAGAGAAGTTGTGCAGGCAATGGTCAAAACAGGAGCATAAGGTAATCCAAAAGACATAGTCAAAATACAGGCAAATGGTCTGGGTAGGCGGAAAAGGGTCAACACACGACAAAATAAACAGGGGAAACACTTTGTAACATTCATGGGAGAAACAAGACTCAGTCCAGATAATCAATGATCATGAGTTTCAGCTGTGTGTGTGTGTCTGTCCAAATGACTGTCAGCTGTGGCAGGAGTGATCAGTGCAAAGAGTTTTGGGAGTTGTAGTTCTGTTCTGTGGCTGAATTGTAGTTGATGATCGCTGTTGATCATAACAAACTGAATCGATTTGTTTTGGGACGAGATGAAAAATGGTGTGGAACCCAGCATTTTTTACAGTGACCCTTAAACACAAAGTCAAGTTAACATCTTTACACAATAAAGGCTAGTTATTTGAGGCAGCTTTTGCTATTTTTGTAAAGCATCTGTTGCTCACTGAAGGCTCTGTCTCATGTTTTTCTCCTACAGATGGTGGCATTTGTCAGCAGACGGCGTTCGCTCTAAAACACACGGTCTCCTCGTGTCTCGCTTAGCGGCTCTTTTTAGCTCATGCTGACCCATAATCTGCTCTGGCGACCCACGTGCCGTTTTCTGTGTTCTCCTCCCACATGTTGATGCAGCAGATTTTTAGCTGCCGGGGGACGTAATTAAATGATCTCATTAGAGGGACTTGTTAGCGAGGACAGCGGCCTTTGAGTGCACATATGCTTGTTAGTAAAGCGCTTTCATAATTGCTGGAGTTAAAAACAAAATACATCGAGGGGTCATTTAGCATCATGCTGTTTAAAAAGCATTGGCTCTGTCCGAAATCACCCACACGGCGGTTGAAGCCAAATTATTCGCCTCCTGTGAAATATTTTGTTTTCAAGTCATATTTAATGAAGCAAAGACATTTCACAGTATGTCTGATAATATTTTTTCTTCTGGAGAAAGTCTTATTTGTTTTATTTCAGCTAGAATAAATGCAGTGTTTTTAATGTTTTTTTTAAACCCATTTTAAGGTCAATATTACAGTTTTTCTCAGTGGCTTTGGTGCATTTCTCACAACACTATTTACATTTGCACAACAGTTAATGCATTTCTCAAAACAATTAGTGCAAACTGCAAAACCTAGTGGATAACCTGCAAAAGCGAGTCACTTGCTCAAAATGGAGAGCTCATTCCTCAAAAGCAAGTATTGATGTCAGTGAAAGTGTCAGTGTCATCAAGATGAAATGTCCTGCCACCATTGTTTATGAACAAGACAGTCAAATGGCTTTGTCATGTTTTCATTATGACACTTTACTCTGTACATTTTGTCCAATGCAAAAAAGTCAGATTTTGGTGACACTTCCTGAAAATGCTCAAGACAGCACTATAGACTATTAGCACAGCACTTTGAAAACTACAGTAAAGTTAGACATCACTGCATTTAGTGAGTGTCTGAGTACAACACACTGAATATGTGTGTTTCACATTTTTACTGCATTTGCTCTTTACAATTCTAATTTATTCACAGCATTGTGCAAAAGAATAAACACCCTTATTTACAACAAACATAAACTCCCTTTGGGTCGAGCTGTGCACAACTGTAGACAATACTGCAGTACATATTGGAACTGAACCTACAGCATACACAGGTCTGTAAATCATTCATCAAATTGTTCAATTTAGGAGACATTTTCAAGAAAAAAAAAGATTTTAAATATTTATAAAATTAACTTGACAGATTTTGACAACTAGTTTAACATTTGTGTATGTAATGACTCCAGTAATGAAATGAGGACTATTAGTTGTATTACTGTTGTGCAAATGTAAATAGTGTTGTGAGAAATGCACCAAAGCCACTGAGAATAAATGTATTAGCCCCTTATGAAACGGACGGACGGACGGACGGACGGACGGACGGACGGACGGACGGACAGACAGACAGACAGACAGACAGACAGACAGACAGACAGACAGACAGATAGATAGATAGATAGATAGATAGATAGATAGATAGATAGATAGATGATAGATTGATTGATTATTGCCATACCTTCATTTACAGTTTGGCTTTGGTGCATTTCTCACAACACTATTTACATTTGCACAACAGTTAATGCATTTCTCAAAACAATTAGTCATTTGTGCACATCATAGTAGCAGTTTCTCATTCCTTCCAACAAATTGCAAATGCTTTTGGACATGCATCAATTGCTTTCATACAACTCTCTGCTGTTTGTAACATTATCATTCGCTTATGTCATGTCAGTCAAAATGAACTAAACTTGTGGATGCTGAATAGTCATTCCATATTAAACTAATAGTCCTCATTTCATTACTGGAGTCATTACATACACAAATGTTGAACTAGTTGTAAAAATCTGTCAAGCAAGTTTTATAAAAAAAAAAAAAAAAAAAAACTTTTTTTTTTTTCTGAAAATGTCTCCTAAATTGAACAACTTGATGAATGATTTCCAGACCTGTGTATGTTGTAGGTTCAGCTCCAATATGTTCTGCAATATTGTGTAAAGTTGTGCTCAGCTCTACCCAAAGGAAGTTTATGTTTGTTGTAAATAAGGGTGTGTTTATTCTTTTGCACAATGCTGTGAATAAATTAGAATTGTAAAGAGCAAATGCAGTAAACATGTGAAACACACATATTCAGTGTGTTGTACTCAGATACCTCACTAAATACAGTGATGTCTAACTTTACTGTAGTTTTCAAATGGCTGTGCTAATAGTATATAGTGCTGTCTGGAGCATTTTCAGGAAGTGTCACCAAAATCTGATTTTTTTGCATTGGACAAAATGTACAGAGTTAACTATCATAATGAAAACATGACAAAGCCATTTGACTGTCTTGTTCATAAACAATGGTGGCAGGACTTTTTATTTGATGACACTGACACTTTCATTGACATCAATACTTGCTTTTGAGGAATGAGCTCTCCATTTTGAGCAAGTGACGCGCTTTTGCAGGTTATCCACTAGGTTTTGCAGTTTGCACTAATTGTTTTGAGAAATGCACTAACTGTTTTGCAAATGTAAAAAGTGTTGTGAGAAATGCACCAAAGCCACTGAGAAAAACTGTAATTATATTACATATGATTTCAAAATACTATTATTTAATTTTTAATTGTCTTTACTACACTTTTTTACTTAAGCACTGTATTTCAAAATAAGAAAAATACAATTTCCCCTAATATTTAAATGTATTCATTCAGCTCTTTATAAACATTATGATGCAATAGTTGGTTTTTTACCAGCAACATTAACTTGCAAATATTTGGTTATGTAATAATAGGTGTGTGTTTTTCTTCATGGCAGACCCCTGTAATCTCCAGACTGTGTTTGTCTGCTTTTATACGTGTACTTTTTGAGCTTCTCCATTAGCGGCAGCGCTTTTGTCCAGACGTCTTGAGTCATAATGAAGAGTTTATCGCTGTAGGACGAATGCTGAATGGATTCTGCTTCTCCTGTCATATGGAGAACAATAACTCTGTAATGCAGCCCATATTTCAGCAGGCCGCGGTGCTGTTTTTATTTCAGGGGTGTGTGTTCTTGGTGAGCTTGTCTCTCAGTTCCAGCTCAAAGCTCTGTGTTTATAGAGCTCATACTCCATTAATCATATTTCAGCTAAATAATGGTGTCATGCCATAATCCATCAAGCAGACCGAGCGCTGAGTATTGTAGGATGTAATTACGCTTAAGAGTATGTGCATGACCATATGTGTGTTTAGGAGATTATATTTCAACATAATATACTCATGTCATGATTCGGTTCGATGTACACATCACACACAGATGCTCATTTAGGCGTTAAAAGAGATTTTTTTAGGATTCTGCTGAGCTGAAAATACAGAATTAATTTAGATATGTGCAATTCAAATGATACAAATTGGTGTTAAAATGTAAATATTAATTACTCTGCTTTTTAAAATTAAGTTTTAAAAGATTTAAGAATTAAGTCAGACATAAATGCAGATTTAAAATGCTGAATTTGGTATTAGAGTATTACCATTTATAATTCAAATTCGATAATTCTAAAGAATTATGTCAGACGCAAACATTTTAAATTAAATGTAAAATTGTATTTTGTAAAATTAATTAATTTAAATTTAAAATTGTAATTTTAATTGTGTTTTATATGTATTATTAATGTAGTGTTTTGAATTGGGTGTTTTTTATTGTTGTTGTTGTTGTTGTTTTTCTTCTCTTCTGTATTTTGTTGTAGTTTTATAAAAAGCAAAAAGCACATAAATAAGCATTTAAAAAAAATTGTAATTTTAGTTATTTTAATGTAAATATTCATAATACTGCTTAGCCAAAATTACAGAATTAAGACCCAGTTATCAATTAAAATACATTTATAATTATTCTTTTATATGGCATATTCTAATACAAACTACTTGTTTTAGAATAGAAATGCTCATAATTCTGCTTCTGCTTAAAAAATTATTATGTTAGAAAAAAAATAAACGCTAAATTAAAAATAGGATTGGTGGTTCATTCCACTGTGGCAACCCCTAATTAATAAAGGGACTAAGCTGAAAAGAAAATGAATGAATGAAAACAGGATTAAACAATTTTATTGTTGCAGTTTTGCATTGGGATACATTGTGACTCTGAAAGTAACTCTACATATTATAACACATTGGGTTAACTAATTAACTAAGTACAGACAAATAAATGCATCACATTAAGATTATCAGCTTGTTCATGTGTGTTATCCAGATTGATTCATGCAATCTAAATCCATAAATCATGAAAAATATGTGTATTTATATATCTAAGCATGTTTACAGTGTTATTAGAGACTCAGCGTTACACCAGAAAGTGAAAAGATCAATCTTGAAAGTTCCTGTGAAATCATAATAAAGTTTAATAAAGGTTCATTCATTCATTCATTCAGTTTCTTTTCGGCTTAGTCCCTTTATTAATCAGGGGTCTCCACAGCGGAATGAACCGCCAACTTATGCAGCATATGTTTTACGCAGCGGATGCCCTTCCTGTTGCAACCTATCACTAGGAAACACCCATACACTCTTATTCACACTCATACACTACACCCAAATGAGTTCATCAATTCCCCTATACCACATGTGTTTGGACTGTGGGGGAAACCGGAGCACCCGGAGGAAACCCACGCCAACTTGGGGAGAACATGCAAACTCCACACAGAAATGCCAACTGACACAGATTGGACTCGAACCAGCGACCTTCTTGCTGTGAGGCCACAGTGCTAACCACTGAGCCACCATGCCACCCCAGACGCACACATTATAAATGACATTTTTTAATTATCTTTTTAATATAAATTAATAATGCTATAAATTCATAGTACTTCGTAATTCATAATAATATAAATTCATAATACATTCAGAATACTGCTTGGTCAAAATTGACCCATAAATGCTTTGAAATATATGATTATGACTTATAAATAATAAATCATGATTATGAAATACACACTACCTGTCAAAAGTTTGGGGTCAGTAGGATTGTTAAATGTTTTAAAATAAGCTTCTCCTGCTCGTCAAGGCTGCATTTATTTCATCACAAATACAGTACACATTGTGAAATGTTATTGCACTGTAAAATAACTGTTCAAACACAGTTTATAATTTAATTTAATCATTTATTCCAGTGATTTTAATGATGAATTTTCAGCTTCATTACTCCAGTCTTCAGAGTCACATGATCCTTCAGAAATCATTCTGATATTATTTATTATTATTCTTGTTGTTGTTATTGTTGTTATTAATATTATATTTATTAATGGTAATAGTAATAAAAGCAATAATGACTGGTGTAATCATTTCATTTGGAACTACATACAATAAGAAAGCAGTTATTTAAAATTGTAATAAATATTTAACAATGTTTTTACATTTAATAAATGCCGCCTTGAACAGAATCACACAAACTTTTGACTGGTAGTGTATATAAATGATTTAAAAATATACTTATAATTTACAGTTTATAGTTTTTGTATGTATAAAATACTAATACTGTACAAACATATTGTATTAGAATAGAAATGGTCATAATTCTGCCTTTGCTAAAGACCTTGATTATGTTATGAATAAATGAATGCTAAATTAGAAGTTGATTAATTTTTTTATTGTTGCAGTATTTTATTGCGATACATTGTGATATATTATTACACTCTGAAATTGTTCATTTAAGTAACTATAGCTCTAATTCTAACACATACGGTTAATAGTTAGTACAGAAAACAGTACAGAAATCTTGACAGACAAATAAGCGCATCACATTTATGTTAAAACTGTGTTATCCAGATTAAATGATGAAATTCAAATGTATACAACTTCAAAAACTAAACTAAACTTTCAGTATTATTAAAGACACTCCGCATAAACATAAAGTAAAATTATAAATCTTGATTATTTTAGGAAGCAATCACAAATTCAATGCTATATTTTTTTATGAAGACACAACTCTAACGGTGTGCTGATGAGGGCTGTGGGGAGAAAATTAAAAACAGTTAGAACTAGTGTGTATACTGTATTTACACTGTACAAAGTTGACTTTACTTTTATTTAAAAAGGGAGTGAACTCGTTGTCTTATAATTAATAAACAAATTTTGTGCATAATTATAAAAGTGTAAAGTGTAAAATGTAAAGTGTAAATTAGAAAACACTCTGAATACTCACGCTGGACGTCCAGCAGCACTGATGTGTTCTGAGTCCCGTGTTGGTTTTCAGCTCTACAGTAGTATCGTCCACTGTGAGACCGGTTGATGTCGCTGATGGTCAGGTTTGTCATGGTCAGGTTTGTGTTGTTGATGGTCAGGTTTGGTCCGGTCTGCACTGGTTTCAGGCCTCCTTCAGTGTGTCTGTACCAGCTGTATTTTGCTGCTGGGTTTGCTTCACTACTGCAGCTCAGAGTCACTGAATGACCCTCCACAATCACACCAGCTGGACTTACATGAGCAGATACGCTTTTAGGAGCATCTGAAGGAAAATAATTTAGACCGTTACTTTATAATTAATAATAGTATTTATAGATCATCTGTGATTGAAGTAATTCCTGTCTTACACTGAACATGTAGCTGACGGGTGCTGGATGTTGTGAACTGGCGCTGTGTGTGGTGTGTTGAAATGCAGGTGAATTTAACTCTGCGATGACGGTGAGTTACAGTGAACATCAGATCAGAGAAGAGATGCGTTGGGCTTTGATGCTGCTTCTGTGTGACGTCTTCATTGATGAGGTTTTTAAGATTTGAGCTCCATGTGAGAAATGATGAATGAGATGGACAGTAGAACGTATAGCAGCTCAGAGTCACTAATTTTCCCTCTATCACCTCCATCACCTCCCGCTGATCCTGAAACAGACGCACTGTGGGTTTGGGTGGAGACTCTGAAACACACACAGATGCAGACAATATTACAAGATAAAATATAGACCATCATATTGACCTTATTCTTGTTTTATGATTGCTTTAGAACTTCCGATTGCTTATGGGAAAAATAACTAGAAATAATAAATAGTAGAAAACTACTTGCTCTACAAACAAGTGTTCATGACTATACATAAAAGAAGAAGGATATCATGGGAAAATATCAGTTTGCAACATCAAGCAGATGTATTTGACGTCTAAAATCAGTGGAAGTGAATGAGATCGGAAGTCTCAAGCCAAAAAGATTCCAATGGCTGCGCCTGCTCTTACTTGAAGAATAAGGTCAATATATAATGAAGTTCACTATCTACATTATTTTGCAAAGCAAAGCTATATTTTTGGGATGCATGAGAATTCCTGTTTATCGGTAATTCAGTGAACAGTTTAACTAAAAGACTAATGGCGAGTTCAGACTGCATGATTTTCAAAGTAGTCGTGTCATGGATGTTTTCACACTGCATGACTATCTGGGCTAGTGTTCTGTCAGCGCTGTGTTTACACTGTAGGATGGATCGACGACAGGAGAGTTCATACTGCATGACTTTAAAATAGGAAGAATCACTGACAATTTGTCCAAACTATGTCCCACAGCCAAACAAACGCGAGAAGTGACATGGAAACAACGAGAGGTCACGTAATATATCTTTCGTTATTGACTACATAATGTAAACAGAAGGCTTTAGCTTTAGAAACTTGTGTTGCTCACCTGGCTTTTGAAGAGACTTAACAATCTCTCCTCAACTTCTTTTTACTTTTCGACCTGATTGTAATATTGCTTAGCCGGCAGCTAGCTCTCTGCAACTCTTACATGGTCGCCCACTGAAGCTAAGCAGGGCTGCGCCTGGTCAGTACCTGGATGGGAGACCACATGGGAAAGCTAGGTTGCTGCCGGAAGTGGTGTTAGTGAGGCCAGCAGGGGGCGCCCAACCTGCGGTCTGTGTGGGTCCTAATGCCCCAGTATAGTGACGGGGACTCTATACTGCTCAGTGAGCGCAGTCATTCGGATGAGACGTTAAACCGAGGTCCTGACTCTCTGTGGTCATTAAAAAATCCCAGGATGTCCTTCGAGAAAGAGTAGGGGTTTAACCCCGGCATCCTGGCCAAATCTGCCCACTGGCCTCTGTCCATCATGGCCTCCGAACCCTCCCCATATCATAATTGGCTTCATCACTCTGTCTCCTCTCCACCAATCAGCTGGTGTGTGGTGTGCGGTCTGGCGCAAAATGGCTGCCGTCGCGTCATCCAGGTGGATGCTGCACACTGGTGGTGGATGAGGAGATTCCCCCCAATATGTAAAGCGCTTTGAGTGTCTAGAAAAGCGCTATATAAATGTAAGGAATTATTATTATTTATTATCAGATGACACGTCAAACAGACACAGTGCTCATGCCAATTTTACACTCGTTTTTTTCTCCATTTCTTGGGTCCAAATCAACTGAAAATGAGCGCTTTTAGCTTCTCCCCTATCCTCCCGCTGGCCTGCAGGTACACAGTAGTGAATGCTGCCCTCTCATTGGCTGTAGGTGATCGTTGATGTTACTTTCAATCAGAACACATTCACACGGCATGATTTCCATCACCGACAGCTCCAGATATTTAGCACGGCAAATATCTCACGGGTGTCGGCGACTAATCGGCGATTCTCTCAGATCGCGTCCTTAATAGTTCATACTGTGTGATTGTCACTCGCGTGCACGAGCACCGATTTGCCTGTGATTTCAGGCATTTGTTGGCAATTTCTCAAAACCTGTCGCCGAGTGAAAATCAGGGCTAAAATCATGCAGTCTGAACTCGGCATAAGAGTAAAACTAAAACCACATTGTTTGTGAATATGATAATAAATCAAATATAACTGGTTTGCAGTAGCATGGATCATAGTTTGCAGTTTTTTTCATCAATTAAAGGTGCAGTAGATGATCTGCCAAAATGCTAACCGGTAAGCATAATATCTTTGAAACACAGTCCCTCCCCTGCCCAGATGACAGAGACCCACTACATCATGTCATTCACCAGTTAGAAAACTTTATATACTTTATAATACTACAATTCCCAAAGAAAAGCTGTATTATATCTACAGTATAGCATATTATATGCTATTTCAGAGCGAATATTCAGAGTAGCGGCTCAGTAAAGCAGGCTAGGCGGAAAAGCGATATTTACTTGTGTTTTGTTGTTAAACTGAATATAAATCTACATTATGGATGCTGTAAAAAGCCTTATGAAACTGAAAATAGTCACATCAATCTGTCGCTGGAAGATTTCAGTGGCTGAACAACACTTCTGTGCTTATAACTAGGGCCAGACGGAATCTGCGGACGTTTTTTGTTATTTCTGCGGAGAATTTTGGTAAAAATCTGCGGATTTCTGCGGAATTATTTTAGGAGTATCACAACTAAAACCTTAATATGTTAAATAAAAAATAATATCTTTTTAACTTGTATTTAATGTTTAAAATGCAAATCCAATTAGATTAACTGTAAATAGTTAACTTTAAGTAAATAAACAGAATTAATGATGAGCTAAAAATCTGTGGAAATCTGCGGAAAATCTGCAGAAAATCTGCGGAATTCTGCGCGCGCAGATTCCGTGTGGCCCTACTTATAACCCATTCATAACAACACAATCTACTGTACATCAGCTTTGCATGAGTAACGGAGGCCAGCTTGTAAGTGCTGAGCAGGTAAACCTCACTCCTCTGACCTCTAGAGGTGCTCTAGCGACAGACGCTAGAGGTCATGGTCTTTAGCCTCCTTGTTAGAGCAACCGACTCCCATGCGGAAGGTTGCCGGTTCGATCCCACCTTGGAGCGGGTTGGGTGGTGTAGGACCGGCGGGGTTACATTGGTGCCATGACCCAGATGGGAGTGAGGTTTAGGGGGGGGAGTGTAACGGAGGCCAGCTTGTAAGTGCTGAGTAGGTAAACCTCACTCCTCTGACCTCTAAAGGTGCTCTAGCGACAGACGCTAGAGGCCATGGTCTTTAGCCTCCTTGTTAGAGCAACAGACTCCCATGCGGAAGGTCGCGGGGTTACACATGACTAAAAACATACTGTAACATTACCTGTCTAACAGAAATACTTCAGCCATGGTGTTGTCCTTTCTCCAGCGGCCAAAACTAACTCCAATATTGATTCAGGATTTTAAAAAGTTTTGATTCTGCATTTGATTTTACTGCCGTGATTGTCTCGTGTGCACATGAACGCGCATACAGCGCATGTATGTGCAAACGATGGATCTGCATGAACAGAGATGCGCGGTTGTACAAGTCTACACTTGCTGACAGACAGTTTGGGTTACTTATCAGAATTATGGGAATTGTCGGCTCGACCAACTTTAATTCATGCCTTACACAGAATATAAAAATACATATAAATACATTTAGATCATTTACTTTAATCATTACTATCGGAATGTGAAGAGATTTCCAACCAGCACAGCAAAAAATGTTTCTGAAGACAATCACCTACTGCGCCTTTAACTTTTGTGTTAATGAGTGATATTGGAAGTTTCACACATTAAAAATAAGGTGGACAGAAGCATCATGAGCAATGACACTCACCTATGAAGACAATTTCAACTTGGGAGTGTTGGGGACTTTTGTAGCTATATTGCAGTCCGCCGCTGCCTTCAAGTCTGAAGAAATATGACTCTCTGTCTTTTAGATTGAGATTATCGAAGCGAGTGCTGCAGTTTTTTTCTGTAGGAGAGCCAAACATTTCTCCTTTTAAGAGTCCACTGTCGGGGCTGCTGGAGTCAAACACTACTACTTCAGAGACACTATCAAAAAAAAAAAATTTAGTATATTTTTCATTTTTTAACCATAATCTCTTTGCAGTATCAGTGAGGTCAGCTTTATATTTTTCATCAATCTCGAATGTGCAGGGTATATAAACACAGGATCCTTCTAGAGCTTCTACTCTGTGTGGCAGACTGATACTGAAGTCACATAAAACACCTGAAACAAACACAAACAGACTCAAGTAACTAATCAAACACAGTGAACATGCAGAGTTAAATATGATGCAAAAACAGAAGAATAATCTTTAGGAACGAGACCTTGTATCAGACATCCAGTAATGATAAACATCACAGATATCTCCATCATTTACTCTGACTTGACCTGGCAGAAAATATAGAAATGCATTTAAAAACACACAATTATGAGTTTATTTTGTTGCTGAATCATTTATCTATAGTTTTTATTTAAGTACAAAACTATTTTACTAATCAGATAATAAATGTCAAGAATACAGAACAATAATAAAACTAATCCCCTTCAAATACTTTAGTGTGGAATCATTTAAAATGATTAATTAAAGTTTCGAAATTTCTTAATATTTAATACATTGCTTGTTAGATGTGTGGAATTGAGAATTGTGTGTGAATTGAGCCCATGGACTCTAAACACAGTATATTGAGGATTTGGGACAATTACCATCTTCTGATGTGCTCTAAAAGGTTGCGTAATTTAACCCGATTAAACTGAATCTTAGCATTAAAGCGAGTAAAATGTCGTCTCCATATTTACAGCAGATCATGTTTGCATGATGATTAATTAAAGTTTTGAAATTTCTTAATATTTTAATACAGGAGTAAATGTAGGTTTTACTGTGTTGCATGTAAATGACTTACCACTAGATGTGTGTTAAAGACGAGTGAGATGAGAACTCGAGCTGTAATGTCACACTTTCACAGTGGCAGAAATACGCAATTTCCCTTATATAACAGTAACCTTAAAAGGAAGTCAAATGTTCATCACTGGTTACACATGGTTACAAGCGAATATTCATTATGTTGTTAGATTCAGTCTTCAGTAAAAAATAATGCAGTGCTTTCAAATAGAAAAGAAGGTGTTTGGTCACAAACCTGGAGACATTTGACCAAAGCATCGAATATTGGTGTGTCTATATAAAGTCAGCAGTTTAATCTGCCCACTAGGTAAATATAAACTAATCCATCAGTAAAATGACTCAAATATACAGTATTAGACTCTTGATATTTCTATAAAGCATGTAATGAAAGAATTGTAGGTACACTCACCGGCCACTTTATTAGGTACGCCTTACTAGTACCGGGTTGGACCCCTTTTGCCTTCAGAACTGCCTTAATCCTTCATTGCAAAGATTCAACAAGCTACTGGAAATATTCCTCAGAGATTTTGCTCTATATTGACATGATAGCATCACGCAGTTGCTGTGCATCATCACAACCGGGATGTGAATCTCCCGTTACACCACATCACAAAAGTGCTCTATTGGATTGAGCTCTGGTGGCTGTGGAGGCCATTTGAGTACAGTGAACTCATTGTCATGTTCAAGAAACCAGTCTGAGATGATTGGTGCTTTATGACATGGTGCGTTAACCTGCTGGAAGTAGCCATCAGAAGATGGAGACACTGTGGTCATAAAGGGATGGACATGGACAACAACAATACTCAGGTAGGCTGTGGCGTTGACACGATGCTCAATTGGTACTAATGAACCCAAAGTGTGCCAAGAAAATCTCCCCCACACCATTACACCACCACCAGCAGCCTGAACCGCTGGATGGATCCATGCTTTCATGTTGTTGATGCCAAATTCTGACCCGACCATCCGAATGTGGCGGCAGAAATGGAGACTCATCAGACCAGACAACATTTCTCAGATGCTCTTCTGCAGACCTCGGTTGTAACGAGTGCTTATTTGAGTTACTGTTGTCTTTCTATCAGCTGGAACCAGTCTGGCCATTCTCCTCTGGCATCAACAAGGCATTTGCGCCCACAGAACTTCCGCTCACTGGATATTTCCTCTTTGTCGGACCATTCTCTGTAAACCCTAGAGATGGTTGTGCGTGAAAATCCCAGTAGATCAGCAGTTTCTGAAATACACAGACCAGCCCGTCTGGCACCAACAACCATGCCACGTTTAAAGTTACTTAAATCCCCTTTCTTCCCCATTCTGATGCTCGCTCTGAACTGCAGCAGATGGTGTTGACCATGTCTACATGCCTAAATGCAATGAGTTGCTGCCATGTGATTGGCTGATTAGAAATTTGTGTTAACAAGCAATTGGACAGGTGTACCTAATAAAGTGGCCGGTGAGTGTATGTCAACATTGCTAACTTCTCAGTTGTTTTTTAATTGGTTCTTTTCTATAAATCACTTGAACTAATACACTAAATCATACTGAATCAATTTGCATCCTGATTCAACATCTGCATAACTCTGAATCCATAAACCAGCCTCTCAAATGTGTCATTCACTACTGTTAACTAGTCGATCAGTAAAAAAGCTCATTGGTTAAATAATCAATTAAAATTCCTTTTTAATAAACTGTATTTTAGCTTGACTAACGAACATAGCTGATGTCTAACTAAAGCCTGAGTCCTTCTTTTGAACCAGTTCAATTCAGTGAGTCAGATAAATTGATGCACTGAATTAAAGTGAATCATTTGAATCGGAACGTTCTGACTCAAATGATTTGCAATGAACCACTCACAGATTGAATGTGTTTGCAGCAGTTTAATAGTTGAGATGTTTTAATACTGATGCTTTCACAATTCACGATTGCTTGTTAGATGTATGAAATTGAGAATTGTGTGTGAATTGAGCCCATGGACTCTAAACACAGTATATTGAGGATTTGGGACAATTACCATCTTCTGATATGCTCTAAAAGGTTGCGTAATTTAACCCGATTAAACAATATTAGCATTAAAGCGAGTAAAAACATAAACTCCATATTTACAGCAGATCATGTTTGCACACCACACTTGCTTTTCCTCTGTGTGTCTGCATGAATTAACTTCTCTTATGGAAATAGAGTATATGACGGAGGAAGAGAGACTTTTTTTGACTTTTAAAACACTTTTTAATCAAAACATATAATTTAACAATTCAACAATTCATAAAATTGCTATTTCATAAACATTACCACTTAAAACATAATTCTCCAGATTCTCTCGCCACAAGAGCATTTTTTACACACCACCTCATGTCAAAGAAAAACATATTGTTCGTTAATTTACAAAATACATATTCCACAGTGACCCGGTATTCCACTGAAGATTTAAACATTTCCAATAAATCATTATTTTCTCCGTCATTTTGACATTTATGAGATTTTAAAATGGCCAGTTTTGCTTGTCCTACCAGAAAATTGCTAAGTGTACATTGTTCTTTCCATTCTTTTTTGTACTTTACTCCCATAATAAATGTGTTTTTTGTAAACATAAAACCTAATTTAGCAAATAGTTCTTCTAATAACTCAAATAAGGGAGCTAAACGAAAACAATCATGAAAGAGATGAAAAACAGTATCAGACATATTACAAAAAGGACACATGGATAATACCATTTCATTAAATTTTGATACAAAACTATTTGTTGCCACAGCACAATGGAGTACTCTCCATTGGAGATCTCCAGATCTTTTAGGAATAGGAGGTTTATATAAAGATCTCCAGGATGGAGTTATTTCTGAAGACACTTGTAAATAATCCCTCCATTTAGTATCATTACGTCCTTTCAATTGATTATAAAAAAGGGATTTCACGCTCATACAATATAATGCCTTTTTATCTACTCTGTGAAACAAAACATCATTAACTCCTCGCAGTAAAGTATTATTTTGATCACTGTCCAAACTAAACTTTACAGTAACTTTAAGATGTGGAAATATCATAGAACCCTCACCATTGTCAATAAAATTGTTTACATGAGTCAGAAAAGATTGAGGAAAGGATTTTCTAATATCCTCAACTAACCTTTTAACATACCTCTCTGACCTAAAACCAGTTTTATCAGCAATTGACTTAGCTGCATGCCACTGACTCTTTGTGAAATCAATTAAATCTTTTACAACAACTATTCTTGATTTTATTAACCTATCCATAACCGACTGACATAAGACTGAAGAATTATTTTTAAAAAAAGGATTACAAAATAATGGCTCTAAAAGACTATAATGTTGGTCCTCATATCTAACCTTTTTTAACGATTGCCAAGTTTTAAGTACAGATACATAAAATTCTGATATTTTTTGTTTTGCTTTCAAATTGAATTTGTTTTCCATCAAAAACAATTGCTTAGACAATCCAATACCTCCAATATCCTGTAAGACAGACAACCCTAATATAATCCAAGGTATCTTGTCAGAACAGTATAAAATTCTTTGCAAAGTTTGAAACCTCATTGTCTTAATTCTTGCTTGTAGATGTATAAGACCTTGTCCCCCTTCTGCCACCGGGAGATACAAAACTCCAGGAGGAAGCCAATGAAATCCATCCCAAAAGAAATTAATAAAACCTTTTTGAATCTCAACCAACAAATCTTCAGGAGGATCTAAAACTGTAAACCTGTGCCACAACATTGAGGCTGCCAAGTTATTCACAATAAGACATCTTCCCCTAAAAGACAATTTTGGGAGAATCCATCTCCACTTCTGTAGTCTCCCAATGACTTTATCAACCAGACCCTCCCAATTTTTTTTCATATAAACATCAGATCCTAAATGTATCCCAAGAACCTTAAATCCATCTTTAGTCCATTCACATCGCTGTGGGATTTGAGGAGGGTCTATATTTCTCCATTCACCAAGCAAGAGTGATGTACATTTGTCCCAATTTATTCTAGCAGATGAGGCTTTTTGAAAAATGTCCAAACTTGAAATCAACCCATTCATATCTTCAGAATTCCTTATGAAAACCGTGATGTCATCAGCATAAGCCGTGAGTTTTATATGTGACATCTCTGGAGAGTCAGGTATACTAAGTCCATATAAATTTTTCCTTAGATGTGACAATAAAGGTTCTATTGAGATAGAATATAGGAGGCCTGAAAGAGGGCATCCTTGTCGTATTCCTCTTGTTACTGCAAAGGGTCTAGTTAAAGTCCCGTTAATCCGAAGCATGCTGGATGTTTCACAATAAAGCAATTTAATAAAAGAGACAAACTGGGGGCCAAAACCAAAAGCTTTCAAGGTTTTCAATAAATATAAATGGTCCACCCTGTCAAAAGCTTTCTCTTGGTCTAGGGATAAAAGTCCAATGTCAATTTGGTGTCTTTTAGCAACTGCAACAGTGTCTCTTAGCAAAAACAAATTATCAAAAATTGTCCTTTTAGGGATACAATATGATTGATCTTCATGTATAATAGCTGTCATGTGTTCCTTTAGTCTGTTAGTTATAGCTTTTGATAGTATTTTAAAGTCAGTACACAGTAGAGACACGGGGCGCCAATTCCTTAGAATACCAAGGTCCCCTTTCTTGGGAATCAGTGTCAGCACTGCTCTTCGACAGCTTAATGGCAAGAGACCTTTGTTAAAGGACTCTAAAAAAACCTCATATAAGTCTTGTCCAAGCACATTCCAAAAACTTTTAAAAAACTCAGCTGAGATGCCATCCAATCCAGGAGATTTACCATTATTCAACTCTTGTACAGCACTTGAAAGTTCAGAGAAAGTCAAGAATCCTTCCAACTCCATCTTTCCTTCTTTAGACAGTTGTGGAAGATCTTGAAGCAGCTCTTCAAGCGCTGCTTCATCACAGAACTCTGACTGATAGAGTTTCTCATAAAAAGAGATAGCAGTCATTATAATTTCCTGTTGATTTGTTGTTATATTTCCATCTGAAAGTTTAAGTCTGTGAAAAAAATTTTGTTGTTTTGACTTTCTCTCCAATCCGAAAAAGAAAGCAGTCGGTGCATCCATCTCATTACACTTCACATATCTTGATCTTACATAAAATTCCTTCTCCTGTTCCTCCAATAAATCCTTCAAAAGGCACTTCTTTCTTTTAACAATGTCTGTTGATGGTAATCCAGGTTGTTCATAATAAATGCTTTGCTGAAGAATTTCTTGCTCTATTATCTTTATCCTCATGTTCAAGTTTTCAAAATTGTTTGCTGTATATTTTTGACAAAAGTCCTTTATCTGTACTTTTCCTAAATCCCACCATTGATTTAAAGATGGGTAACTATGTCTCTCCTCTCTCCAAGATTCCCAAAAAAGGCCAAAAGAGTGAACAAAGTTGTGATCTTGCAGTAATCTATTATTAAAGTGCCAATGTGACTGATAAGCTTTTAGGGATACAACAGACATAGACATAGAAATATAGTGATGATCTGACATGGATGTAGGTGAAATATTACTACTAAAAAAACAACCTTTATTGCATTTCTCAGTATAAAATCGATCTAATCTTGCCGCAGAAACATTGTTCGAATTAATTTTCAACCATGTGTATTGTCTGACATGAGGAAAAAAATCTCTCCACAAGTCTACCAGATTGTGCTTATTAATTAAGGATTTAAAAATGTCTGCTGAACCAAAATGAGGTTCTTGATGGTTTCTGTCCATTTTGGAATCTACAGTACAGTTAAAATCTCCACCTATAACAATAATCTTATCATTAGGAACTTTGAACAATTCTTCAGAAAGCTTTAGAAAGAAAATCCCTCGTTCACTTCCAATATTGGGAGTATAAACATTAAAAAAAACAAAACTACTTTCACCTATATCTATGTCAGCTCTAAGTAATCGTCCAGATATTATTTCATGGAAAACTGGGTTAACTTTAACACGTTTTGAAAATAAAAACGCAACACCAGCACTAAAATTGGTACCATGACTTAGGCTAATATTGCCTTCCCACTCATTTAACCATTCATTTTCATTACAAATATCTGTATGAGTCTCCTGTAAGAAAATTATATCTGCCTTTTTAAGTTTTAGAAATTTAAATAAAGTATTTCTCTTTCGTACATCCCTACAGCCATTTATGTTCAAAGATCCAATGTTAAAGGATACCATATGGATGAATAAAGAGAAATAAACTAAAGATAAAAGCAGATACAAGTTCCAATACATAATTCTCTATGAGCTTTTCTTTATCTTTTTTCTAACATCAGTCACAAGCTTTCTAAGTCTATAACGCTTAGGCTTATCCAATTCCTCAAGTGTTGCTTTTTTCATGGCAATTACAGAAGAGTCTATAAAAAGTTTTAAGTTGGGAAAATACGTTTCAATTTTGGGCTTTCTCTGGTTTTTTGTAATATCCAGAAAGTCATTGATTTGTTCTACAGTATAATATCGAGGTTTGATAAACCTCCCAAAAGAATTTTCCTGTGAACATGAATCATCTAATTCCTCTGTGAGTAAGTCTAAATTTTCCAAATCGCTATCAGTAACCTGTGAATTTGTGTTCTCAACCAACTGTTCGACATCATTTTGAGACTCATTTGTGTTTAATGTCTGCATGTCATCCAAAACAGCACTCATTTCAGGCACATCTAGCTCTCCATGCTGTTCTAAGTTATCCTCTTTCTCAATCATAACAACTCCCGTTTCACTCTGTTCGTTTAGAGGAATTTCCTCACTTGTCTCTGCAGTCTCAGCCTTATTTTCTTCGCGCACCTCTTCTCCCATTGCGGGAGTCGCGGGCATTTCTGCTCTTGTTTCAGCTGATGCGCTTTCCGCAGTCGCCTCGGCCAAGTCATTCTCCTTTGCGTTCTTTTTTGTATTCATTTCCGAAACATTGTTTGTGCTTTGTGCTTCTTTAACTAAAGGGCAAACTGTTTTAATATGCCCGTGTTTCCCGCATAAAAAACAATTCATGGTTTGCGTGCTGATAAAGATTGTATAATCCCTACCAAGCTCCGTTAGTTTGACAGACACATCCAGTGTTTCAAAATCAGCACTTAATATCATCAGCGCCTGACGCCTAAATGACATTACATGCTTTAATTCCGGGCTTTTCAATCCAAGAGGAATCATTTTAATTGTTCCTACTATTTTTCCATACCGAGCTAGAATAGATTCAAGCACTTGATTAGAAATAAATGGAGGTACGTTCGACAGAATCACTTTTCTCGAAAGGTTAAACAGAGGCAAGACTGGGACAAAAATATCCTGAATAGTCAAGCCCCGCTCCACTAACTGGTTGACCATTTCAATGTCTTTCAAAAAGACAACTATTGCTTTGTTCATCCTAGATGCAGACATGATATTTTGAGCCCCTATTTCCTTACCAATACTGACTAAAACATTCTCAATGGATATTGACTCATCCGCCGGCATGCACTTACATGCATGCCGCGCGGATAACTCAAAAAAGCCGTCAGAATTTGACCCCATTTTGTCAGCAATTGCCGACAAAAAATCAGCAACACAACTTCCCCTATAATCACCAATGAAACCCGAACGGAAAAAAGGAAAAAGTTTGAAAACTCACTCAGCGTCTCCAACAAGCACTCCTCCCTCACACACGCGTCTCACACTCACGCCGCACATGCGCACGAAACAGAGAGAGAGAGAGAGAGAGAGAGAGAGAGAGAGAGAGAGTTGAATGTGTTTAAATGACTTGTTCTTGTTTGTGTTTGTGTAATTGCTGTGCTGTTTAGTTAATTTGAGAGGAGTTTGAACACTCATTATACTGGAGCTGCTTCTTTAGCTTAATAGGAATCAACTCATGCAGAAATGTTCATGTTTTAATTATAAGATGTGTGTGTGTGTGCGTGTGTGTGTGTGTGTGTGTGTGTGTGTGTGTGTGTGTGTGTGTGTGGGTGTGTGTGTGCGTGTGTGTGTGTGTGTGTGTGTGTGTATTTGTGTGTATTTGTGTGTGTATTTGTGTGTCATTGTACTTCCTTTACACAACATCTATCTATCTATCTATCTATCTGTCTATCTGTCTCTCTGTCTGTCTGTCTGTCTGTCTGTCTGTCTGTCTATGTGTCTCTCTGTCTTAGGCCCCGTTTACACTAATACTTTTTCGTTTTAAAACGCATAAGTTTTGCTACGGTTACGCCATCCGTCCACACTACGCCAGAGTTTTTGAGCCCCGAAAACGGAGCGTTTTGGAAACGCTGGAGAGGTCGCTTTCATTCTGAAACGCTGCTGCTCCGTCTCAGTGTGGATGGGGGAAAACAGAGACATCTGAAAACGGAGGCGTGGCTGCAGACATTCTCCTCTCTGATTGGGGCTTTTTCCTCAATATTAAGTAGCCTTCACACAGTTCAGTCTTCATCCTCTCTGTGTAAGTTCAGACTTCGCAAGTTTGATATGGAAAACAAACTCCCAAGTGTGTACTTTATAAACTCATTCACATCACCCTGGCTATGCTGTTTCACTATCTTGACAATAAAATGAAAACATGATGTGAGGAACTGCCTATTTTTATTTTGATATTAGCAACAACAGACATCAAAAATGTTGAGGCGTCGTGTAGCTGCATGATATGAGCGTCATCTTCAAGCTTATTTATAACAAAACGGAACCTATAACATTACTTCCTCCTTTCATTCTCATTGAAAATACGAAACATACACTCTCTTTCACTGAATATTGGTTTTAATAATTAATAATGGCCATTATAAAAGTATAACGCACAATAAGATTATACAATAGAGAAAATAAAGGCAAACAATCAGTCAGATATGCAGAATCCCTGTCCGCGGTTATATTAATTAATGTTTAACCTAACTTATCTTTGCGCTCAGCCAAAACACACTACTGAGAACAAGTAATAGATTCAAAAGACCAAAGTCGGGGAATATGTCGTCAGATATAGACAACAAGATGAATTAAATATCACGTTTAACAAATATAGTGAGATTAGATCCAGCGGTAGATCCGTGATGAACAGTCCGACATGCACAGCTCTCATGTGGGTGTGTGTGCGCTCAAAGCACGGTGCAGTGCATGCCAGAGTGTGTGTGTGTGTGGTCACGTGATGTGCGTTTTCACCGTTTTAGTGTAGACGGAGAGCTGTTCAGAAACGCTGGGTGAAACGCTAGTGTGGACGCGGATCGTTTTCATTCTAAAACGTCGTTTTAAAACTAAAACGTACTAGTGTAAACGGGGCCTATCTATCCAGGGTTCTGTTTATTCATGCATCCACCCATCTATCCATCCTTCAATGTTTCTTTCAATGCATCCGTCTGTCTGTCTGTCCATCCATCCATGTTTCTGTCCATTGTTCTATTCATCCATCCATTTATGTTTCTTTTAATGCATTCATCCATCCGTCTGTTCGTCTGTCCATCCACCCATGTTTCTGTCCATTGTTCCATCCATCCATCCATCTATGTTTCTTCCAATGCATCCAACCATCCATCTGTTCGTCGGTTCGTCCATTCATGCATCCTTTGATGTTTCTTTCAGTGCATCCATCCGTCCATCCATCCATGTTTCTGTCCATTGTTCAATCCATCCATCCATTTATGTTTCTTTCAATGCATCCATCCATTCGTCTGTTCGTTTGTTTATTCATCCATCCATCCATCCATCCATCCTTCGATGTTTCTTTCAATGCATCCATCCATCCATCCATTTGTCTGTCCATCCATCCATTTATGCTTTGATGTTTCTTTCAATGCATCCATCCATCCATCCATCCATTCATCCATTCATGTTTCTGTTCATTGTTCTATTCATCCATCCATCCATCCATCCATCCATTTGTTTCTTTCAATGGATCCATCCATCTGTCTGTTCATCTGTTCATCCATCCATCCTTCGATGTTTCTTTCGTTGCATCCGTCCATCCATCCATGTTTCTGTCCATTGTTCAATCCATCCATCCATTTATGTTTCTTTCAATGCATCCATCCATTCGTCTGTTCGTTTGTTTATTCATCCATCCATCCATCCATCCTTCGATGTTTCTTTCAATGCATCCATCCATCCATCCATTTGTCTGTTCATCTGTCCATCCATCCATTTATGCTTTGATGTTTCTTTCAATGCATCCATCCATCCATCCATCCATTCATCCATTCATGTTTCTGTTCATTGTTCTATTCATCCATCCATCCATCCATCCATCCATCCATTTGTTTCTTTCAATGGATCCATCCATCTGTCTGTTCATCTGTTCATCCATCCATCCTTCGATGTTTCTTTCGTTGCATCCATCCATCCATCCATGTTTCTGTACATTGTTCCATCCATCCATCCATCCATCCATCCATCCATCCATCCATCTGTTTCTTTCAATGCATCCATCTGTCTGTTTGTCCATCCATCCTTCGATTTTTCTTTTAATGCATCCATTCATCCGTCTGTTTGTCCATCCATCCATCTATCCATCCATCCTTCGATGTTTTTTTCAATGCATCCTTCTACCTGTCCGTTCATCCACCATCTATCCATGTTTCTCTCCATTGTTCCATCCATCCATCCATGTTTCTTTCAATGCATCCATCCATCTGTCCGTCCATCCATCCATCTAACCATCCATCCATCCATTCATCCACCCATCCATACAGTTTTCTTACTTGAGATGTTCGAGGCTAGAAAAGTCATTGAGAATGATAGAGCAGCAATGGTGTGTGTGTGTGTGTGTGTGTGTGTGTGTGTGAGTGTTTAAGAGTGCAGCTAAACCCCGCACACAGCAGGACGCGTCTGATTGTTTGTCTGCTGAACGTCATGCATCTCCTGTAAAAGCGTAGAGTTCAGAGCCCAGAGGACCCGCACGATAACAGCCATTACACCTCCAGACATCTGGCCTGAAGGAGTGATTGCGCCGCCAGCGTCTAATCATAACAGCGCTTTATTTATCTGAGTGATTGCATCAGAAGCAGTAAGGGACCCTGCTGTCTATTAAGCATACATGAATACACACTGTCTAGTGAAGGAGTGAGATGAGGGTCGTCTGAGGTCCAGCCGTGTGTGTTTGCGGTCCCACAGGCAGTCGAGCGATATATATATACACACACACACTCGACTTCACATAAAACCTGATGGAGAGCAACTTACCCACGGCAAGCGTGTGTGTGTGTGTGTTTCAATGTCTGTACGAATTTAAAGGAACAGTTCACCCATAAACGAAAATTAAATCCTGATTTCCTCATTCTTTTACTTGTTCAAAACATGTATGAGTTTCCTTCTTTTGTTGAACACAAAGGAAGATATTCTGAAGAATGTTGGAACAATCAGCCATTGACTTTCATAGTGTTTCTACTATGGATGTCAATGGCTGCTTTCTCCAACCTTCTTCAGAATATCTTGTTTTGTGTAGGGCTGGCTGTGTGGCAGCCGCTAGACTTTGCAGTAATCTGCCATTATATGTTAGAAAGGCAAAGTTGGCCCATGGTAATTTGGCTCTCTATCCCATCTGAGAAAAGGGGGGAGAATGATGGGAAGGTGGATGAAGCCAATGCTTTTGACAGAGATTGTCAATATGTACTTAATGTGACCCTTTGTTTCTTTGTTTTATTTTCTAAGCTTGAAAAAAGTAGACTGAAATTAAATCTATCCATCCATCCATTTATGTTTCTTTCAATGCATCCATCCATCCGTCTGGTCATCCGTCCGTCTATCCATTTATCCTTTGATGTTTCTTTCAATGCATCCATCCATCCATCAATCCATGTTTCTGTCCATTGTTCCAATAATCCATTTATGTTTCTTTTAAATGCGTCCATCCATCCACCTGGTTGTCCGTTCGTCTATCCATCCATCCTTCAATGTTTCTTTCAATGCATTCATCCAACCATCAATCCATGTTTCTGTCCATTGTTCTATTCATCCATCCATTTATGTTTCTTTTAATGCATCCATCCATCTGTCTGTTTGTCCGTCTGTCCATACATCCATCCATCCATCCATTGATTCTTCGATGTTTTTTTCAATGCATCCATCCATCCGTCCATCCATCCATCCATCCATCCATCCATGTTTCTGTCCATTGTTCTATCCATCCATTTATGTTTCTTTCAATGCATCCATCCTTCCGTCTGTTCGTCCATCCATCCATCCTTCGATGTGTCTTTGTTTCTTTTAATGCATTCATCCACCCGTCATGTTCATCCGTCCATCCATCAATCCATGTTTCTGTCTATTGTTCTATCCATCCATCTATTTATGTTTGTTTAATGCATTCATCCATCCGTCTGTTTGTCCGTCTGTCCGTCCATTACATCCATACATCCTTTAATGTTTCTTTCAATGCAAGAAACTTTCCAATTCTTTCCATCCATCCATCAATCCATTTGTCTGTCCATTGTTCTAACTACCCATCCATTTATGTTTCTTTCAAAGTAGACTGAAATTAAATGTTGTAAATTAATCAGATTTTTTTCAGTCAAGGGATCAGTGAACAAGTCAAGGCAAATCATCATGTGCAGCTTGACTAGTGTATGTGTTGTTTTATGAATGGGATTCTTTATGTTTTTACTGTATTAAGATCATTAGTACATTTTAAAAGCATTTCAAGCAATGTTTTCTAGTTATTTTGAAATATTACCCATGGCAACTTTAATGTAAAATAGTTTGTTATATTGACCTTCGGCCCACAGCTCTCAATAAGCTCCTTCATAAGGAAAAGTTTGGGCACCCCTGGTCTAAAGAGTGCATGTGCAGTTACATTTAAATCCCAATCCACTTTTATGTTTCTGTCCATTGTTCTATCCATCCATCCATTTATGTTTCTTTCAATGCATCCATCCATCCATCCGTCTGCTCGTCCGTCTGTCTATCCATCCATCCCTTGATGTTTCTTTTAATGCATCCATCCATCCATGTTTCTGTCCATTGTTCTGTCCATCCATCCATTTGTTTCTTTCAATGCATCCATCCATCCGTCTGCTCGTCCGTCTGTCTATCCATCCATCCCTTGATGTTTCCTTTAATGCATCCATCCATCCATGTTTCTGTCCATTTTTCTATTCATCCATCATTTGTTTTTTTTCAATGCATCCATCCATCCGTCTGTTCGTCCATCCATCCATCCTTCGATGTTTCTTTCAATGCATCCATCCATCCGTCCATCCATCAATGTTTCTGTCCATTGTTCTATCCATCCATCCATTTATGTTTCTTTCAATACATCCATTCATCCGTCTGTTCATCCGTCCGTCCATCCATCCTTTGATGTTTCTATCAATGCATCCATCCATTCATGCATCCATGTTTCTGTCCATTGTTTTATCCATCCATCCATCCATCCATTTGTTTCTTTCAGTGCATCCATCCTTCTGTTCATTTATCTGTTCATTCATTCATCCATCCATCCTTCGGTTTGTTTTGTTTCTTCTAATGCATTCATCCATCCGTCAGTTCATCCGTCCATCTATCCATCCTTCGATTTTTCTTTTAATGCATCCATCCATTCGTCCGTCCATCAATCCATAATTCTGTCCATTGTTCTATCTATCCATCCATTTATGTTTCTGTCAATGCATTGAAGGATATTCGAGGAAATGTGTTTTCCTCTTCATATTATTTCATAACATATTAATAAGTCCCTGTTTACCAAATGAGGACATTGCATAGACTAAGTGCAGTTTTACAGTTTAAATGATTATTATTTGTCGTCTGTCTATTTGAGTTATTAGGACAGCAGGATTTCCTGAATGCATCAAATGATGACATTTAGTGTTCTTGTTCGGTGAGTATCTGAGAACAATGGCAGTAATTATTCCATTACGTAACATTATTAATTATATAATTCAAAAACCTCGTAGCGGATACTTCTGAGATCATTAAATGTAATTAATATAATGACAGTCTCCTTTATGATGATGATTATGGATGAAAACAGGAGGTCTGTTCATTAGCTGCAATTCTATTGGTCGGTCAGAGAGAATGAAGCCCCTCCCATCAGCAAAAACACTCTTATTGTCCCATAATCCTCTCAGTATGAAGTACAGAGCTAAACCTTCAGCTGTCAGAAGTAATAAAGCACAGTTAAAACACTGTAATCAGGCATTATATAATGCAGGTTATTTTAAAACAGCTTCACACTAATAAACACAAAAATATCAGACAAATTTAATTTTAGTCCCAAGAGATTTAGAGGTCTTTAATCTAGTTTTGAACTGAGAGAGTGTGTCTGAGCCTCGCATATTATCAGGAAGGCCAGTCAAGAATTTAGGAGCCATAAATGAGAAGGCTTGACCTCCTTTAGTGGACTTTGCTAGTCTGGGTACATACCAGAAGCCCTGAGTTTAGAGATCTTAAGGGGCAAGTTGGACTGTAGCGAGACAGAAGGTTGGTTAGATAAACAGGAGCTAGATTATTTAAAGCTTTATTAGTAAAATGCAATATTTTATAATGAATACGAAACTTAACAGGCAGCCAGTTTAAGGAGGATAAAATTGGGGTAATATGATCATATTTTCCAGACCTGGTAAAAACTCTGGCAGCTGCGTTTTGTACTAGCTGGAGCTTACTAAAAGAGGATGCTGGCCAACCAGTGAACAGAGCATTTCAGTAATCCAGTCTAGAAGTCATAAAAGCATGAACTAGCTTTTTTTGCATCTGAGATGGATAGCATACTTTGTAAGCTAGCGATATTTCTCAGAAGAAAGAAGGCGGTTTTTGTGACATGGGAGATATGATTTTCAAAAATTAAGTTGCTGTCTGTTAAAAATATGCAAACTTTTGAAAACTCATTATAAAGTAGTTTTTAAATACAATATCTATGCTATTAAAGGTGCTGCATGTAAGTTTTTGACTCTTCGAAAGCATAAAAACACCATGTTTGCAGATATTTCAGAAACATGATCAGTGAACATTCTTGTTTATCTGAAAAACAATACTGAAGTCAGATATTCTGCTTTGAACATGTGCATTATGTGTCAGAACGTCTGTCTTTGTTTTGGTCCCTTTAACCCACTCAATGCCAGTTTAGCCAATTACATTTCAGCACCCTGGGTTGCCTTGGTGGAAATCACCGTATTTAATTCATTCAGTCCGGAAGGCTCTGAAAGCATTCGCTTATGACTGAAATGTGACCTCCGGTGGACAGTAGCAGACTCTGAAATGAGACGCAGATTCAGAGTTCCACATGAGGTGGTTATTAATAAGCAAATAATATCGATATTACAAACATAAACATTAGGTGAGCAGGTTGCATTGTAACCCCGTGTATGAACAATATGCTATGTGATGAGCAGTTTGGCTGTTTACACCTCTCGACGACGGCGGACGCACTTTTTCCCTCTCCGTCCCTTATCTTCCCTGGCTGGCTTTTCTCGTCTCGTCTTATTCTATCTCTGAGGCTCTCCATGCCCTGCTATCCAAACGAATAAGGAATTATGGATCTGATCAACTGGTCTCTGAACGCGATTGACACCATCTTCTCGACGAGAAGTTTGGGCTCGGGAGAGCCCACTTGTCCTGCCGGGACGTTTGCAGCTGGACGTGATGGACGGGTGGGAGAAGTGACGCGTCGTGTGCCTGGCTGCTCTGTCCCAGGAGGATATTGAAGATATCTACCTATTCGGAACTTTGGTAACAGGGTTTCTGCTGATGGGCTTATGCGGGGCCCTGGGGTATCGACGACTGATGAAAGCGGTCAGTGCAGCTCAAAACCCAACCAAGCTGACCGGCTTGATTGAAAATATAATGGGCAGAAATGCTAATAATCAGACTGCTTTATTAGACCGCAAATTGGAAAACATCGGAGTGAAATTAGCAGCTTTGCAACAAGATTTGGCCAGGACTGGAGACCAGTGACGGACATTAAATATCTGTGAAATTGGCAGGTATTGACCTAAATTTGAAATACTTTCTTCTCTTTCGGCTTCCCTGTGTTTTTCCAGCCAGACGGCCTCAGCTGGAGAAAAACAACTTCTCCCGGATTGCAAGATAAGGAGACGCTCTGAACTTCCTGCTCCCTGTCAAGGACACCTGTTGGACTCTACAGGCTTACACACACACACATACACAGCTACAGATAGACTATCACTACCTAACCCTTCATCCCACGCCTTCGTGTGCTTTCATCCACTGGAGTGGGTAGGCGGGTCTGTGACCAGCGCGTCCATGGCTCCAGGAATCGACGGCTGCCCGCCCTTGCCGGACTGTATCCACACCCCCTTTCCCATCCCCTGTTGCGATGTATGTCAATGTTTATGTGTTTTTATGTGCTTCTGCTGGGGCTTTTTTTTATCTCCCTGATCTCACACTTCTCTAATTCAAGAGCAAGGTGAGAGGGAGTTTTTTTCGCCTCTCTTTCCTGAATTGTATCTTACTTCCTTTTTCTAAATGCTACCTCCCGTTGACCTGTCTTCCCTTGAAATGTGATGTTTGTGTATGGTGTGCACTCACTGCACTCCAGTGAAATTGTAAGGTTTATAATCTAATGAATACATATTAAACCTCTTTAACATGATTAAATGTAGATGCTGAATCCCTGATATGTGTTGGTTTGCACTGAGTCTCAGTTCTGAAGTTCAATCTCAGACGGTTTATTTTATTTTCCAGATCTGAGGTGAACTATCTGCTGCTGCTTTCAGTAGTGTGGCAATAAATGTGATGTGAAATGGCATTCAGACTCACATTCTTAGCATTTCAAGAGTTCACACTTAGCTGATGATCAATAAAACGTAATTGGCATGCTGTCCTGGGAGAGGGCCCTGAGCTCGTATATCCTCGAGCCCGGGGCTCCCTCCCGTTAGAAGGGCGAGAGGGAAGTTCGAGCTCAGGAAGGTCTCGAGAACTCCCCCGCTTATCGCCGTGTGAAAAGTGTAAACTAAGGTTGTCTTAAGTAATAATTTGGTTTAGTTAATTGGCTATGGTGTATGTTTTTGGATGGTGGGAGGAAACTGGGGAACCCGGGGGAAACCCACGCGAACACGGGGAGAACATGAAAACTTCGCACAGAAACGTCAAAGTTTTTTTTTTTGTTGTGAGGCAACAGTGCTAGTCACTGGGCCGCTGTGTCGCCCTATAGGTAAGGGTGGAAGTAGGGGTGGAACGAGGGGGGAACTTCGAGACGAAGATAACTGAAGTGAAATCTCTGGTTATTTATAGTGTGTCCGTAATCATCTAATAGGGCAGATTACGGAGCTGATAAGGTGCCAGCCGTGTTGATCATAAGCACGTGATAATCTCGTAATTAGTTTATAAATAAACCACACTTATCACTGAATAAAGCACATGAGGTGTACCTGAGCTGATCATTGTTTTCTGTTGTTCACCTGTGAAAAATTGAAGCCGTTTCTAATAAATCAATTTTAGATTTTGGTTAGGACAAAAACTCCTTTTAATAGTGAAAATATTCCTTATATCGCGCGCCTTTGCTTTTATTTTGACAACGATTTAAATCAGCCTTTAGGCTTGATAGTCAAGTACACTTTTGTTGGTGTCGTCAATCTGGCAACCTTGCGTGTGTTTTGATCCAGGAATGCAATACCTAGTTTAACCACTGGGTGTCAAACTTACATCCTGCACTTTTAAGTTGCTTTGACACAATCTACATTGTATAACGCGCGTTAGAAATAAAGATTAAACATTTTGCAGAGGATTGCAGAGGCATTTTGCACATTGTTGTGATGCTAACATGCCCTCTGTATGCAGTTTTCTCAGTTTAGAGTCTGAGAGATTCTGAAATGATGTTTTGCTGACAGTGATTATTAGTCTCTGTGCAGTATATGTATAGTGCTGCATTCAGAAGAGCACACTAGCATCATCTCCTCTTTCTGTCGTGTGTTTATTCAGTGGTCTTCAGTATTATTCTGAATTCAGACTAGTTTCCCCTGGGCAGCGAGAGCTCGTCCTCACTGAACACACACACTGTCTGTCAGAACACACACATGTGGAGGAAACAGCAGCTCAATGAGTGTGTGTGTCTGTGCTCCATAACACTGCCTCCTGCTGGACACACACACAGTACACAAACTCAAACTCACACATTCTCACTCAAATGACTCTCACACAATAATTTACACAGAGATACACACTCTCTCTCACACACACACACATACACTCTCAGAGACACTCTGTCTCACACACACACACATTCAAAAATAACATTTCATAACTTAATGTGAAGATAATAAAACATTTCATAACCCATTGCAACATCTTGACATGCAACCAATGTAGTGCAATGTAGTGAATGTGGAGCAGATTACATGTAAAGCACATATGTAGTATTTTAATTAAGTCGTTGTCTTAAGTTACTGCACCACTTTTGTCACGTTTGCTCATTTGCATAATTCATTTACTGACTGGAGTGTGTGCATAAATCAGCAGCGGCCGTCCATACTGAAGTCCTTGTGTGTTAAAGTGCACGTCACACTTTTACTTAGCATCCCACGTCCGTTACATTTCAGTTGGCGGGTCATTCCGCTGTGGTGACCCCTGATAAATAAGGGACTAAGATGGGGGAAAATGAATGATATACAGTACAAACGTCTAACTCTTGTCATTTTGTGTGATTTGATGTGACCTGGAGGAAGGCGTTCGCTGACCTGACATCAGACTCTGAAGACTGACATGCATCGCTCGTGATGAAAGCGGCGCATAATGAAGCTGTCAGACGAAATCCCGAATCTCAGAGCCACAAATCCCCTGCGGACGCAGAGCTGGACACGACAGCACTGATGGATGATGGGAGAAAACATGGCTTGACAACAGGGGGTCAGCGGCTCCATCTGATCAGCTGTGGTGAGAGGATTGATTCAATTCACACACACATACGCACACACACATGCTGTTAGCTTAACTCACAGAACTTTAAAACTGATAAGAGTTACTAGGTGAAGAACAAAGGCTACAATTAATGACGATACCTCAGACAATGTTGGAGAAAGTTACTTTAGAAAGTAATGCATTACAATATTGAGTTACTTCCCAAAACAGTAACTAAGTTACTCGGTTACTTTTTAGGGTAAGTAATGTGCTAAATTTCATTTACTTTTCTCACCTGGCTTGATCTCTTTCATAAATTGCAGGTTTTTCTTTCTTTTATATAAAGGAGCTCTGCATTTAACTACACACTCTACAGTATAACCTTTATTTACCTTTAAAAACACATCAAAAATAATTTAGGATAATGTTATCTGCAGAGAACTTCCTCACCCCAGCTCTACACACACACACACACACACACACACACACACACACACACTGTTAGCTGAACTCGCAAGGCAGTGAAACTGATAATTTATAATTATAATTTAGTATAATGTTATGTTCTGTAAACCTCCTGACTTCAGAGCTCTACATGCCGTATATACAGATTAATAAAAGTTTAAAGCAATGCGCTGGCTACTTTTGTACTTTTTATCACTAATTACGTTTGATACGCATTTTTCTTTTTTGATGGCAAAAGCTGAAATTTTATATTTAAAGGATAATGACTTGTGCTTTCTGTTTAATTTTCATTTGATAAATTGCATATTACGTATATTGATCATTTCTTTTAATCCTGAAGCATATCAGTTGATTCTGTTGAATTTTTATTTTTTATGTAAATACTAGATTTAGAATGTTCTGAAAACATATAAAAAGTAACCGAAAACATTTTTTAAAAAGTAACAGAAAACATTTCAAAAGTAACAGAAAACATTTCAAAATACCAGAAAACATTTAAAAAAACAGAAAACATTAAAAATAACAGAAAACATTTAAAAAATAACAGAAAACATTTATAAATAGCAGAAAACATTTAAAAAGTAACAGAAAACATTTATAAATAGCAGAAAACATTTCAAAAGTAACAGAAAACATTTCAAAATACCAGAAAACATTTAAAAAATAACAGAAAACATTTAAAAATAGCAGAAAACATTTAAAAAATAACAGAAAACATTTATAAATAGCAGAAAACATTTCAAAAGTAACAGAAAACATTTATAAATAGCAGAAAACATTTTAAAAATAACAGAAAACATTTAAAAATAACAGAAAACATTTATAAATAGCAGAAAACATTTTAAAAATAACAGAAAACATTTAAAAATAACAGAAAACATTTATAAATAGCAGAAAACATTTTAAAAATAACAGAAAACATTTAAAAAAACAGAAAACGTTTAAAAAATAACAGAAAACATTTAAAAAAGTAACAGAAAACATTTAAAAAAGTAACAGAAAACATTTAAAAAATAACAGAAAACATTATAAAATAACAGAAAACATTTTAAAAATAACAGAAAACATTATAAAATAACAGAAAACATTTAAAAAATAACAGAAAACATTTAAAAATAACAGAAAACATTTAAAAATAACAGAAAACATTGAAAAAAAAATAACAGAAAACATTATAAAATAACAGAAAACATTTAAAAATAACAGAAAACATTAAAAAAATAACAGAAAACATTATAAAATAACAGAAAACATTTTAAAAAACAGAAAACATTTAAAAAAATAACAGAAAACATTTAAAAAGTAACAGAAAACATTTTAAAAATAACAGAAAACATTTAAAAAATAACAGAAAACATTTAAAAAAAACTGAAAACATTTAAAAAGTAACAGAAAACATTTTATAAATAACAGAAAACATTATAAAATAACAGAAAACATTTAAAAAATAACAGAAAACATTTAAAAAATAACAGAAAACATTTTAAAAATAACAGAAAACATTTAAAAATAACAGAAAACATTTAAAAATAACAGAAAACATTTAAAAAAACAGAAAACATTATAAAATAACAGAAAACATTTAAAAAATAACAGAAAACATTTAAAAAATAACAGAAAACATTTTATAAATAACAGAAAACATTTTAAAATAACAGAAAACATTTTATAAATAACAGAAAACATTTAAAAATAACAGAAAACATTTTATAAATAACAGAAAACATTTTAGAAATAACAGAAAACATTTAAAAATAACAGAAAACATTTTATAAATAACAGAAAACATTTTATAAATAACAGAAAACATTTAAAAAATAACAGAAAACATTTTATAAATAACAGAAAACATTTAAAAATAACAGAAAACATTTTATAAATAACAGAAAACATTATAAAATAACAGAAAACATTTAAAAAATAACAGAAAACATTTTATAAATAACAGAAAACATTATAAAATAACAGAAAACATTTAAAAAATAACAGAAAACATTTAATAAATAACAGAAAACATTTAAAAATAACAGAAAACATTTAAAAAATAACAGAAAACATTTAAAAATAACAGAAAACATTTAATAAAACAGAAAACATTTAAAAAATAACAGAAAACATTTTATAAATAACAGAAAACATTATAAAATAACAGAAAACATTTAAAAAATTACAAAAAACATTTAAAAAATAACAGAAAACATTTTAAAAATAACAGAAAACATTTAAAAAATAACAGAAAACTTTTAAAAAATAACAGAAAACATTTTATAAATACCAGAAAACATTATAAAATAACAGAAAACATTTAAAAATAACAGAAAACATTTAAAAAATAACAGAAAACATTTTATAAATACCAGAAAACATTATAAAATAACAGAAAACATTTAAAAAATTACAAAAAACATTTAAAAAATAACAGAAAACATTTAAAAATAACAGAAAACATTTAATAAAACAGAAAACATTTAAAAAATAACAGAAAACATTTTAAAAAATAACAGAAAACATTTAAAAAATAACAGAAAACATTTAAAAAATAACAGAAAACATTTTAAAAAATAACAGAAAACATTTAATAAAACAGAAAACATTTAAAAAATAACAGAAAACATTTTAAAAATAACAGAAAACATTTAATAAAACAGAAAACATTTAAAAAATAACAGAAAACATTTTAAAAAATAACAGAAAACATTTAATAAAACAGAAAACATTTAAAAAATAACAGAAAACATTTTAAAAATAACAGAAAACATTTAATAAAACAGAAAACATTTAAAAAATAACAGAAAACATTTAAAAAGTAACAGAAAACATTTAAAAAATAACAGAAACGTTACCGAACGTTTAAAGAATGATGTAATGGAATGTTTCATTAATGTTTGAACACCGTGGGAAAATATTAAAACCTACTGAACAACTATTTAACATTTTTAGAAACTCGCACTCTAAAAAATCATGTTGGTTGTTTGTTCAAACTACTTATTTAAAATGAGCTGAGACAACACAATTTTTGATTTTTATGGGAACATCTTAATTGCCTTTTGTTCAATCCACTTAAATTTGTAAATACTGCTAAGTGAACTGAATTCATTCATGTTGTTGTGTGGCTCCCAGCATTATTTTTTCAGTGCATATTACTGTAAGAACAATTTGTTGGAAAATCAGTCTTCTGTTGTATATTGGGTATATTTTAGCATTAAAGGATAGTTAGAAGATGTAGTCCTACAAAGATTTCCTACAAAACATATGAAAAACTATGAAATTCAACAGTGTTTCCTCACTTTTCCCCTGACTCTACATTTATAATGTACCAGCCTTCCTTAATTTACCAGCAATGTCTAAAAATGTCTGCTGCTTTTTGCACATAATTACAGGAAGACACGCCTGAAGTTCCTGTGAAGTTTGTCCAGCGATCTTCCCTCTGGATCGAGATAACATCAGTTGAAAGAGGATTAAGCTTTCTGATATTGTTCCTGCTTATTTTCAGATTCAGGTTGCTTTTTCAGCTGCTCAGTGAGAAGCAGAGACTGAGCGTGAGTGTATTTGTACTGTACTATTGGAATATGTAAGGCAAGAATATTGTTTTTCAGCTCTGGTCAGCTTTGAGATGTTTCATAATGTCTTTCAGATTACAGTAGCTGAAGGAGAGCGTCAACACACTTTCATTTCAATATCAATCCTCAATGGGAGTTTAATGTTAACAGTTTTATTTCTCTTTAAATTCGATAAACTTTGATTCTCATCTAAAAGCTGATTATTCATGCAAAAAATTGCAGATTTATTCCATCTATAGCCTGATTACATACACCAAATTACCTGATTTATATCACAATTTAATTGAAAGTAAATGCTTTAATATACTGTAACATGGACATGAAGTATTTTTGATCCGTATTCAGATTTTTAGATTGCTAAAAAGTGATGTTAAATGTCAACAAAACAAGAATTTCAAACTTTTATCTGATGTTCAGATTGCCGTTTCGGAAATGTATGCAAATGAGGGCCTATTTAATTAGATAATGCTTCATTTGCATATTTCAACTGCACTTAATGTTTCAGAGAACAAGCTCTCCATTCTTAATGCAATCACTGGGGAATGTCTGCTGCTTTAATTTGCACCCTATTCAGCCGTCGAGTTTCACCTTAAAGTAATTTTCTCAAAACATTAACATGAAAGCATCATATATGCGACGGGGAACATTTTTATCTTGAAGTATTTCAGCTGGATGTTTGTCTAACTTTTCTTTTTTCTCCTCTTTTTTTTTAATGTAACTGCTTGTTTCAGAGGGGCTGCTCGGTGGCTCAGCGGTTAGCACTGTGGCCTCACGGCAAGAAGGTCACTGGTTTGAGTTGACGTCACTGTTGGCGTTTCTGTGTGGAGTTTGCATGTTCTCCCTGTGTTGGCGTGGGTTTCCCCCAGGTGCTCTGGTTTCCCCCACACATGCGCTATAGGGGAGTTGGGTGAGCTAAATTGGCCGTAGTATATGAATGTGAGTGTGTATGGGTGTTTCCTAGTACTGGGTTACAGCTGGAAGGGCATCCGCTGTGTAAAACATATGCCGGAATAGTTGGCGGTTCAATCCGCTGTGTAAAACATATGCTGGAATAGTTGGTGGTTCATTCCGCTGTAATGACCCCTGATAAATAAGGGACTAAGTTGAAGGTGAATGAATGAATGGTTGTTTTGGAATGTTCAGAAAACATTTAGAATACATTCTTATAATGGAACATTCTTATAATGGAACATTCTACGGTAAAATGGAATGTTCCATTAGGCAAGGCACGGATTTCTATAGCACATTTCATACACAGTGGCAATACAAAGTGCTTCACATAAACAGGAATAAATGAGACAAGTAAAAATAAAATAGAAACAAATAATATAAAAACAAATGAAAACAGTGGAAAGAAATTTTTTCCATATTCCAAAACACCGGTGTATCATATTTTCTCATTTTACTCTGGGACTTCCCTATTAATGTTTGCAAAACCAAGGGAAAACATGATTAAAATGTGTGTTTTTAAAGAATCAAAACAACATACTTAATGTTTTAAGAGCTTCGTAAGAATATTAATGACCCTACACCACAAAACCAGCCTAAAAATGCCAAATATATTTTAGAAGTTAAAATAATACATTTTTCCTCGTCTTAAAGGAATAGTTCACCCAAAAATGAAAATGTACTCATTTTTTTCTCTTCCTCAAGTGGTTATAAACCTTTATGAGTTTCTTCTTTCACACAAAAAAAGATAATCTGAAGAATGCTGAAAACCGATAACCATTGACTTCTGTAGTTCACTGTAAAAAAATATGTGTAAATGAACAGTTTCCGTATTTTGTGTGTTTTGTGTTCATTTCCAGTTGTGAACTGCATTATGGGATGTTGATCTCTGCTCTATCCACTTTTTTTTTCTTCTTTTATAAATGTTTTCATAAATATAGCATACAAATAACATTTACTTAGAATGTTTACGTTCACAAAAAAGTAAACAGATAGAAAATAATAATAAATAGAAATTATATTAATAAATAATAGTGACAGCTTTAAAAAAGTGGGGGTATGGGGGGGGGGGGGGGAGGTAGATAAATAAATAAATAAACTCCAGTATAAAGGCAATAACTACAACAAAGCCCCTGACAGCATTTCAAAAATCAAGTAAGTATGTTTCGATGGTCGATGTTGGAAAATATCTGATTTCAACTGCAAAATCTGCAGTCATTTTCTCCAATATGTATATCTGTTTCAGCCTCTGTGTCCATTCTGTCAAAGTAGGTCGACAGGTCTTCATCCAGTTCACTGTAATTATTTTCCTAGCTGTTAGTAATAATATATGTACGACAAATAGGTGAGACTTACTGAATTGATCAGGGGGGAAGCCATCAAGCAAAAAAAATACTGGGTGTATTGGTATGTCGTATCCTAAAACTTTACTAATCTCCCTTTTAACCTCCCGCCAGTACACCTGTATTTAGGGACATTGCCAAAATATATGAACATAGTCCCCCACTTCTCCACAATCTCTCCAGCATTGTGATAATTGTATAGAACTGTCGAATTTGGCGACCACTAATGGAACTCGGAAGAACCTCATCTTCATCTTCCAGTCAAACTCCTTCCATATTTACTCTGTCCACTTTTGATGTTGAAAATTGAACTCTACAGTTTAATAAAGTGACTTTTAGTGACATTTTAGTATATTATTAATAATATAATGTATAAAAAATAACATATATAGAGAGAAATAAGTCTGTAAAATAACAGAAAATGTACTGCAATTTATTACAAGGTTTTTGTAGAGTATACAACCACAGCCATATCACCCTGCAGGCCAAGAGCGGTTACTCACTGAAGCTAAGCAGGGCTGAGCCTGGTCAGTATCTGGATGGGAAACCACATGGGAAAACTAGGCTGCTGTTGGAAGTGGTGTGAGTCCTATTGCCCCGGTAAAGTGAAGGGGACACTATACTGTCAGTGAGTGCCGTCTTTCTAATGAGACGTTAAACTGACTCTCTGGTCATTAAAACACTTCTTGTAAAGAGTAGGGGCCAAATTCCCTCCATCATGGCCTCCCAATCATCCCCATATCACTGTCTCTCCACTCCACCTGGTGTGTGGTGAAGCACTGGCACCGTTGTCCTGTAGCTGCCGTCGCATCATCCAAGTGGAGCTGCACACTGGTGGTGGTGGTGTGGAGAGTCCCCGCTCATGATTGTGAAGCGCTTTGGGCACTGCAAACTAACCCTGGTGTCCTGGCCAAATTCCCTCCATTGGCCCGTAGTTATCGTGGCCTCCCAATCCAATCCTCCCATCCACCGAATTGGCTCTTTCAGCTGGTGTGTGGTGAGGAGAGACCCCCCTCATGATTGTGTAGGCCTTTGGGTGTATGGACATACATACTATATAAATACACATTACATTACAGTACAACCCTGACAATATAGCACTGCAAACTATTACACATGTTCAGAAAATTCACTTGTTGTTGGAGGAAAGATCAGTGTCCCATAATGCAGTTCAAAAGCAGAAATAAATGGGGGGGAAATAAAAATAAAAACCTGAAGCAGAAAATACAGTGTAGGATGAGTAGAATAGTGTAGAATAAACAAATACTATGGAGGTCAGTGGATTCCAGCGCTCTTTAAAAATGTCTTTTGTGTTCAACAGAGGAAAGATACTCATACAGGAAGTTGTAAATGAAGACAGAATTGTCCTCTTTGGTTGAACTATCCCTTTAAATGATGCATCACAGTAGATTATGTTTGCATTATTAAGAAAGATGATGCTTAGCGAGTAAAAGCGCACAACTTTACTAACAATGCCTGGCGTCTCAGTCCAGCAGCTGCATGTATCAGGTTGTGAACACGTGTGTGTCGTCCTCCCTCGTGTGTTTGCAGTAATTGCCGCTGCATTAGCATGAAGCCTGCGGTGTCCCTCTGAAACTCTGCATATATTAGCGCTGCGTGCTCCTGTATCACGGATAATAAGCGGCGAGCAGCTTCTCTCATGGGCTTTTCTGCCATACCTGCACATGGACAGAAGCGCTGAGTCTTCCTCAAGTGCTGCTTTATAATCCTCCTGACAAACACGCGCTGCTTTATAGATGTTTTGTCCTCTAGCTGGATTGGTTTTCTTTTGAGAGTTTATTTCATGCAATAATAGTGTCATGCGGCGCCGTCGTCCTCCGTATATCAGAACGAGAGAGAGGTTAGCTAAAGGACTTGTGGAGGTTTCAATTAGACGCTGATAAACTGCTCTGATTGTGCTTTTCTGCATCTGTTTAATGGTTTCATTCTGTTGCAGCTGTTTTTTAAACACACATTATTCATTATAATTACAGCTGAAGGATCAGGATGAGCTTTGTGACTTTAAAGATGTAGGAGATATAAATTGAAATTGTGTATATGTGTCATATATATGTGTTCTGTAATGTATATCTGTGCTGTGTATATTTATTATGTATATATAGATGCAAATACACTACCTGACAAAAGTCTTGTCATTGATCCCAGTTGTAAGAGCAAAAAATAATAACTTGACTTCCAGTTGATCATTTGGAAAGTGGCAGAAGGTGAATCATCTTCAGTCGAGTAAAGGAGGTCGAGCCTTCTCATTTATGGCCCCTAAACTCTGGAATAGCCTTCCTGATAATGTCCGAGGCTCAGACACACTCTCGCTCTTCAAAACTAGATTAAAGACCTATCTTTTTAGCAAAGCGTACACTCAGTGCAGTACATAGCGGTATGACGCATGATGTGCCCCACACAGGATTTTGCTTCTCGTTTATATACACTATGAACAGCAGCTACGCTAATTATTCTCCTTATTCTGTATTTCCACCTGGGGGTTCTCATCCCGAGGCCCTCAGACTATGCAGTGCCACTGATGCGATCCAAGACCAGTGACGAGATGATCCTAAGGTTTTCTGGACCAGGCCGTATCCTGAGCAGCTGCTGTGGTGGTCATCGTGGAGTGAGAGCCTGAGACTGACCCCTGTGACGCTCCAAGGAGAGACGAGTCTTCGCTGAGGTCCAGCTTCCTGCGCCTAGACTGCAGCTCTGCACAAGACGTTTGGCCATAGGGGAAATGGTCGTGCCCAACTGAGCCTGGTTTCTCTCGAGGTTTTTTAAATCTTCACTTTCGCCAATTGGTGAAGTTTTTTCCTCGCCGCTGTCGCCACTGGCTTGCATGGTTCGGGATCTGTAGAGCTGCGCATCGATGGATTTGCTATTCAGTGTTTGGACTCTCAGTAGTGATTATTAACCCACACTGAACTGAGCTAAACTGAACTTAATCTCTGAAAACTGAACTGACACTGTTTCAATTCACTATAATCTTCCATGTGAAGCTGCTTTGACACAATCTACATTGTATAAGCGCTATACAAATAAAGATGAATTGAATTGAATTCATCTGTTGATCTGCATCCCAATCATCATAAATACTGCAGAAGACCTACTGGAACCAGCATGGAGCCAAGATTCTCACAGAAATCAGTCAAGCTTGCTGAAGGAGAAGTCATGGTTTGGGGTTACATTTCAGTATGGGGGCGTGTGAGAGATCTGCAGAGTGGATGATCAACATCAACAGCCTGAGGTATCAAGACATTTGTGCTGCCCATTACATTACAAACCACAGGAGAGGGACAATTCTCCAACAGGATAGCGCTTCTTCTCATACTTCAGCCTCCACATCAAAGCTCCTGAAAGCAAAGAAGGTCAAGGTGCTCCAGGATTGGCCAGCCCAGTCACCAGACATGAACATTATTGAGCATGTCTGGGATAAGTTGAAGGAGGAGGCGTTGAAGATGAATCCAGAGAATCTTGATGAACTCTGGGAGTCCTGCATAAAGGCTTTCTTTTCCATTCCAGATGACTTTATTAATCAGTGATTTGAGTCATTCAGAGATGTATGATGCAGTCCTCCAAGCTTATGATGGAGTCAGACACAATATTCATTCTGTTTCCACTGCAGCATGACTTTATATTCTATACTGGACATTATTTCTGTTCAGTCACAAGACTTTTGTCTAAGTAAAGTCAGACCTTACTGTCCTAATGAAATCATTCAAAATCAAGCCATGATCATATTTTATTGTGCTCAAATAAGCGTATAGAGGCCTTTCATATAAGACACTTCTGATACCAAATCATCAACTAGAAGTCAACTTATTATTTACTGTTCCTAAAACTTGGATAGAAGACAAGACTTTTGTCAGGTAGCGTACATTTACCTTACATATACAGTATATATATGTGTGTGTGTGTGTGTGTGTGTGTGTGTGTGTGTGTGTGTGTGTGTGTGTGTGTGTGTGTGTGTGTGTGTGTACAGTGGTGTGAAAAAGTGTTTGCCCCTTAATGATGTTTTATTTTCGTGCATGCTTGTCACACTTTAATGTTTCAGATCATCAAACAAATTAAAATATTAGTCAAAGATAACACGCATCATGCAGCTTAAAACAATGTTTTTTATTATTAAGAGAAAACAAATTATAAAACTACATGCAGTAGACCTGTGTGAAAAAGGGCACGTGTATATATACACACATATATGCACAGAACACACACACCCACATATATATTCATTTTTTTGGGGCTTATTCCCTTTATTAATCAGGGGTTGCCACAGCGGAATGAACCGCCAACTTATCCAGAATATGTTTTACACAGCGGATGCCCTTCCAGCTGCAACCCAACTTTGGGAAACATCCATACACACTCATTCACACACACACTCATACACTATGGACAATTTAGCTTACCCAATTCACTTATACCACATCTTTGAACTGTGGGGGAAACCGGAGCACCGAACACAGGGAGAACATGCAAACTCCACACAGAAATAGCAACTGATCCAGTCGAGGCTCGAACCAGCGAACTTCTTGCTGTGAGTTGATTGTGCTACCCACTGCGCCACCGTGACACCCACACACATATTCAGTGTTATGCAAATACAAACTTGTCCTGCAATTAATAGTAATCTTTTGACAGCACTATAAAAACAAAACCTACATTTCCCTTATGAAAATTAACCGTGTTTTTAATAGTAAAACCATAGTAACCCTGTATTTTTTGCAGCATTGCAGTTTTACTGCATGGTTAACTATAGTCAACCATGCTAATCACAAATTAGCAGTAACTTTGCAGTAATAACCATAGTTTAAGCGTTGCATTTGTAGTAAAACTGTGCTTTTATAAATCTATAAATATAAAGTCAGTGTGCCAAAATAAACATAGTTACTACAGTTTTACTGTAAAATAAAAACAGTCAACAGATCAAGCTAGCCTGTGGATGACACCAAAACATACTGAAATGGAAAAGATAATCATTTGTGTTGATTTTCAAAATGTTTTGCGTACAATAAATGTAAAAGTGCTGCAGTGCTCATGCCAGGTCAGTAGTTGGCGCTGTGTGTTTGCGCAGAAACAATATAAGCAGTTTGATTTGATTGTCAAGAACTCAGTCATTATAATAATATTTATATTGCTTTCAAAAAAGCTTGCACAGAGATCTGTTTACTTAAGTGAATAGTTCAAACTCATACAAACTACAAAGCTTTTCCAATTTTGGTTTGCTGAATAATAAACCACATCCCTAAATCTCACTACAAAAATAACAACGGCCGTTTAAAAGTAGAGTTATGCATTTGTAGAGAATTGCTTGATGTATTCACTTATTCCTTCTTTCATTCTTCAGCTCTCTGTTCATCTTATTGCACAGGTAAGTTGTAACTTTAATGTGCAAGATTTCAGGTGTCATTTATTTTCTGTTATATTATTAGCTGTATAAAGCTACACTCTAGATGCTGCACGCTTGTATTGTTTTTTATTATATTTTAATGTATCATTGTAGTCATAAGCACACTACAGGGAGTGCAGAATTATTAGGCAAATGAGTATTTTGAGCACATCATCTTCTTTATGCATGTCGTCTTACTCCAAGCTGTATAGGCTCGAAAGCCTACTACCAATTAAGCATATTAGGTGATGTGCATCTCTGTAATGAGAAGGGGTGTGGTCTAATGACATCAACACCCTATATCAGGTGTGCATAATTATTAGGCAACTTCCTTTCCTTTGGCAAAATGGGTCAAAAGAAGGACTTGACAGGCTCCGAAAAGTCAAAAATAGTGAGATATCTTGCAGAGGGATGCAGCACTCTTAAAATTGCCAAACTTCTGAAGCGTGATCATCGAACAATCAAGCGTTTCATTCAAAATAGTCAACAGGGTCGCAAGAAGCGTCTGGAAAAACCAAGGCGCAAAATAACTGCCCATGAACTGAGAAAAGTCAAGCGTGCAGCTGCCAAGATGCCACTTGCCACCAGTTTTGCCATATTTCAGAGCTGCAACATCACTGGAGTGCCCAAAAGCACAAGGTGTGCAATACTCAGAGACATGGCCAAGGTAAGAAAGGCTGAAAAACCACCACCACTGAACAAGACACACAAGCTGAAACGTCAAGACTGGGCCAAGAAATATCTCAAGACTGATTTTTCTAAGGTTTTATGGACTGATGAAATGAGAGTGAGTCTTGATGGGCCCGTGGCTGGATCGGTAAAGGGCAGAGAGCTCCAGTCAGACTCAGACGCCAGCAAGGTGGAGGTGGAGTACTGGTTTGAGCTGGTATCATCAAAGATGAGCTTGTGGGGCCTTTTCGGGTTGAGGATGGAGTCAAGCTCAACTCCCAGTCCTACTGACAGTTTCTGGAAGACACCTTCAAGCAGTGGTACAGGAAGAAGTCTGCATCCTTCAAGAAAAACATGATTTTCATGCAGGACAATGCTCCATCACACGCGTCCAAGTACTCCACAGCTTGGCTGGCAAGAAAGAGTTTAAAAGAAGAAAAACTAATGACATGGCCTCCTTGTTCACCTGACTGAACCCCATAGAGAACCTGTGGTTCATCATCAAATGTGAGATTTACAAGGAGGGAAAACAGTACACCTCTCTGAACAGTGTCTGGGAGGCTGTGGTTGCTGCTGCACGCAATGTTGATGGTGAACAGATCAAAACACTGACAGAATCCATGGATGGCAGGCTTTTGAGTGTCCTTGCAAAGAAAGGTGGCTATATTGGTCACTGATTTGTTTTTGTTTTGTTTTTGAATGTCAGAAATGTATATTTGTGAATGTTGAGATGTTATATTGGTTTCACTGGTGAAAATAAATCATTAAAATGGGTATATCTTTGTTTTTTGTTAAGTTGCCTCATAATTCTGCACAGTAATAGTCACCTGCACACACAGATATCCTCCTAAAATAGCTCAAACTAAAAACAAACTAAAAACTACTTCCACAATTATTCAGCTTTGATATTAATGAGTTTTTTGGGTTCATTGAGAACATGGTTGTTGTTCAATAATAAAATTAATCCTCAAAAATACAACTTGCCTAATAATTCTGCACTCCCTGTAGTTTGTGCTGTAAATATTTATATTGGACTTTTTGTTGTTTACAATTTCTATTTAAGTGTTTTACTGTAAGTGCTAATGAATCTGAAGTCAAATGAATATAAATATTTAATAAATAATTATATAAGCGATTAATATTTTAATATACATTTGGATTACTTAAGAATATATAAACAAAACAGCACAGATTATAATATAAACCACTGGTAATATGCAAATAAAATATACAAATATTGAGGTTTGTTTACTCATAAAGACCAGAGTATTGTTTATGAAAGAGTAGATCTACTAGTAGATTATATTAGCCCAGCACTATCTCTAATGTTTATATTTACTGTACATTATTCACAACTTAAACTCAATCCAGATAATCTCTTTATTTATGAAAAGTGCCACCAGCACATTAATACTTGTCAAACTGACTTTCTGAAGCACAGATAAAAAAAATATCTGTATATAATATAATATTGTATATAATATTAAGTCAGTATATACATTTGTATATCTTTATAGCCAGTGTTGGGTGGGAAAAATACTATATTACAATATTAACTCACTTAATAAATTACAATATGTTACTTGTTTGCTTTTAAGGGTGTTAATGTGTTAAAGTATGTGTTATGTTATGTTATTTTATAGTTATTTTTTTAAAGCGTAAGATTGATTTATATATAAATTTGAATTATATTATTTTTTTTCTTCCACTTGTAGCAGCGACGTGATTTGTATAACGATGTGAGGACTCTTATTATGAATTGACTCATAAGCTAGAGACGTAGTTTAAACAGAAACATGATTTTTTTTACCGTAATATTGAACTATTTAATTCTAAATCCAGATATTATTGTCTTCAGATTTTCGAGGTATTTATTATAAATTGTCTTGTTAATTTAATTTGCGTTATGGGTATTTTGCGTTTTATGCAAGTTCTGGGGTGGTGGGTGTGGACTGGGACTTTTATTGTGAAGTCTCTTTGGGCGCTAGTTTGATAGCGGAAGTTCGTGCCGCTGGTGGCTGCAGTTCAGGCGGATCCCGTCAGTGTCTGATCACAAACTTTCTGTCAAACCCGAAAAACACACAGAACCCGGTAAGTGTTTCGCTGAGCGACCGTACACTCCCGTTAAACAACCGGAATCATGAGTTGACAACCGAAAAACCGGCGCGAGCCAGTTGAGGAGCGCAGGCCTGTGATACTCTCTATCTCTCTCTCTCTCTCTCTCCCCCTGTGTGTGTGTGTTTCAGGTGACATGGGGGATAAGGAGTTGATGTGGGCCCTGAAAAACGGAGATCTGGATGAAGTAAAGAATATTCTGGTGAAGGTGAGAAACACACACTTCATCTCACACACACATTCATAAGCGTGTACAAACGGGTCTGACAGCACTTGCAGGTTTATAGCCCCTTACAAAACAGTACTATGAGGGTACCATAATGTTTTATTTATACCATGGCACTGAGTGAATAACAGTCACAACACAATAATATAGAGGTAAAGTTGGTTTTATATTGGGATATTCAGACATTCTCCTTAATAATATAATTTCAGAAAAGTATTATTTGCAAATTCTAAATAGGGAAATCATATTAGCAGCCAATGACTATCAAAGTACAACATTACTCACAGTCTATTAGATAGTGTTAATGTTGTTTTGAAGTCATACTTGCATGCTAATTCCGATTGAATATTCAAAGTAACATGGTAAACAATATAGAGACTTCTAAATGAACGAATGTGCGAATATAAAATCAACTGTACCCTCAATCACAATAATCATGATTGTTAAAAAGTTTCCTGTAATATCACAATACAAGACCAAAATGCTTAACTTTACCCTATTCAGTTCCTTAAATGTTTATAATACCATGTTAACTAGCAGTAAAACTAACAGTTTGATGTTTTCTATCAGATTATTATGTAATAAGAAGCATAAACCTGACAACAGGTTGTTTATTATTAAGATTAGTAAGATCAAGTCTGTGAAGTGATTATTTATTAATGCAATGCTGTTGTTTCATCATCATTATTTTCCATTCTGTCTTTTTACCTCCATTCTGCTTCCTAAATTTGAAATAATATGGCTTTTTAAATATTATTTTTTTCTATGTAAAGATCTTTGACACATCCTAAATGGTAAAAGCGCTATAGAAATAAGGATGACTTGACTTTATTATTGAATGATGTACAGCACTTTGGTCAGTCTGGGGTGCGTTTCCCAAAACCATCGTTAGCCAACTAAGGTCGCAAGTTTCGTCGTTACAAAGATAGTTTGTTGATTTGCTCAAATCCATCGCTCCAACGAACATTCGCAAACTGCGTCGCAAACTTGAGCACTTGAAACGACACCTCTGGAGCTGTAGTTAGAAACAGTTCCTGGCTGTGTTCTATTCCCACTTATCCCCCCTATGCCCTATTCATTTAGAACATTCTAACATTCAAAGTTGGAATTATTAAAAATAAAAAAGCATTAGGATCATCTCCTTAGGTGTAATTTGCTTTCAAAGTATTTTTACAGTTCAATTTTAGCGATCTTCATGTTTACAATTGTGCTCCCTTAGTAGTGCACTTTGAAAAACATTGATATCATTTTGAACACAGCCTCATGACAAAAGCTATAGGTGACGGAATTTATGTATTATTTTGTGAAATCAAAAAACATAGCATACGTTAATGCTTTTAATTTACAGTGGGTTATTTATTAAGTATCTGTACTGTATATGACATGGGGCTGCTGGTTAGAGCATATCTGCATTGGTTTGCACGTGATCAAATTGTAAAAGCAGACTTTTCAAAAAATAAATAAACAATATTCTACTTAATAATAATAATCATCATCATCATCATCATTAATATTATTTTTAAAATAGGATTTTTTTTTTCTACTAATTAATAAATATTACATTTAATTTCTTAATAAATAGCCTCTATTTATTTATTTATTTATTTATATGAATTATATATGATATTAGATTAGTGTTAGTAATGGGCGATATAAACGATATGCGATATAAACGATACAAAATTGGCCTACGATAGAGATTCAAATTCTATTGCACTATCGCGATAATGCATGTTTGATGAGGCAATCTACCCGCGAAATTAAGAGCAACGAGCTGCAGCCGGCTGCAACGCATCATCTTGAATAAACAACAGTGCGAGCATTTGGCTGCGGCCGATATATTATTGGGGCGGCCCGGTTCTGTGTTCGCGAGAAACTGAGAACACTCTGCCACAGACTCGCATGCTCTGCATGCAGACCCACAGAGACGCGCTGGATACAGAAGAGCGCGAAGACTAAATAGACTGATCCAGCTCATTATTTGGGGTGACAATACATTTTCCCCGGACATGTCCGAGAATCTGCTTTCACTTTCGATATTAATTGTATTCATTTTTGCATTACTTTATAAGCAAACTTTGTCTGGTGCGTCTCAATCTTTCAGCAGCACGCAGACAGAGAGAGAGTGAGGGAGAGAGAGAGAAAGAGCAGATCAAGACACCAGTTTTAATTTCATTAGGAGAACAAAATGTTCAAAATCAAATTACCTTAGGCTGCAGGTTAGAAATATGTTTTTATTTAAAGTATCTGCAATACACAATTTTATTTGACTAATTTAATACTGGAAGTAATTTCAGTACAGTGTAAGTTCCTTAACTAAACACCAGTTTTTTTGTTCTCTGCAACTTGGCATTTAGGAACCAAGGACTTAAAAGAAAAGTCTTTCTTTCTAAAAGGCACTACATTTAGTTGATTTATCTGCAACATTGTGTTGTTTAATTACAGTTTTGCTTTTGCACAATAAATGTTCTCAAAATGACATCCAACGTTTCTTTATTTCTTTAACAAAAAAATAGCAGTTTGGCTTTCCTAAGGGTCTATGTAACCTGTTCTGAAATGGTTCTATTATAATTTATATATCGCAATATATATCGTTATCGCAAGAGGCTGCAATGTATATCGCAATATGGATTTTAGGCCATATCGCCCATCCCTAATTAGTGTTAGCTTTTGTAAGGGATTTTATGTTTTAGAATAGAATATGTAATATTCTCAAGAATATTTGTAAAGCAAACACAGGCCCTATATGTGCTATTTACATATATTTCAATTAATATGGAAATTGAGTGCATGTTTGTACCAAAACTAATATTGGATTTTATTTTAAATGTGTGTGCGTGTAAAACAATAGAATTTGCACAAAGAAATTTTGGGGTTCTTCTCTAAAGAAGTTGTTCCTCCACCCCGTTTTATGGGCGTTTTACGTTATAACTAACATGGTTCAAATGATGGATCTGCGACAGAGAAACTACAGGTTTTGGGAAACACTTGTCACTACATCGTTCTTTTCCCAAACGATGCATCATACTATGGTAGTTCAGTCGTGAGTTACGTCGTTCTTTGGAAAACGCATCCCTGGTTGTTTTTAAATGTGTTTTATATGTAAATATTGCATTTATTGTATAAATAAATTAGGGTAATGCAATTGTTTATTAAGGAATTAGTAGTCCAGCTACTAATTAGCTGACTAGCTTTTATCATTAGGTGTTTACTCTAAGTCT
>LR812522.1:1953488-2025988 GCA_903798195.1 Danio kyathit | reverse complement strand
GCAAGTGTGTGTTTATGTGGAGTGTGTGTTTGAGTGGTGTGTTTGTGTGATTTTGTGGAGTGTGTTTGAGTTGTGTGTGTGTGTTTGAATGGTGTGCAAGGGTGTCTTTATGTACAGTGTGTGTATAAGTGGTATGCAAGTGTGTGTATGTGTGTTTGGCAAGTGTGTGTTTGATTGTATTGTGTGTGTTTGAGTGTAAGGTGTATGTTTGAGTGTTGTGTGTGTGTGTTTGAGTGTATTGTATTAGAATTTGCCTAGTAGTATACACCTATGGAGTGTTCCTGTAAACCATGTAAATAAGTGAAGTGTGTGTGTGTGTGTGTGTGTGTGTGTGTGTGTGTGTGTGTGTGTGTGTGTGTGTGTGTGTGTGTGTGTGTGTGTGTTGTTTGAGTGCAGTGTGTGTGTGTTATGTGGTGTGTGTGTGTGTTATGTGGTGTGTGTGTGTGTGGTTTGAGGCAGGAAACCGCAGGTGTTGGTGCTCCAGCATCTGAATATAGGGTCTGTGGTTTAGTTCCCGTCAGCCTCAGAGTATCTAGAGTTTGATCAGAATTATTGCAGGAGGATCTGATAGAGGCTCTCGTTTATCAGACGCCTGAACAGAATTACAATGAGGCCCGCTGAGACTCAATGCTATATTGAGAGATGACTTAAAGCTGCTATAGTTATTATGAAGGAGTAGCAAAGGTCTGAAATTATGTATTTAGTTGTTTTTCTCCAACTGATGGGGAAACACACGTGCACATTTATAACTAAACACACTATTGTAATGTGTAAAGTTGCAGTGTTGTTACTCAAGCCGATGGTTGACTCCTGTGGTCAGGATACGTTGAGCTCTGTGGTTTTACTTCAGTTTCCACTCACAGTTCACATGACCAGTTTCTATATATATATAAAGAGAGAGAGAGAGAGAATACTTTTACCATCACACAACCAATAGATAATAATAAATGTATTAATATTATAATACAGCAAGTAAATTAATTTGAAATAAACAGTTATTGATAGTACAGTATATTGATGATCTAGAATTGAAATTATTGATTGAATTATTGCTTTCATAATGATTTCTTGCCTTCCTAATAGCCATTTAATGTTATGTTTTTATTACTGCATATTACAATGATATAATTGATTTAATCTTGATTTAATAGTAATTAAATAATTCATCTTAATGTATCATCAAATGTATTTTCATACACCTTTGACATTATTATTATTATAATTATTGTTGTTATTACTACATATTAAACGTATAGAGAGAATACTTTTACAATCACACAACCATAAACATAATAGAAATGTAGTAATATTATAATATAGCAAGTAAATGTATTTAAAATAAACAGTTATTAATAGTAGCTAAATATAAGTGATAAATGATATAGAAATATGGATCTGTTTTATTGAATGTATTGCAATAATTACAAGTATTAATTATTGTAATATATTAATATTTTCATATTCCTAATGATTGCTTGCGTTCCTAACAACCATTCAGTGTAATTAAAATTGTATTTATATTAATTTTCATATTATTGTTTTATTAATACCTATTACAATGATAGAATTGTTTGATTTTTAATTTGATATTAATTTAATAATGAATCTTAATTTAATATTTATTGTTTTATTTATATTTATTATTTATAATATTATTATTGCAGCCTAAGACCGGTTACTCACTGAAGCTAAGCAGGGCTGAGCCTGGTCAGTACCTGGATGGGAGACCACATGGGAAAAACTAGGTTGCTGTTGGAGGTGGTGTTAGAGAGGCCAGCAGGGGGCGCTCAACCTGTGGTCTGTGTGAGTCCTAATGCCCCAGTAAAAGTGAAGGGGACACTACACTGTCAGTGGGCGCCGTCTTTCGGATGAGACGTTAAACCGAGGTCCTGACTCTCTGTGGTCATTAAAAATCCCATGGGACTTCTCGTAAAGAGTAGGGGTGTAACCCCGGTGTCCTGGCCAAAGTCCCTCAATCGGTCCTTACAGATCATGGCCTCCTAATCATCCCCATCCTCCGAATTGGCTCTATCACTGTCTCTTCACTCCACCAATAGCTGGTGTGTGGTGAGCGCACTGGCGTCGTTGTCCTGTGGCTGCCGTCGCATCATCCAAGTGGATGCTGCACACTGGTGGTGGTGTGGAGAGACTCCCCTCATGATTGTGAAGCGCTTTGGGTGTATAGCCATACACAATAAATGCGCTATATAAATACACATTACATTACATTACAACATTACATTATTTATTTAATACATCTGTAATATTAAGTGTTATTTTATTAATGACAATGTATTTTCATACACCTTTCATATTTCTGTTGTTAATACTACATATTACAGAATACTAGTATTTAAGTATAAAAGTATTTAATATTATAAATTAGTAAATGAATTGATTTGAAACAGATAAATAGATTTGATATAGAAATATGAATCTGTGTTGTTTATGTAATGAAACTATAATATTATTTATTAATATTTTCATTTTCGTAATGATTGCTTGCATTCCTAACAACCATACAGCGTAATTAAAATTTTATTAAATTATTATATTTTCATGTTGTTTTAATTACTACCTATTACAATGATATAATTGATTGAAATTTAATTAGTTGTTTTTAATTCAATCTTTATCATTTGTTTAATAAAACCGCAATTTTAAGGGTTATTTTAATAATGACGAATGTAATTTCATACACCTTTCATATTATTATTATTATTGCTACATATTAAACATATAGAGAGAGAGGGGGGGTTAATAGGGGGTTAATAAAGTGTTAATAAGGCGTTAATAAGGTGTTAATAGGGGGTTAATAAGTTGTTGTTAAAGTGTTAATATGGGGTTAATAAGGTGTTAATAGGGGGTTAATAAAGTGTTAATAAGGCGTTAATAAGGTGTTAATAGGGGGTTAATAAGTTGTTGTTAAAGTGTTAATATGGGGTTAATAAGGTGTTAATAGTGGGTTAATAAAGTGTTAATAAGGCGTTAATAAGGTGTTAATAGGGGGTTAATAAGGTGTTACAATGTGTTAATAAGGTGTTAATAGGGGGTTAATAAGGTGTTGCTAGGCGGTTGCTAAAGTGTTTTGAGTGGTTGCTAGGTAGTTGCTAACATAAATGACCATGTTTCTAGCATAAATTAGCATGTCGTTAGCATTGAGTATGAATTAGAATGTCACTAGCATGTTGCTAGTATAAACTAGCATGTCGTTAGTATGAATTTAGTATGAATTAGCATGTTTTCCAGTATGATTAGTATGTTTGTTAGTATGTTTCCAGTATGGATTAGTATATTGTTAGTATGTATTAGCATGTTGCTAGTATGTTTATAGTATGAATTTGCATGTTGCTAGTATGATTATTATGTTTCTGGTATGAATTGGTATATTGTTAGTATGAGTCGGTATGTTGTTAGTGTGTTCAATGTAAAGTCAATGGCAGTTTTTTTTTTTTTTTTTTTTTTTTTTTTTAAACAATGAAAGTCTATGGGACAGTTTCTAGGGTGGTGTAAGTGGTTGCTAGGGTGTGGCTAGTAAGTTAAAAGGTCATCAGTGATTGGCAGATTGGTAGTCTGAGTTAAATGAGCCCAACATTAAGTCTGACAGTCTGGCCGAAAGTTATGATTTTCTCAAGCCACCATAAATATGATATATTGAATAATAGGATGTATTATCTGTATTTTAATTCTAATATATATATATATATATATATATATATATATATATATATATATATATATATATATATATATATATATATATATATATTAGTGATGCGCGGATGGCGGTTAAATCCGCGGGCGCTGCGGATAATCCGCGGGTCGGGTAATAAAAAAATACATTATGATTAATTGCGGGTGGGTCGCGGGTGGATGTAGCGGGTCATAGCAGTTGACCAGCAAAAAAGCAGAGAGTGGACTTCGCAGAATGTGAAGATGAGAGACGCCCAAAATAGTGGATGAAGTGCAAGAGTACTGTGCTAACTTCAGTTAGAGGAGTCATCAGAGGGAAATCTGCTATCGTTCTGGGAGAAACAAGATCGCTTATTTACCATTTACACGACTGCAGCGCCTTGCAAGGAGAAGCGTGTGCATTCCTGCAACAAGCGGTTCGCGCGAACGCTCATTTAGTGCAGCCAGCCGTGTTTTGGAGGCGAGGCGGAATCGCCCGAATCCAGGCACAGTAGATGCTGTTCTGTTTTTGCACAGTGTTAAGAAAAGGGCCAAGTACACACAACATAGCTGCTGTTTAGGCTGAAGGGACGCCGTTTTTGTTCTCTTTTTCCTGTATATGTAAAAGCTGAATCTGCTGTTAATAACGAACGATCCACTGTGACCTAAGTTGCAGGAGAGGGGAAATAGTGTGGCCGCTTGCCTGCTTTTACGGGAGTTGTAGTCCATCCATAGCGAAGGGCATTGTGGGTAGTGTAGTTCGACACGCATGCTGTGTGAAGTGAGCTCTCGCTGTGTGCTGTGCGTGCGGTGAATTAGAGGGAGAAAGTTTTATCCGGTTTTGTTTTATGTTTACTTCAGTAATTCCACCCGGGAGCTGTTTTGCACTGTGAACCTGAAAACACTGAAATAAGTAAAAGAAGGGCATGCATCGAGTACTTTTGTCCGTCTCATCATTTGCTCGAGCATGAATTAACGAGCTGTTACTCTGCCGCCGGACATTGCGGAGAAAGTTACACCTATCATCATGCTTAAAACAAAGAATTAGAATTATTAAAGTGGCGATCGGGTGCGGGTCGGGTGCGGATATATATATCAGATGAAATAATATGTGCGAGCGGGTGGATGATTAGAATGAAGGAGCGGATTCGAGTGACATTTGAGCTGATCCGCGCATCTCTAATATATATATATATAATACATACACACACACACACACACGTTTTTTTTTTTTTTTTTTTTTCCTACTACTACTATCTGATGTGTGTATTGTGTTTTTTTGTTTTTTTTTATTATTATATATATATATGTTACTTTTTCATGTAAACTTTATAACTGCTTTGGCAATGCATTTGTAACATTTGTCTTGCCAATAAAGCAACTATTGAATTGAATTGAGAGAGAGAGAGAGAGAATACTTTTACTATCGTATACCATAAACATAATAAAAATGTATTAATATTATAATATAGCAAGTAAATTGATTTATAATAAACCGTTATTGATAGTGTACAGTGTATTGATTAGGGCTGGGTGATTAATCGAAAAGTAATTGAAATCGCCATTGAGAACCTGTAATCGATCACATTTTTCCAGGTCAATTTTTTCAATTACTTTCCTTACTGCCTGTGGAGTCATGTGACCCCGCTCTGTCAAGGCTAATTTATACATATTATATTATTCTGACATTATACTTCTGCCAAGCGTACGGTCCGGCGCAGCCTTCGCATACCCGCACACCTGTTAAAAGAGTGTAACTACACATCACGACAACACAAAGCACAAGCTTTGTGATTGGTCGGTTTAGTAGCGGTGATAAGGGTGGGCGGCGCAGAGAGCCACGTTTTAGGCAATGTGTGTTTTAATTATTCAATAAATAATTATAGATAGTAGATAGTGTGTGTTCACTTCAATTATTTTAAAATCAAGTAATGCACCCTACATTCAAAAATCTCTCACTTAATATGTGAGCATAATTACTGTACAAAAAACTTGTCAGTGAACTATGAGGGCAAAAACTAAATAAATAAATAAAATAATTGATCATTAATTGTAATCGAGTTAAAATGTTTAATTAATCGAGATTTTGACTTTAGGCCAAATTGCCCAGCCCTACTATTGATAATATAGGAAATTAATTATTGATTTAGTTTTCCTTTTCTTAATTATTGATTGCATTCCTAGTAACCATTTAATGTTACTAAATTTATTTAATCTTAATTTAATATGAAGTAATTATTAATTAATTAATCTTTAGAATGTATTTATTGAAACTGTAATATTAAGTGTTATTTAAATAATGCCTAATATATTTTCCTACTTTCATATTATTATTATTATTACTATTATTATTATTATTATTGTTGTTATTACTTTATATTAAAATTATAGAATTGATATAAAAATGTCATTGTTTTATTTAATATACTAAACATTTACAAATAGATCTTAATAAGGATTGTTACATTTATAATGGTGTACATGGTTAACAAGTATTATGTTGTTAAGTATATTTATTAAATAAAAAGGATACATTTGATTATTAAATATTTGATTATATTATATAAAAATTAATTTCAATTTAAATTATATTAAAATGTCTTGATTTAATCTAATTAAACATTTAAGAATAAATCATAAAATTACCATAAATACTCCATTAAATAATACAATTAGACATTTTTAATAACAGCTAAAGTTGCAATCAGAATTATTCGCCCCCCTTTGAATTTTTTTTTTCTTTTTTAAATATTTCCCATATGATGTTTAACAGAGCAAGGAAATTTTCACAGTATTTCTGATAATGTTTTTTCTTCTAGAGAAAGTCTTATTTGTTTTATTTTGGCTAGAATAAAAGCAGTTTTAAATTTTTTAAAAGCCATTTTAAGGTCAATATTATTAGCCCCTTTAAGCTATATATTTTTTCAATAGTCTACAGAACAAACCATCATTATACAATAACTTGCCTAATTACCCTAACCTGCCTAGTTAACCTAATTAACCTAGTTAAGCCTTTAAATGTCACTTTAAGCTGTAGAGAAGTGTCTTGAAAAATATCTAGTCTAATATTATTTACTGTCATCATGACAAAGATAAAATAAATCAGTTATTAGAGATGAATTATTAAAACTATTATGATTAGAAATGTGTTGAAAATATTTTCTCTCCGTTAAACAGAAATTGGGGAAACAAATAAACAGGGGGGCTAATAATTCAGGGGGTTGAATAATTATGATATTTGTTGATGAAATGCGGTGTGTTTTTCAGGCTGAGGATGTGAACAGGACTCTGGAAGGAGGCCGAAAGCCACTTCATTACGCAGCTGACTGCGGTCAGACCGAGATGCTGGAATTCCTGCTGTCTAAAGGAGCCGATGTCAACGTAATTATCCTTCACACACACACACACACACACACATACACACACCCACCCACACACGCACACTGCCTCCCTGTGAGTGTAGATGAATATCTGCTCCTGTATGTAAATGTGTAGCATGTGGAGTCCTGCTTCACTGATAACATCACAGCACTGACTGTAACTCAATCTGAATCCACACACACACACACACACACACACACACACACACATACATCAGACTTTATCAAATAAATGCAAGAGAAAATTAAAACAAATCTTATTGTTATACCGCATTAAACTATTTCATCTTGCAGCCAGCAGAAATAAACATGTTTAAGGTTTGCTTTATTTGATTGAAGCTCATGTTAAGTGATTTAAAAAGCGTCTACAGTTGTCAAACTGCTAAAATAAAGCTGAATTATTATTTATTATTATATAAGATCATGTAAAATATGTGTATAATAATTAATAATTTAAAAGTTATTAGGCTTTGATTAGTATATCCTGCGATGTGATTATTGTGAATGATTGCATTAATCAATGCTGAAACTGTTTCATATTTTAAGATAATCACCATTTTAGGAATAAAATATAAATAAATAGATATAATAATAATCATATACAATATACTACCATAGACTCTCTTTCTCTCTGTGTGATTGACTGATTTAATGTTGTGTGTTTTTTCAGGCTCCAGATAAACATGGCATCACTCCGCTGCTGTCGGCCACATATGAGGGTCACGTCACCTGCGTTAAGATCCTTCTGGAGAAGGTACTGAAGCTGTGTGTGTGTGTTAGGCCTGTCATGATATCTGTTTTGTCATACGATATATTGCACCAAAATATATTGCTATAAACAATATTATTGTCATTTTTATGCCATTCCTTATATAATCCCAGAATGACAATACTGTCACGGTCGGTGGGTGGGGAAAAGGAGCGAGGACTCAGGTGCAGAAACAATGGGTATTTATTTATAATAAAATAAAATAAAGAGGCAAAATAAACAACCCCGAGGGGGAAAACATTAACAAAACAAATATACAAACAGACTTGGCTGGGCTGGCAAGACAGGAGCAGGAACACGAGGGAGAAGAGACGATGAACGACGACGAACTGGCACAGGACAGCAGACATGAGGAGATTATATAGAAGCATAAATTAACACACAAACAGGTGAACATGATAAACTAATAATTGGTTAACAAGGAGGGTAGGGCTAGACAATAGATGTGAGAGCACATGACACAAAAAGACGACAAGCCATGCACTCACATAACACGAGACTAGAACACGCAGCCAATAAGAGAACTCATTAACTGCGTGTTCATGACAACACAAGCACACCACAAAAAGCACGCGGTCACAATGTAAACATCCAACCACGTGCTTAGACAACACCAACAGACGCAAGACACGAGCACACGATAGATGAACCCCTTACCGTGCGCTCACACATAAGCAACGCGCATGTTTCATCTCAGCGCCAACAGAAACCAAAACCAACCAGACTGAGACGCTGAGAATGAAACAGCACGATGCCGACAGAACAAAACAAACACGAGTACGAGCGCGCGCACGCGTCACAAGCACGCGCAGGCCGTACACACTCGCATCAAGCGGGAGCGCGCACGGTCCGCACGCACTCACGACAGCACGCGCGCACACAGAGACACACACAATGACAGAACACAAGCGCTCGACCCGAGAAAACTCGAGCCGAGCGCAACAGGGCATGACAAGACAGAGCTAGTGTCTGGACTCTGCCACCAAAACAAGAGTTAACAAGACCAGAGTGGCAGAACCCTGACAAATACAGTATAACATCATCACAATGCAGGTACACTCTTCCAAAGAACACATCATATTTCAATATTAAGAATATTAAATTTAATTATAGTCGTTTTAACAGTTTAATAATCAGGCGTTGGAGTCAGAATGTGAAAACACACATCCTCAATAAATCATAATAAATGTTAACAAGGTAAAGAGTAACAGAGGCTGTGATATCTGCTGCCAGATCTATTTTCAGCTGTCAGACACCCACATGAAGATATACTATAGTCATTTAGTGTCACTATGGTTGAAAACACTGTAGTATTTACTCTAAATTACTAAGAGAAAGTGATAAACTCTCATTAGCGATGTATGATTTGTTTTTAGAGTGGAATGTAAAGTACATTAGGCTACTCAATTCAACTGGGCTTAATATTTTTACAGTTTGAATTGTTGACTGACTAGTATTTTGTTTATCACGATGGAATAAAGAGTCAACTAAATTATAGGGAAAGTTATATTCTGTGGACACAAGAGAACTAACCGAGTTAGTGGCGCCATCTAGCAGAGGTGCGTGGATCTGTCCCGACATTGAGGTACAGAGTATAGTGGAATTACCAACCTACGTCACACATGACGTCACACGGTTTTAATCACGCATACCGGTTGCAAAAAAAGACCGGTTGCAATAGCAAACATGTGGTTTTGTGCGGTAGGATGACAAAATCGAAAGTTTAAAAATCGAAAACTTAACTTTTACCGTACACCACACTGCTTTAATGCCAACCGCAGACGTCTTTGGCTAAAAGGTAGCTGAATGGAGTGAGGACCTAATTAAAACTGCTCGACTCTGCAGTTTTCAGTTTATATCAGGCAAGTTCACGCTATGCTGAATCATACACATTACTCATTTTTGATTGCAGCAATGATTTCAGCAAACTGTGAATTTAACTGCGGACACTGAATGTGGTTCCCATACCCTGCCGTACAGGAGCAGTTCCCTGTCAGCTCCATCAGTTCTACAGCTCAGTCTTCTTTCCTTGTCTTTGGCTAGGCAGAACCTCGGTTTTTAGCACTACATAGTTTTGAATCTGGTAATCATGGAGCATTGTTTTTTTGCACATGACCACACATAACAACATTGTAGGCATCCAAAGACTTGTAGGCCTTTAACTTCTCTCTTGTAAAAACACTTGGAGTTCCAATGAGATAATGGTATAATATCCACTGGGAGAATGCTATCGCAAATGGACCTGTCAGACGAACGCCGCTCACTTTAACGTTAATTTTGCCCAATAACTGCTTATCACTGGATGACGAGCTGTTATAATATGCTGAAAGCATTATGTAAATAATATATATAATATGTAATCAATAAAAGTTATCTCTAATACAACAACAAACTCTGTACCGCATCAGATGTCATTCCCTCGCTGGAAATGCTAGTGCTCCTGTTTTTTTCTGCCACCTCGTTTACAAACCGATAATTGTGAAGTAACAAGTTGTGACAAGTAAAAAGTGAATAAATAATGACGGAATTTAAAATTTAGTGTGAACTATCCCTTATCGCATCTGTCCTGCACTATACAGTATGTTGATGTTTATTCCTCATGTGTGTGTGTGTGTGTGTGTGCGCTCTGAATCTCTACCGTCGGGCATTATTTCTGCTGTGCTGAGGTGTGTATTGTGGCGGTGAGAGAAAGAGCTTTTTGTTTGGTGGGTTTTAAAGCTGAAAGCGTCTGAACGGAGGCTGTAAACAGTGGCGTGTGCGGGGTCAGGACGGGTTATATAATGCTGAGCTGGACGCCGCACATTCTTCACTCAGAGAATCCCTCTCAGATTACACGCACACACACATCTCCTCCGGGCTGCTCGGATGCGTTTGTGTTGGAGTATTCCTGCTTATTCTGCTGCTGAAATCCCTTCAGATCAGTTCACAAGTGCTGTGTTGTTTTTTTTCTAGTGTTGTGGTGAAACATTGAAGATTCTGTCCTCTGGTTCAGAATGAGAGGCCTACTGGTTAGTTTTAAAGTGGATGTTATCAGATATATAGCTTTTACTTATTAATTTACAAAACAAAGAGAGAAAAATTATATAAATAGAAGTAATTATGAAGCAATAGGAATATTTTGTAGCTATTAAAAATTCATTACTTGCATATGAACATTTATTTATTTAATCTTGATCCTCTGGTTCAGAATGAGAGGTCTATTGGTTGTATTTTAAAGTGGATGTTGGCCAATATATATAGGTTTTACTTATTCATTTACCAAATATTAAGAGAGAATAATGAAATATTAGTGTTTATAAAAGGATAGAAATATTTTTAGTTATTCAGATTTTTCTCTACTTGCATATGCACATTTATTTGTTCATTTATTTATATATCCTCTGTCTCCTGGTTTAGAATAAGAGGCCTATTAATATATAATTTAAAGTGCATGTTGGTCAGTATATCGGTTTTACTTATTTACTTGAAATATTGAGAGAGAATAATGGGATATTAATGATTATGAAGGGAACAGAATATTTTTTTGTTATTAATTTTTTTCATTGCTTGCACATGTATTTTTATTTATTTATAAATTTTTTTATTCTTGATCCTGGTTCAGAATGAGAGGCCTATTTGTTAATTAATCGTTAATTAATTTGTTAATTAATATTATTGGGCAATTAAATAGGTTTTACAGATACATTTACAAAGAAAGAGGGAAAAATTATATAAATAGTATTTATACAGCTATAGGAATATGTTGTAGATATAAAAAAATTCATTGCTTGCATATGAACTCTTATTTATGTATTTATTTATGTATTTATTTATATATCCTCTGTCCTCTAGTTTAGAAAGAGAGGCCTATTGGTTATATTTTAAAGTGGATGTTGGCCAATAAATTGGTTTTACGGATACATTTACAAAAAAAACTATATAAAGATAAGTAATTATGAAACCATAGGAATATTTTGTAGCTAATAAAAATTCACTACTTGCATATAAACTATTTATTTATTTATTGATTGATTGATTTATTTATTTTTGGTCCTCTGGTTCAGAATGAGAGGCCTATTGGTTATATTTTAAAGTGGATGTTGGCAGATATATGGGTTTTACAGATACATTTACAAAAAAAATAGAGGGAAAAATAATATAAATATAAGTAATTATGAAGCCATTGGAATATTTTGTAGTTATTAAAATATTTTTTTCACTGCTTATTTATTTATCCTCTGTCCTCTAGATTAAAACGAGAGCCTTATTGGTTATAATTTAAAGTGGATGTTGGTCAATATATCGGTTTTACGGATACATTTACAAAAAAAAGATAGAAAAATAATATAAGTAATTATGAAACCATAGGAATATTTTGTAGCTATTAAAAATTCATTACTTGCATATGAACATTTATTTATTTATTTTATCTTGATCCTCTGGTTCAAAATGAGAGGCCTGGTTATATTTTAAAGTGGATGTTGGCCAATATATATAGGTTTTACTTATTCATTTACCAAATATTAAGAGAGAATAATGAAATATTAGTGTTTATAAAGGGATAGAAATATTTTTAGTTATTCAGATTTTTCTCTACTTGCATATGCACATTTCTTTCTTTCTTTCTTTCTTTATTTCTTTATTTCTTTATTTATTTATCCTCTGTCCCCAGGTTTAGAATAAGAGGCCTATTGGTTATAATTTAAAGTGCGATTTGGTCAATATATCGGTTTTACTTATTTACTTAAAATATTGAGAGAGAATAATGGGATAATGGTTATGAAGGGAAAGGAATATTTTTTTGTTATTAATTTTTTTCACTGTCCTCTGGTACAGAATGAGAGGCCTATTGGTGTTGGCCAATAAATCGGCTTTATGAATACATTTACAAAAATAATATAAATATAAGTAATTATGAAGCAATGGGAAATTGGGAATATTTTGTAGCTATGAAAAATTCACTACTTGCATGTGAACTAATTTATTTATTTATTTTTGGTCCTCTGGTTCAGAATGAGAGGCCTATTGGTTATATTTTAAAGTGGATGTTGGCAGATATATCGGTTTTACAGATACATTTAGAAAAAAAGAGAGAAAAATTTATTAAATATGAGTAATTATGAAGCCATTGGAATATTTTGTAGTTATTAAAATATTTTTTTCACTGCTTATTTATTTATCCTCTGTCCTCTGGATTAAAACGAGAGCCTTATTGGTTATAATTTAAAGTGGATGTTGGTCAATATATCTGTTTTACTCAATATTTTGTAAATTAATAAGAGAGAATGATGGGATATAAACAATTATGAAGCCATATGAATATTTTGTAGTTATTAAATTTATTATTTAAAAAACATGCTTACATATGTACTTTTTAATAATTTATATACGTTTATGCTATGTACATGTGTAAGTTCAATTGATATATTGATTTTATCAATTAATTTACCAAAAATTAAGAGAGAAAATGTAATTTCACTACTTGATACAACTTAATTTGATTTATTAAGTTCGCTTGTTATGTGTAATGTATAGACATTTCCAAGTCAGCCAATATTGGGGATATGAACAACTAAATATAGGGAATGTTTAATAATTAAGTTATAAACATTTGAGTAATTCCTAAAATAAAGAATTTTAAAAGCTTCTTTACCAATGTGTTATAAAGGAAAAGTGGCTTGTTTCCACAAAATGACTATTAGTAAAAAAATAAACACTAAGACTTTATGACAGTTTTAGGCCCAGTTTCACAAACAGGGCTTAGCTTAAGCCAGGACTAGACCTTAGATAAATTAGGCTATTTTAGCCACATTTATAAAAATGGCCTTAGAAAAATACATTACTGGTGTGCACCTGTAGACAAAAAATGACACTGACATGTTTTAAGACCTCTCACTGCAAGTTATTTTCAGTTGAGACAGCTCAAACATGCACTTTAATCCATGACTAGCCTTAAACCTTGTTTGTGAAACGGGGGTTAATGTTTTAATTATCGTTTGTTTCTTTATCCGAGCGCAGTTGTGTGTTGCTTGCTTTAAAAATCATTGTCAGTAAATATAATATATATCCGTAGTCAAAGTAAAGCTTTATTAGTTGTTTTAGTACAGATGTTGGAGAAAGTCACATGACTCTCGCAGATGAATGAGTGATACATCAACACTTCCACTTTTCAGATATTAGGAACTAAAACTTCCATAATTACTTTCAGATATTTGCATTTATATTATTACATTTCTATAAATACTGTTATATTTGTATTATTATGTAACAGTTTGCAGGGTTGTGTGTCTTTTTCATTCATTGTAGGCTTGTTCTCTACAAAGTTATTGTGTTTTATTTTCCTGCAAAATCCATGAAAATGTTTGTCGACTCTTTTAATTATGGGAAGTAGTTAGTAAAAATGTTTCCAGGTCGGTTCTGATTTGCAAATTTAGCTTGGTCAATATTCTTGAGCTCACGGTGGAGGTGATGAACAGCTGCAGATGTTTATTAGTTTAGTTTTAATAAGTGACCTTTAAGGAGGAATGCTGGAGTTTGTGTATATACAGGGAGTGCAGAATTATTAGGCAAGTTGTATTTTTGAGGATTAATTTTATTATTGAACAACAACCATGTTCTCAATGAACCCAAAAAACTCATTAATATCAAAGCTGAATATTTTTGGAAGTAGTTTTTAGTTTGTTTTTAGTTTGAGCTAATTTAGGAGGATATCTGTGTGTGCAGGTGACTATTACTGTGCAGAATTATTAGGCAACTTAACAAAAAACAAATATGTACCCATTTCAATGATTTATTTTCACCAGTGAAACCAATATAACATCTCAACATTCACAAATATACATTTCTGACATTCAAAAACAAAACAAAAACTAATCAGTGACCAATATAGCCACCTTTCTTTGCAAGGACACTCAAAAGCCTGCCATCCATGGATTCTGTCAGTGTTTTGATCTGTTCACCATCAACATTGCGTGCAGCAGCAACCACAGCCTCCCAGACACTGTTCAGAGAGGTGTACTGTTTTCCCTCCTTGTAAATCTCACATTTGATGATGGACCACAGGTTCTCTATAGGGTTCAGTCAGGTGAACAAGGAGGCCATGTCATTAGTTTTTCTTCTTTTAGACTCTTTCTTGCCAGCCACGCTGTGGAGTACTTGGACGCGTGTGATGGAGCATTGTCCTGCATGAAAATCATGTTTTTCTTGAAGGATGCAGACTTCTTCCTGTACCACTGCTTGAAGGTGTCTTCCAGAAACTGGCAGTAGGACTGGGAGTTGAGCTTGACTCCATCCTCAACCTGAAAAGGCCCCACAAGCTCATCTTTGATGATACCAGCCCAAACCAGTACTCCACCTCCACCTTGCTGGCGTCTGAGTCGGACTGGAGCTCTCTGCCCTTTACCGATCCAGCCACGGGCCCATCAAGACTCACTCTCATTTCATCAGTCCATAAAACCTTAGAAAAATCAGTCTTGAGATATTTCTTGGCCCAGTCTTGACGTTTCAGCTTGTGTATCTTGTTCAGTGGTGGTCGATTTTCAGCCTCTCTTACCTTGGCCATGTCTCTGAGTATTGCACACCTTGTGCTTTTGGGCACTCCAGTGATGTTGCAGCTCTGAAATATGGCAAAACTGGTGGCAAGTGGCATGTTGGCAGCTGCACGCTTGACTTTTCTCAGTTCATGGGCAGTTTATTTTGCGCCTTGGTTACTCCACAAGCTTCTTGCGACCCTGTTGACTATTTTGAATGAAACGCTTGATTGTTGGATGATCACGCTTCAGAAGCTTGGTAATTTTAAGAGTGCTGCATCCCTCTGCAAGATATCTCACTATTTTTGACTTTTCGGAGCCTGTCAAGTCCTTCTTTTGACCCATTTTGCCAAAGGAAAGGAAGTTGCCTAATAATTATGCACACCTGATATAGGGTGTTGATGTCATTAGACCACACCCCTTCTCAATACAGAGATGCACATCACCTAATATGCTTAATTGGTAGTAGGCTTTCGAGCCTATACAGCTTGGAGTAAGACAACATGCATAAAGAGGATGATGTGGTCAAAATACTCATTTGCCTAATAGTTCTGCACTGCCTGTATAATATAGTTTCTCCATTATTCTATAAATATTATATATTTCTTAAATATTTCATGCTTAGTTGTTTGTGTTGCTGTTTACTGAAGTTTCAGTGTAGCATTTTTCTAGATCTTTTTATTTATTTGTTTATTTATTGCCAAAAACACAGCTTATGGAAAAATGCTCATGTTTTTAGTAGTTTTAAGTATTTATAATAAAACAATAATATATACGCCTGCTGGTGTGAAGGAACAGATTGATTCATTTGTAATTGATGACTGAATCTCAATATCTGACACTGCTGTGTGTGTAAAGATGAATCGTTTAATCTGTTGGTGTAAATGGATGAATTGATTCATTGATTCACATTGGTGTGAATAAACAGATTGATTCATTTTCAGATGGTTGTGTTTGAAGATTCAGATTTGAATCAGACTCTGTTTGTAAAGGAGAATAGTTTAATCTGTTGGTGTGAATGAACAGATTGATTTATTTGGTTTGAAGACACAAAATGTGAATCAGACTCTTATTTATGTGTAAAGTAGAATCATTTAATCTGTTGGTGTGAATGAATCGATTGATACGTTTGTGTTTGAAGACTCAGATGTGAATCAGACTTTACTATGTGTGTAAAGATGAATGATTCAGTTCACTTGTGTGAATCAGACTGCGTAAAGAACAATCATTCAATCCACTGGTGTGATTGAACAGATTGATTCATTCGTGTTTGAAGACTTAAGATGTGAATCAGACTTTGCTGCATGTGTAAAGATGAATCATTCAGTCCACTGGTGTGAATGAACAGATTGATTCATTTGTGTTTGGAGACTCAGATGTGAATCAGACTGTGTGAAGTTGAATCATTCGGTCCACTGGTGTGAATGAACAGATTGATTCATTTGTGTTTGAAGACTCAGATGTGAATCAGACTGTGTGAAGATGAATCATTCAGTCCACTGGTGTGAATGAACAGATTGATTCATTTGTGTTTGAAGACTCAGATGTGAATCAGACTGTGTGAAGATGAATCATTTGGTCCACTGGTGCGAATGAACAGATTGATTCATTTGTGTTTGAAGACTCAGATGTGAATCAGACTGTGTGTGTAAAGATGAATCATTCAGTCCGCTGGTGTGAATGAACAGTTTGATTCATTTGGTTTGAAGACACAGAAGAAGTGAATCAGACTCTGCTTTGTCTAAAGTACAATCATTTAATCTGTTGGTGTGAATGAATCGATTGATTCATTTTTGTTTGAAGACTTAAATATGAATCAGATTTGCTATGTATGTAAAGATGAATCATTCTATCCACTTTTGTGAATGAACAGATTGATTCATTTGTGTTTAAATACTCAGAAGATGTGAATCAGACTCTGCTCAGTGTGTAAAGATGAATCATTTAGTCTACTGGTATGATTGAACCAATTGATTCATTTGTGTTGGAAGACTCAGATGTGAATTAGACTCTGCTGTATGTGTAAAGGAGAATCATTTAATCTGTTAATGTGAATGAATAGATTCATTTGTTTGTATTTAAAGACTCAGAAGATGCAAATCAAACTTTTCTCTGTGTGTAAAGATGAATCATTCAATCCACTCGTGTGAATTGAACAAATTGATTCATTTGTGTTTAAACACTCAGATGTGAATCAGACTTTGCTGCATGCGTAAAGATGAATCATACTGTCCACTTTTGTGAATGAACCGATAGATTCATTTGTATATAAAGACTCGGATATGAATCAGACTGTGTGTAAAGATGAATCATTCAGTCTACTGGTGTGAATGAACAGATTGATTCATTTGTGTTTGAAGACTCAGATGTGAATCAGACTCTGTTTGTAAAGGAGAATCGTTTAATCTGTTTGTGTGAATAAACCGATTAATTCATTTGTGATTGAAGACTCAGATGTGAATTAGACTCTGTGTGTAAAGATAAATGATTCAGTTCACTGGTGTGAATGAACAGATTGATTCATTTGTGTTTGAAGACTCTGCTACATGTGTAAAGGAGAATCATTTAATCTGTTGGTGTGAATAAATAGATTGATTTGTTTGTATTTAAAGACTCAGAAGATGTGAATCAGACTCTTTTCTGTGTGTAAAGATGAATCATTCAGTCCACTGGTGTGAATGAACAGATTGATTCATTTGTGTTTGAACACTCAGATGTGAATCAGACTGTGTGCAAAGATGAATCATTCAGTCCGCTGGTGTGAATGAACAGATTGATTAATTTGGTTTGAAGAAACAGAAGATGTGAATCAGACTCTGCTTTGTGTCTAAAGTACAATCATTTAATCTGATGATGTGAATGAATCGATTGATTCATTTGTGTTTGAAGACTTAGATGTGAATCAGACTTTACTATGTGCATAAACACGAACCATTCAATTCACTGGTGTGAATGAACAGATTGATTCATTTGTGTTTGAAGACTCGGATGTGAATCAGACTCCTCTCTGTGTGTAAAGATGAATGATTCAGTCCTCATCCAGCGAGTGGATCAATGTGTTGTATTGATCGTGTGGAGGATAATATTTATGTAAAGGGCTTGAGGCCGGTCGATGGTCCTGTGTTAAAGACTCCCTGTGGAATATGCATGCGACTCTCTGTTACTCAATAATGCCGTAATCAGCTCTTATTGGTCAGGTGACGTGCGAGCTGGAAAGGTGATCTGCTGTAAATTCTCTTATTTCTTGAATAATGGTGTGGTCGAGTGTAATCTAGCAGAACTAACAGCACTGTCAAAAATCCTGCCTTCCACACAATGGCTTTGTGTTGAGGCAACATGAAGGAATTAAGTAAACTTATTTGTTTTTACACATTTAAGTGAATTGAATTGTCCCAAAATAAATCAAGAATAGTGTTGTTTCAGCTGATTTTAAATAAGTAGTTTGAACAAACAGCAAACATAACTTTTTGAGTGCATATTAAGTCTTCATTTTCAGTGTTTTAGCTCTCTGCTGTGGTGCTGTTTGGTGAAGATCCACTAGAATGTCAATATTGTAGCAGGTTTTGACTGTAAAACATGTATTTTGGTCTGCGCAATTTTTAATCGCACTGTTATTGTATTAGGAGAAAGCTTAACAGACTTTCAATGTTGGTCAGGCCCTGAAAACCAAAGAAAAATAAAGAGTTATTTATCTTTAAAGCGCCACGAAACCCCCCTATCTCAGCAGGGTGTTTTCACACGTCTAGTTTGGAAAAAGTCAGGAAAGTGGGCGTGTCCAGCTCTGTTTAGGTGGGAGTGTCAGGGGAGGGAAGGATTTGCAAATATGGGAGTTTCCATTTGGGCACGCTGATTTTCAGAGGCGAGGCAAAACAAACACACAGACGCAGGGGAGAAAGACAGTGACTATGTTTACATGGACATCAGTAATCAAATTATTTCAAGAGAGTCTGGCTGCAGACACGATGCAGTCTCAGATCGGTGCAATCTCAGCCGCACATGCGCATTCAGAGTGATGCAATCTCAGCCGCACATGCGCATTCAGAGTGATGCAATCTCAGCCGCACATGCGCATTCAGAGTGATGCAATCTCAGCCGCACATGCGCATTCAGAGTGATGCAATCTCAACCGCTCATGCGCATTTGAACACGTGTATTCTCGTGCACGCGCACGTTGCGGCGGGTCAAAGACAGAAATACGCCAGAAAACGGTTTACAAACTAAAGGTACGACAGACAAAAGAAATACCTATGTATCTACACACATAAATATGTCACGAGGTAGCCTGTAAACTCCTATTATAAAAAAGGTTCGGGGTGCGGCCAGGATTTTATTTAAAATAATAGCATAACATTTCTAATATTGTAACTTCATTACTTCACACATCTATAATGTGTTGATATTGCCAAAATGCATGACTAATTAATGTTAATGCACTACTAAATAAAACATTTCTACACATTCCTCCCACATAAAAAAACATTTATATAGACACGTTATAGTGCTTTACCATTCTGTAGTACAGTATTATACCATTTATATTACAGTATTTAACTTTTATGTTAACACATTCTACATGTGGAAATATGTTAGTTGACTTAGGTTTATTAACTACATTGAAATAAAAAAAAAAAGATTTCTTCATCGCAAAATAAACAGACAAATAAAACTGTATGACTTATTAAATGATTACCAAGGACCTGTTCATATTCCTTTATTGCAGAAAGAAAAACACAATAAATGTATTTCATTCATTCATTTTCTTTATGGCTTAGTCCCTTTATTAATCTGGGCTCACCACAGTGGAATGAACCACCAACTTATGTAGCATATGTTTTACGCAGCGGATGCCCTTCCAGCTGCAAACTCCACAAAGAAACGCCAACTGACCCAGCCTAGGCTCCAACCAGCGACCTTCTTGCTGTAAGGCGACAGCACTACCTACTGCACCACCGCGTCACCATAAATGTATTTAAAACTTTCAAATAAAGAATTAGATTTATCATGATTTCTAATCACAGTGCAGTGGGTAGCATGTTCGCCTCACAGCAAGAAGGTCGCTGGTTCAAGCCTCGGCTGGGTCAGTTGGCATTTCTGTGTGGAGTTTGCATGTTCTCCCTGTGTTGGCATGGGTTTCCTCAGGGTGCTTCAGCCACGGTGTTGTCCTTCCTCTAGCGTGCAAAACTAACTCCAATATTGATTCAGGATTTTAAAGTTTTGATTCAGCGTTTGATTTTACCGTCGTCACTCATGTCCATGTGACCGCGGCGCTGATGTACGCGCAAATGGCGGATCTGTGTGAACAGATACGCAGATGTACAAATCTACATTTACTCAGACAGTTTGAGCTACTTATCAGAATTATGGGAGATGTCGGCCTGACAATATTTAATTGGATGAACATTTTTTAGTCTTATGCCTCACCCAGAATATAAAAATACATTTAGATCATTTACTTTAATCAGTACTATTGGAATGTGAAGAGACTTTCAACCAGCACATGTTTCTGAAGACAATCCCCTGCTGCACCTTTAAGTGTTTGTGAAAAGGATTTTCATAGTGCTACATGAGCTGGAGTATGAATTACAGAAATGCTTGATTTAAAATGAATGCTGCTTTAAAAAGTCCTTGAATCTACTGTTCATGAACGCGTGGAAACCCTGTCTAATTCCTGTATGTACCCTGCTAATTGTGTTGTGTTGTGTGTTTTTGTTTCTCTAGGGTGCCGATAAGAACCGGAAAGGTCCGGATGGTTTGAGCGCGTTCGAGGCGGCTGAAAGCGAAGCCATCAAAGCTCTACTAGAGTGAGCAGACGCTGCCGGCAGCGGAGAGGTTCTGACCACTGGATCCAGCAAACACACACTCACACACCTCTCTGTATCTGCCCGCTGGCTGCATCAGATCCTCTAGGTTTCCTTTTGTTTGTTCTCCTTCATTTTTTATTTTATTTTAGGGGAGGTGCTTAATTTCCCCTCTAGTTTATAAGAGTCAGTCATTGGCTGATGGACCTGTCACTCATGCCTACGGACCAATGGGAACGCCTGTCTAACACCACTAACAAAAAACATGGACTTTAGAGTTCAGACTACAGCGCAGACTCTGTGAGCAAGTGTATGAGGAGGAGGATGATGATGATGATGATGTGTGTGTGTTGTTTTTCATACTGTTAAAGGTGCAAATGCAATTAGACGTTAAACGAGTGGAAAAAAATAACTCTAGCTGATGAATTTCCCTGCACTCCGTTTCCCTCCTCCAGCGCTCCGACATTCCCGTCACATTGTAGATGCTCAAAGAACAAATATTAGACTTCAGACGCTCGAGTCGTTCTGCTGACGCACACACTCGCTTCTCTGCCCCTTTGAATTTGTGTTGTTGTGGCAAAAATAAATGAATTCTCAGCTGCTGTGCGCTTGTAGAGTGTTAAACAGGTGTGCTCGGATGGGGGGACGCCAGTTCTCTCTCTTTCGCTTTCTGTCTTTCTCTTTCTTTCTTACTCAATTTAATTCAGTTCAAACTTGCTTAATTGGCATGCCAAATGTTTACATTAAATAAATCACATGAAAACAAATTACATAGCAGTAGTGACAAAAACATAAGAAGAAGAAATGCATTAATAATAAACAGTTGGATCTCTCAAAAACACCTTTCTCTCTCTCTTACTCAGTTCAATTCAAATTTGATTAATCGGCATGACAAATGCTTGTTTCAAAGCATTTGTAATGTTTAAATTAAATAGAACACATGAAAACTAATGACAAAACAGTAGTGACAGTAATAATAATGAAAATACAATCATTTGTATCCATAACAGTTGGATCTCTCTCTCTATCTCTTATCTCTCTCTCTCTCTCTCTCTGCATGATGGTGTTTAAGCTTTTCAGTTCAGTCAATTTGCTCCGACCCGCAGATGAACATTTTAAACATCCATATCTGGCATTGTTGTGGAAATAATAAGTCCGTTTGAAAACAAATCAAATAAAAGTTTCAAATTGTGCATTTCTAATGGTGGATTTTGTCACGTGTTGATTAAAGCGAGATGCATGATTGGTGATTTCAAAACAAATATAATATTGTTGCACGAAGAAAGATTACAGCTAAATGTTAAATTCAATTCACATTACCTTTATTTCTCTAGCACTTTTACAAAGTAGATTGTGTCAAAGCAGCTTAACATAGAAGTTCTAGTGAATGTAAACAGTGTCAGTCCAGTTTAGTTCAGTGTGGTTTAATTTTCACTGCTGAGAGTCCAAATTCATCCATGCGCAGCTCCACAAGTCCCGAACCATTCAAGCCAGTGGCAACTTTTCTAAATACTCAAAAAATTAGTATGACATGTTCAAGCTTTTGCGTTCAATGCCTATGTTTTACATCCACCCATTTTTATGTGCATTTTGGATTATTGCATAAAGAAAGCTTAATGGAAATGATAAAATGTGCATCATTTCTGAAAATGTGCAAAAAAAAATGCATGCACACAGTTGAGTAGGACAAACATTTGAATCATAAAGAAAAATGTGCGTAAACTATGACGGAAACACATTTAGTGAATAAACTCTGTGCATGCACATCAGTCTGCGTGATGTGATGTAGTTTGAACAGATGATGATCAGATATAAATGTGCATTAATGGAGTTTACAGCATGTTTCCAGCACAGTGTAAAAGATCTGAAATGTTGTTTTGCTCATTTCTAAAACTCCTCAGTCTTAGTCTTGAGCATCTGTCTGGCCTCCCAAAGAGCGTCTCACACCTCCAAAAGCCACCCCATTCACTGTGTTCATTGCGTTTTGTCCTCTGAGGTGCAGCTCATTTATTAAAGAAGAAAAAACACCACAGTGGCTTCTCAACCTGCAGCCCAAGATTCACTGAAGACCACATGGGAAAACTAGGTTGCAGTTGGAAGTGGTGTTAGTGAGGCCAGCAGGGGGAGTCCTAATGCCCCAGTATAGTGAAGGGGACACTACACTGTCAGTGAGCACCGTCTTTCAGATGAGACGTTAAACTGAGGTCCTGACTCTCTGTGGTCATTAAAAACTCTTCTCGTAAAGAGTAGGGGTGTAACCCCGGTGTCCTGGCCAAATTCCTTTCATCAGCTCTTACCCATCATGTCCTCCCAATCATCCCCATCCACTGAATTGGCTCTATCACTGCCTCTCCACTCCACTAATAGCTGGTGTGTGGTGAACCGCTGGCACTGTTGTCCTGAATGGATGCTGCACCTCATGATTGTGAAGTGCTTTGGGTGTATGGCCATACACGATAAATGTGCTATAAATACTGTAGATTTACATGACATAATCTACATTTCTCTGGCTGATATTTGGCTCCAGTTTATTAGGAAGTGATGGTTTTGTTCTCCTTCACTCTTTGGATGCTTTATACACAAATGTTTTATGCAATATATTACATTTTGCACATAAATCTAATTTGCATCTTTGGATGGGAACACAGCTATTGACTTAAACACATCAGTCATCTCTGCTGTGATTATGACCGTTTCTTCTTCAGTCTCTTCCACAGTTCACACACCAGACTGACTTTTTCTCAGCGAGGATTATCCAGAGGCTTCAGTCAGGTTTAGATCATTTGCAACAAACTTTGCATAGAAACTTTCCTAAAAGTGATCATACGCCAGAATAAATTGTGTTTATTAATTAATCATGATTAGGCCCACACTGAATCTGCACGCGCAGAAATCTGCATATATTTAGCTCATCATTGTGTCTATTTATTTGCTACATTTCTTCAGTTTTTAAATGAATTTCAGTAATATTATTGACAAATATGAAAATGTTCATATGGTTTATCTACAATACAGTTTGTAAAGTCATGTTTTCTGTTTTTTGGTAGATATATATTATATAAGAGACTTGCAATGAAGTAGATCTAATTGGATTTGCATTGTAAACATTAAATAAAAGTTTAAAAGGTATTATTTTTTATTTAATTTATTAAGTTTTTAGTTACAATACTCCCAAAATCATTCTGCATAAATCCACAGATATTTATTTTACAAAGTTTTGCGCAGAAATAGCAAAATATGTCCACAGATCCTGTCTGGGCCTAATCATGATGTGGATTTAAAGTGGTTCAATATTTTAAGTGAAATATGTGTGCATTCTCCTGTCAAGTTTTCTTTTTCTACAGGTCACAAGCTTTGCTTGGGAAGTGGTGTACACGCATTTCCTTTTCTGTTTTGTGCGTTTATAAGTGAAACTCCAGGACTGGAATAAACTAAAGCATCTCTGATCAGTGAGCTTTGGGTCAGTTCTCTGTCCTCCTCAGCAAAGGATGAAGGTTTGCTCACTGATGCCCAGACTGACCACTGAGACTCTCCACATGATCCTGCTTTTGTCTTGAATGAGCGATTGATGTTGTGAAGATGAATATTGTATAATTCACAGATGTGGAAGAAGCAGATTCTGTTCTATGTCTGAAAGGCTCTTCATCTGGTCATCCTGTTGTCCGAGGCTTTCAGTCACTTTCCAGCAAATCACCAGAGTCTGAGAGATCTGGATGTTTCAGCTCCAGTTGAGTTTTTCAGGTAATGAAGGAAATTACCAGTGGGAGATTTTAGGATCTAGAAGTTGATGTTGTTTATATACAGTTGAAGTCAAAATGATTAGTCCTCCTGTGAATTTTATTTATTATATATACTGTATATGTTTCTCAAATGATGTTTAACAGAGCAAGAAATCGTTCACAGTAATTCCGATAATATTTTTTCTCCTGGAGAAAGTCTTATTTGTTTTATTTCAGCTAGAATAAAAGCAGTTTTTAATTTTTTAAAACTATTTCAAGGTCAATATTATTAGCCCCTTTAAACAATATTTGTTTTCAATGGTCTACGGAACAAACCACTGTCATATTTAATGCTATTATTTGCCTGGTTCTGTGTTCAGGAGTAGGTGATAGAAAATATGGATGACCTAATACAATCGTTGACAGTGGAGTGTGTTATATAGTGGAGCCGACATGTACTGTATGTGTGCTGGCAGGGATTTTATCATGAACACACTCGTGGTCACAGCTTTTTCTTTAATTAAGTGCTTTTGTTAATTACTGATCCACCCGGTGAGTCTTAGACCTTTGTCACTGTCACAACACAAAGAAATCAATTATTCAGGTGCTGCACAACTTACTGATAAAGTTTAATAGTGTGCTCGCGCTCTCAGAGCTCCACTGACTGAATATAAAACAGCTCGTTTGCTTTTGTCCTCGTCAGGACCATGAAACACGCTCAATATGAGCAGCCGCTGACTGGAGATTAATGATAAAACACATCATCACACAGTCAACAAATAAAAGCACACTCTGTTTACTGTCTTAATTCAGCTTCAGCGTCTTTTCCAATAAGAGAAAATAGTATAGTAGATAATGTAGCGTAAGGGCGATACTGTGGCTCAGTGGTTAGTACTGTGGCCCCACAGCAAGAAGGTCGCTGGTTCGAGTCCCGGCTGGGTAAACTGGCGTTTCTGTGTGGAGTTTGCATATTCTCCCCGTGTTGGCGTGGGTTTCCTCCGGGTGCTCCGGTTTCCCTCATAGTCCAAACACATGCAGCGTAGGGGAATTGATTAACTAAATTGGCTGTAGTGTACGAGTGTGTGTGTGTGTGTAAATGTGAGAGTGTATGGGTGTTTCCCAGTACTGGGTTGCAGCTGGAAGGACATCTGCTCATAAAACGTATGCCGGAGTAGTTGGCGGTGCATTCCGCTGTGGTGTCTCTGAAACTCGTTACTGATAAACTGTAATAAATAGTGTGGTATACTTTAGTTTTTACTATAGTAATCTTTGGTGTACTGTTGTATAATATACCCTGTAGTTGTTAAAAACTACAATATCGGGTCATTTGTTTATATTATTATAGTTGTTGTGTTACCATAGCAACTATAGAATCACCACAACATACAGTTGAAACCAGAAGTTTCCATACACTGTATAAAAAGGCACATAATCAACTTTTAAAAAGTCAGATGTTAATGAGACTAAACTTTTTCCTCTTTTAGGTAAGTTAGGATGATCACATTTGTTTCTGTTGTGTTTAATAGCAGAATAATGAGAGAGATATTGTTTGAGAAATTGTTATCACTTTTCTTAAAAGTCAAGTTTACATACGATAAGATTATTCTGCCTCTGAAAAAGCTCAGATGATGGTGTCAAGGTTTTGGAAGTTTCTGATTGGCTAATTGACAACATTTGAGTTAATTGGAGGCACAACTGTAGAATAGTATTAAAGGAAAAGCTCAAACACACTGCTTCCTTGTGTGACAACATGAGAAAATCAACAAGCCAGAATCAACACAAAAGCCAGATTACAATTTGCTAAATTACACTGGGAAAAAGACTAATGTTTGGAGACATGTCCTGTGGTCTGATGGAGCTAAGATTGAACTGTTTGGCCATAATGACCAGTGTTACATTTGGAGGACAAAGAGAAAAGCTTACAAGCCTAGGAACACCATCCCAACTGTGAAGTATGGGGGCGGCAGCATCATGTTGTGGGGCTGTTTTGCTGCTGGAGGGACTGGTCCACTTCACAGCATACAGTAGATGGCATCATGAAGAAAGAACATTATGTAGAAATACTGAAGCAACATCTCAAGATATCAGCCAGGAAATTAAAACTTGGCCACAAATGGGTCTTCCAAACAGACCATGACCCTAAGCATACTGCCAAATTAGTTCAAATGTGCTTTAAGGACAACAGAGTGAATGTTTTGGAGTGGCCATCACAAAGCCCTGAGCTCAATCCTATAGAAAATGTGTGGACAGAGTTGAAAAAGCTTGTGCGAGCAAGACAGCCAACAAATCTGACTCAGTTTCACCAATTCTGTCAGGAGGAATGGGCCAAAATTCCTGCAAACTATTGTGAGAAGCTTGTGGAAGGAGACCCAAAACATCTGACCAAAGTTATACAGTTTAAAAGCAAAGCTAAACAAATACCAAGGAAATGTGTGAAAACGACTGTCTAGAAATTAATCAAAAATTCTCAAAAAATAAAAATTCCCTTATTATTCTGGCATTTAGCAAATGTAAATGATTTAGGTAATCCTAATGGAGCTAAAATAGTAAAGGTTTAGTTTGATTCACCATCTGACATTTTTAAAAAATGGTTATGTTCCTTTTTTTAGAGTGTATGTAAACTTCTGGTTTCAACTGTACTGTATTATTCGCTATAGTTAATTTATTACCAAAGCAACTGTAGAATCACCACAACATGTTAATCGGTATAGTTAATGTGTTACCATAGCAACTGTAGAATCACCACAACTTAATTGCTATTGTTAATGTTACCATAGCAACTGTAGAATCACCACAACTTAATTGCTATTGTTAATGTTACCATAGCAACTGTAGAATCACCACAACACGTTAATCGCTATTGTTAATGTGTTACCATAGCAACTATAGAATCACAACACATTAATCGCTATAGTTCAGTGTACTACCAGCAACTATAGAATCACCACAACATATTAATCACTGTAGTTAATGCATTACCATAGCAACTATAGAATCACCACAACATAGTAATTGCTATTGTTAATGTGTTATCATAGCAACTATAGACTCACCACAACAGATAAATGTAACAATACAAAAGTACTGTATATAATATGGTTTAGTAGTTTGTATTACCATGAATAATTTTTTTCTGATGTGATTAATAAATGCTGTAAAAGTATTGTAAATGCATTCTCTAATGGAACCTTCTTATAAAATTAGCTTTAAAATTGTATAATAAACTAAAGCATTTTACAGCTGACAAGAGACATGGCCATTGTATCAGAAACACAGCACAGAAACACAAGCGTGTATTCAAATGAAGAATACGCTTACAGTAAAATGTCAAAAGACTTTGCTAAATGTGTGATGATAATAACGGTGAGAAGCGGGTCCTGATATTTTAGTGCTAGGATGAATCAGCCGGGACCTGCAATACGCCATGGTGTGTGTATCTACTATTTTTAGCTGACTTTTGTATGTGTGTGTGTTCATGCGCAGGTGTCCGTCTGGCCTTTTCTTTCTTCACCGTGAAGAAGTTCTCCTCCTACACCAAACATCATCTTATATAAGCGTCTGAAAGAGCAGCTCTCTCGCTTTTGTCCCATTTATTAGTCAACTCCGGCTTTCCTTTCAAGCCAACTCTCAGAGCTGGAGACTTCAGATTTATTTAGACCCTTTTCTCTGATTTCTATTTATTTATTTATTTTTACAGATGCCTAACTGTGTTGAGCAGCAGTGACATCTGATGGAGGACATCAGCACTGCTGCTCTGATCCCACATACAGTAGTTTACAGCTGAAGAGGAAATTACTAGACAATTTTTCTGCTTCGGATATTTCCCAAGTTTTTTTTTCTTTACATATTTTAAACGATGATTTGTTTTAATGACTAATTACTCGTCTTTTCTATTGTCTTTTCTATTATTATCTTTACTTTTCTCACTTTACTAGTTATTTTAGCTTAAATTGCAATTTATTGGATCAAAATATATATTTCTTTGGGTGCTACTAATATTGATCTTAATTTTTTTTTATTTAACTGCTTTATTCCAGCCAAAAAAATACTTTATTTGGAAGGAAGAAATATTGTGAGTAATTTACATGCTTTATGAAACATCACTTGAAAATGTAACCACTAAAAATGTAAAACTTCACAGGAGTGAGTATATAATATAATATTGTGTGTGTGTGTATAAATTATTATGCACAAGAACAAAGAATATATATATATACACACACACACAGGTAAAGTCAGAATTATTAGCCCCCCTTTGATTTTTTTTTTTTTTTTTTTTCTTAATATTTCCCAAATGATGTTTAACAGAGCAAGGAAATTTTCACAGTATGTCTGATAATTTTTTTTCTTCTGGAGAAAGTCTTTTTTGTTTTATTTCGGCTAGAATAAAAGCAGTTTTATTTATTAAACAGATACATTTTTTAAATAATATTTTAGTCATTGAACATCTTTAGAAATAAAAAGATAATACAATTAAAATCATGCAAAATATTGAAAAAATTGTTACAAAACTAAATTTTAAATATTCTTTTCCTACTCTTGATTTTTCCTCTTTTTTTTACCTTTTTATTTACTATTTTTCCCTAACATACAAATTTGGGCTACTAATTTTTGGACTGTTATCATTAGTTATTTTGAAAAATAAGCTCCAGATTTGGCTTCAGTACAGAGTAATCTAATGTATATGCACAAATATAATATTGTATAGCATCCTATAGAAAATATTAATTTAAATGAGAGATGTGTGAGGGGTGTACTCATTATTCTGAGCACTGTATGTATGTATATATATATATATATACATACAGTTGAAGTCAGAATTATTAGCCCCCGTTTATTTTTTTTCCCCTTAATTTCGGTTTAATGGAGAGAAGATTTCTTCAGCACATCTCTAATCATAATAGTTTTAATAACTCATTTCTAATAACTGATTTATTTTCTCTTTGTCATGATGACAGTAAATAATATTTTACTAGATATTCTTCAAGACACTTCTATACAGCTTAAAGTGACATTTAAAGGCTCAATTAGGTTAACTAGGCAGGTTAGGGTAATTAGGCAAGTTATTGTATAATGATGGTTTGTTCTGGAGACTATCGAAAAAAATATAGCTTAAAAGGGCTAATAATATTGACCTTAAAATGCTGTTTAAAAAATTAAAAACTGCTTTTATTCTAGCCGAAATAAAACAAATAAGACTTTCTCAAGAAGAAAAAATATTATCAGACAAACTGTGAAAATTTCCTTGTATATATATTAATATATAATTGTAAATATTTAATATATATATATTAAATACATTTATATATTGCAAGAAGTCTCTTATGCTTTCCAAGGTTGCATTTATTTGATCAGTAATGTAGTAATAATGTGAAATATTAATGTAAATTAAAATAGCAAATTTCTTTTGTGAATAAATTATAAAGTGTAATTTGTTCTTTAAATTCATTCCTGATTTTTCAGCATTATTACCTTAGCCTTCAGTGTCACACAATTCCTCCCAATTCATTTTATATGCTGATCTGATGATGAACAAACATTTCTGTATTTTACTCCAATAAATGCAGTTTTGTTGAGCACAAAAAAACTCCTTCAACAACACAAAAATCTTAATTCTTCCAGACATTTGATTAATACTCTATAATCACTAGTGAAATTCACATTTATTATTGGATTATATAAATTACATTATGATAATATGGTGGCATACTCACTAACACATACACATGCACACACAATCACTCTGACTCAAACACACACACACACACACACACACACACTGTCAGTCTGTCTTACAGTTTTCACTCAGCTCATGCAGCTTCGGCTAATGATCATCTACCCCTAAATTGTGCTTAATGAAGCATCAAATTCAAATTAGCCTGATCATTGTTATTGTCTTCACTAATGTGACGAGAGCCTCCGCCTTCAGTCTGTACCGCGGTAGAGTGACGGTAATAACATGCTACTGAAGGAGCACAGCACTGAAGCGGCAGGGTGTTTATGTTGCAACACAGCTTACAAAGATCTCAACATTTCCATAACATTATGGGGGAAATTATTATTATTTATACTGAAATTTAGTTTCAAAAGCTTGGAAGGTTAGCTGTGAGGGGTTTACTCATTATTCTGAGCACTGTAGCACTGTATGTATATATATATATATATATATACAGTTGAAGTCAGAATTATTAGCCCCCGTTTATTTTTTTTCCCTTAATTTCGGTTTAATGGAGAGCAGATTTCTTCAGCACATTTCTAAACATAATAGTTTTAATAACTCATCTCTAATAACTGATTTATTTTATCTTTGTCATGATGACAGTAAATAATATTTTACTAGATATTCTTCAAGACACTAGTATACAGCTTAAAGTGACATTTAAAGGCTCAATTAGGTTAACTAGGCAGGTTTGGGTAATTAGGCAAGTTATTGTATAATGATGGTTTACAAAGATCTCAACATTTCCATAACATTATGGGGGAAATTATTATTATTTATTTTGAAATTTAGTTTCAAAAGCTTGGAAGGTTAGCTCAGATGGGCATTTTATCATCTCACAAACTTCACTGAAACATTTTATATGTTGAAAATAGAAAAAACATTAGATGAAAGTTTCACTGATACCTAATTTTGTGTACTGTGAGTGTGCATCATAATAGATGTTACTCATGAAATATGCAATAAAAACAAACATTGAATTATTAGCTTAATGCTGATTTTACTCCTGTTATGATAACATCAAAGACTTGTTGAAATTGGAATTGTAGTATTTGTAGTATAGCTTGAAATTGTAGGATGTTTTCTAAGTTTTATTTCCTGTGTGTTTTGGTGACATATCAGCACACAAATCTGTATAATGACATAGGCATGGCATGGATGTTACAATAAGGTGGTGAAATATGAGGACATTTCTGACATCCTCATTTCTCAGAAAGCTTATAAATCACACAGAATGAGTAAAACTGTACACAATTTGCTGTGAGGGTGGGTTTAGGTATAAGGTGGGGTTACACCAATAGTAAATGCAGTTTGTACAGTATAAAAACAAATGAAAACCTATGTTATGTCCCCACAATTCACAAAAACAAACATGTGTGTAAACTAAAATGGGTAACTATTATTTTACTTGTATGAAAGTCTAAAAAAAAAACCTTTAATTGATTTTTTCAGATTTCTTTTATTCATTTTTTATTTTAGTTTTTGACATTTTAGTTAGTTCAGCATTTAGGGCTTTATTTTAACGATCTAGGCGCAAAGTCTAAAGCGCATGGCACAAAAGCATTAAGGGCGTGTTTGAATTCCCTTTTGATTTTTAAGGACGAAACAATACGCTATGCCCCGCGGCTCATGGTCTAACAGGGTTGTGCTTATTCTCTTAATGAGTTCTGGGTGTGTTTTGAGCATAACCTGCATTAAACCAATCAGAGTCTCATCTCTCGTTCCCTTTAAGTGTCAGTTACGTCGTACCATGGTGCATTTGCTATTTACATGGCTGACATTGTAAGTGGAAAAACTGAACTCTTTACTAGCGAGAAAACAGTTAAACAGAGCATCTGCAGCGCGAGGTTTCTGCCTCTTTACTTTTACTCTTTACTTTACTCCTTTACTTTGTTAGAGTAAGGGAACTGTGTTGTACGCACTCCACTGAAGACATCCATTAGCCTACATAATTAATTTTGTTAGTTAAGCGCAAAGATTTGTGTCAAAACTACTTCTAAATTCAGTTCTAATATCCAGCAAATTAATAAATGATCAATAATAACGAGGTGTGGTCAATAAACTGGGTTATATCCAAACACTCGTCCTGTTCTTATCCCCCATATGATGATGCAGACGTCTCCAAAACCCCACAGATGAACAAATCTAAACTAGTTTTTATTAAAACACATATAAACATGCATATAATAAATAATACTGCTAGTAATAATAACATTATACAGATGCAGATTGTCATGAATAAACTGAAATTAATATATATATATATATATATATATATATATATATATATATATATATATATATATATATATATATATATATATATATTAATTGTTTTCATCTGTAAAGATTTTTGTGTATTGCTGTACATCCTGTGTGCATTAAGCAATGTGTAAGTGTTTGGACCTGCATAGCCGTATAATCAACACGATCTCCAATGCACTTTAGACCAGCTTTCAGTTGGTCAATGGCGCGGTCTATTTCAGTTCCTCAAAATATGCACCTTAACACACTTCCTTTTCAGACCAGCACACCCATGAGTCCACAAGGTGGCACAAATGGATATGCTATTTAATTAACATGGTGCCAAATATGATAATTAGGGTTGCGCTGGTCTGAAAATAGCAACAAAGCGTGCCAAACACGTCTTGCACCTCATTGCGCTGGATGTATGATCGGGCCCTCAACTAAATGAAAATTAGAAATGTTTTTTTCTTTGGCAGCTAGCTTTAAAAAAAAAGTTAAGTCATTTTTATATATATTATTTAATTTCTGTTTTTTTATTTTAAATATCTTCATTAAAATATGTCTTTTGATTTATTCCTGTTTATGTAAAGCACTTTGAATTGCCACTGTGTATGAAATGTGCTATAGAAATAAACTTGCCTTGCCTTCTCATGGTTTTAGTTCTATATTAAATGACCTTAGTAGGTAAAGCATTATACAGTGTTAAAAAGATTATTACCATGGTATTTTAATTGGTAACATCGACAGGTGGATGTTTTGAGATTTTAAGATGATGTTAAGATGATTTCTAAGTGTGTGTGTATGTGTGTTTCTATAGTGGGATCTCTGTTTCCCTCCATCAGAGTCCGGTGTCTTCAGTCGGCCGCAACTGGAGGAGCGTTCGCTGAGAAATCGATCCTGCTCCACTGCTATTAAGAGGAGTTTAATTGCAAACTAGATATTAAAGTTTGAGGACAAACTTTATGGTGGCTTGAGAAAGCCGAGTCTGAAAGTTTGAAGTAGTTTTAAAGTGTAAATAACTGAAGTAGTTTTTATGAAGTTTGAAACAGTCGGCATAGATAAGTACATATATGTTAGCATGTTTCTAGTGGTTGCTTAGCATGATTCTAGCATGAATTAGCATGTTACTAGCATGATTCTAGCATGAATTAGCATGTTACTAGCATGATTCTAGCATGAATTAGCATGTTACTAGCATGTTTCTAGCATGAATTAGCATGTTACTAGCATGTTTCTAGCATGAATTAGCATGTTACTAGCATGATTCTAGCATGAATTAGCATGTTACTAGCATGTTTCTTGCATGAAGTAGCATGATTCTAGCATGAATTAGCATGTTACTAGCATGTTTCTAGAATGAATTAGCATGTTACTAGCATGATTCTAGCATGAATTAGCATGTTACTAGCATGTTTCTAGCATGAAGTAGCATGTTACTAGCATGATTCTAGCATGAATTAGCATGTTACTAGCGTGTTTCTAGCATGAATTAGCATGTTACTAGCATGATTCTGGCATGAATTAACATGTTACTAGCGTGTTTCAAGCATGAATTAGCATGTTACTAGCATGTTTCTAGCATGAATTAGCATGTTACTAGCATGTTTCTAGCATGAATTAGCATGTTACTAGCATGATTCTAGCATGAATTAGCATGTTATTAGCATGTTTCTAGCATGAATTAGCATGTTACTAGCATGATTCTAGCATGAATTAGCATGTTACTAGCATGATTCTAGCATGAATTAGCATGTTACTAGCATGTTTCTAGCATGAATTAGCATGTTACTAGCATGATTCTAGCATGAATTAGCATGTTACTAGCATGATTCTAGCATGAATTAGCATGTTACTAGCATGTTTCTAGCATGAATTAGCATCTCACTAGCATGATTCTAGCATGAATTAGCATGTTACTAGCATGATTCTAGCATGAATTAGCATGTTACTAGCATGTTTCTAGCATGAATTAGCATGTTACTAGCATGATTCTAGCATGAATTAGCATGTTACTAGCATGTTTCTAGCATGAATTAGCATGTTACTAGCATGATTCTAGCATGAATTAGCATGTTACTAGCATGTTTCTAGCATGAATTAGCATGTTACTAGCATGATTCTAAACATGTTACTAGCATGATTCTAGCGTGTTACTAGCATGATTTTAGTGTGTTACTAGCATGATTCTAGCATGAATCAGTTTGTTTCTAGCATGAATTAGCATGAATTAGCATGTGCTAGCATGACTAGCATGTCACTAGTGTGTTGCTAGCATCTTTCTAGAAAAATTAGCATGTCAGTAGGATGTTAAAACTATTAGCATGTGTTAGAATAGCTAGTCACAGTCTATGGGACAGTTGCTAGGGTGTTGTTAGTGGTTGCTAGGGAGTGGCTATTAAGTTTAAAGGTCATCAGTGATTGGCTGCTGGCTAGACTGAGTTAAATGAGCTCAGCCATTAGTCTGTGGGACAGTCTGATGCAGAGTTATGAGCTCACAAAGGTTCATCCAATGTTAAGTCAATGGCAGTCTTTTACAATGGAAGTCTATGGGACAGTTGCTAGGGTGCTGTAAGTGGTTGCTAGGGAGTGGCTAGTAAGTTAAAAAGTCATCAGTTATTGGCTGCTGGCTAGACTGAGTTAAATGAGCCCAGTTAGAAGGCTGTAGGACAGTCTGATGCAGAGTTATGAGCTCACAAAGTTTGACCCAATGTTAAGTCAATGGGACTTTTGGAAATTTTCTGGGTCGTTTTTCAGAAAACCGATAGTCAGATCAGTTAGAAAAGATATAGCAACCCGAGTCAGACCAGTTTGAAAGTTTGACGAAAGTTTGAAGTTTGTAGCTTGAACAGTTTAGGAGGAGATACCCTTTAAAATTAGTCTCAGAAGACGGAAGAAGAAGAAGAAGAACTAGAACCTAAAGTTCGTTGACGAACTTTGATGTTGGCTTGAGAAAGCCAACGTGACTGTGCTAGGACTCGAAGGCAGTTAGCAGGAAGCCCAGCGGTTGCTAAGTAGTGCTAGGCAGTTGCCATGGCATTGCTAGATGGTTGCTAGGGTGTTCTAAATGCAGGGCTCGACAGTGCGACCATTTCGCTCGCATTTGCGACTAAAAATAGACGTGTGCGAACTGGAAAATTTATTTAGTCGCACATGTGTGATTTTCTTTTTTAATAAGATCGATTGATGACTTAATTCACTCGGCCACGGTAAAACAACATGCTCTTCACAGTAACTTATGGTGCAATACGTTGGAAATCTATTGTGACTGTAGCGCATGCTGACGCTATCAACAACAGCACATCTCTACAGGTTTATTTACTTCACGTCAAGCAGTCTTTACATTGTTTTGTATACATTGCTTAGCAACGCATGGCACCGAATAGCAGCGTGTCGCACAATGTGCGAGCCTCCTAGAAAACGTCTACAATTCGGCCAAGCATGGCATATCGTGGCACATCTAGCGTGAGACCCAATTCAACATCAGGGCTTCCCACACAGACTTTACCTTGGCGCCAAGTTTCACTTTGGCCAGTGCGTCTTAATCTCTCAGCAGCACCAATACAACAGCAGAGAGAGAGAGAAAGAGAGAGAGAGAGAAAGAGAGAGAGATTTGACCTGTCAGTGGTGCACACTAAAAAGAAACAAACTTATTTTTTAAATTTGTTTGTTAAATAAGAATAATAAATCAATAGGTCATTAAAATTTAATAGAAAAGATGGTGTTACTTTAGTGCAGAAGGAAACTTTAATTCATAAATGGATTCCCATATTCATATCTTCTTTAAAAAGCCCTGAATGATTAAGTGCTCTGTAAGCAGTGTCAGCTTTGTACATGAGTTTGCAGTTGTCTTTCTTTACTTTGTCTTACTGTTCCCATGTGGGAAGTAGGGTGGAATTGGTTGAATATATTACACAAATAAATTAATTTTGATAAAATTATTCTCAAAAGTCACATTTTTTATGTCCTATAGAGAAAAGGTGTGTTAATGAACCGCCAACTTGTCCTGCACATGTTTTACGCAGCAGATGCCCTTCCAGCCACAACCCATCACAAAGAAACATTCATACAGACTTTTTCACACACACACACACACACACACACACACACAGACACACACACACACACACACACACACACACACACACACACACACACACACACACACACACACACACACACACACACACAGACAACGGACAATTTAGCTTACCTAATTCACCTATACTGCATATATTTGGACTGTGGGGAAAACCGGAGCACCCGGAAAAAACCCACGCCAACACGGGGAGAACATGCAAACTCCACACAGAAACGCCAACTGACCCAGCCGAGACTCGAACCAGTGACCTTCTTGCTGTGAGGGGAACGTGCTACCCACTGCGCCACCACATCACCACAGCTTAAATTCTAAATAATTATTAAATACTATTTAAGCTGTTATACAGTAAAATAAACCTATATTGTACTTATTTTATTCCAATGAATGAAACTGCTTTGCTTCTAAAGATCTCCTCGTGTACATTTATTAGGCAGAAACACTATTTATTTTACATATATTTACTGTGCTCTTAAAATTCTTTAATGTGCTCCTAAATTTTTCAACTTAGTAGTGCATGTGCTACTCCTGAAAAAAGCGTCAAGCCCTGAAATGGTCTCTAGCAAGTTGCTAGGGTCCACTGGGTTGTTAACTGGCAAGCCTCATTTACTTGTCTGATCAAATCCTAATACTTAGCAATCATTTCCAGCATGTTATAGCACTTAACTAATTGTTATTAGCATAGCTAAACAATGCTAGCATGTGTAGCATACAAGAAGTCCCATTTGCTAGCATGGGTCAAACATAAAAAGTGTATTATATCTGCTGAGAAATCATTTTAAAGGAATACGTGCATAAATGGCCTGCCATATAGACTGAACTTGCAATTAATATAAAAATGGCTTGCCATATCAGATGCAAGAGGCGGTTTGGTGTGGCGAGAATTCTTCTTTCAAGGAGACATAATTACTTGTATAAGTTAAATATAGCGAATTAATCCTTACTAAAGCATCTGTTCCAATAATCACTCTAAATCAGTAGATGGCTATCTTTGTCTCTAATCAGAATCAAACAGATCTTTGAATTTTCCCATCTATAGCTGTTTGATGCTCTCCTGTCAGGCTGTCAGCTCATGTGAACGGTGAAATGACTGAATATTTAGACTATGCGTGTTAAAGATTAAGGTCAAAACGCGGTCGTGACATCGAGAAAGAAAGTATTGCGCTTGATCCTTCTTTGTTAACACATATAGCACGGTCTTTTGCGCCAATAGAGTTCAGGTCAAATGCGATCTGAGACTGTCTCTGTCTGTTAAAGATCCCTTATTCTTTCAAACAGATGTAATTATTTATATAAGTTAAATATACTACATTAGTTCACATTCGCATTTGGGGACGGCAGACTAGATTTTCATTCAGCCCACAGCAAATGTTTCCTCTAACCGGCTGATGGCTGCCCGCGATGTAATTCACGGGCAGAGGCTGCTAGTTGGCGGTCAGTCTAACACTCTGACATTTGCAAACATTCAACTAAGGCCTTTAGTGTTACAGTAGTTGGATTAACCTGATAATATAAACCTGGGTCGAAGCCAACGTTACATCAAGAGAGAGAATGTTTCTCCTCCGCGTTTGACTCGTACACTGATTGATGTCAGAGTCGCGATGAATTCTCTCTGATGAAAACTCAAGTGTCTCTCCAAAATTACGAAAGGCGATCTGTATGATGAAGTAAAGATTTTACTGACTTTTCTCCATGTAAGCATTAGTGTTTTGGATTAAAATATTGCTTTCACATGCTCGGATATTGTATTGAGAATAACAGGACAGTACGCACGCAGTGATTGCCAAACTGAAAGCGATTGTCTTTTATGTTCCATATCTGCGCGGTGTTCAGTGTAACAGATGACTTTGTGTATTACAATGGTTGGATATGGGTACAATCGCTGGAGTATTTCAATGTAAAGAGCTTTCTATTTTGGGCTCTTTGACGAACGCGTCTGTGTATCAGCTGACAGCCAGCTCATAAACGCGACAGCAGCCACGGATGAATATTAGATGAATTTTCTTCAGACAGAAACATCATATTAATCATAACGTCAGATTTCACATCTTATCACTAACTAGAACGTTTTAAAATAGCTTTGAAAGTTTCAAAATAGCTTGAATTATGCTTCAAAACTATGAATATGCTCCTCCTCTCTGAAAGACGAGCTGAGCTACACCCAACGTGAGAGTGTCTTATTTCTTATCCTGTAGTGCCCTCTTGTGGACACTCTCATACTCTCACACTCTCAGACTGTCAGATTTAATGCAAATTTAATATAAAAAAAATATTTGTTGCAAAAACAGTAATTTATTATTACTTCAAATAAATATAGTAATAATCTGCATCTTCCGACACATCTTTTGGGCAAATTTGGGCCTTGTATAATTTTTTTATATGCCCGAAATAAATTTTTTTTAATATTTACAATTTTTTCATAAATTTTTAATAAAAAAACTATAAATCTTATCGGCATGAGGAGATATAGCAACAATCTGGACTACAGAAAGCACCTTTTGGGAAACTTTGGGCCTTGTAGCATGAAGGGCCTAGGAGGAGATGCGTTTGTTTTGGCATAATAATAATAATAATAATAATAATAATAATAATAAGTTTAAGTAGGATAACAGTATGTTGGCTTTCTCAAGCCAACATAATAACTAGACAATAAAGTTCGTCAAGACAAACTTTGAGGCTGGCTTGACAAGCCTGTTGGTAATAGTTTATTTAGTTTAAAACAGTTTGAAAAAGCATGAATAGATAGATAGATAGATAGATAGATAGATAGATAGATAGATAGATAGATAGATAGATAGATAGATAGATAGATAGATAGATAGATAGATAGATAGATAGTTTAAAACAGTTTGAAGATAGATAGATAGATAGATAGATAGATAGATAGATAGATAGATAGATAGATAGATAGATAGTTTAAAACAGTTTGTAGATAGATAGATAGATAGATAGATAGATAGATAGATAGATAGATAGATAGATAGATAGATAGATAGATAGATAGTTAGTTTAAAACAGTTTTAAAGTGTTATGAGCTCACAAAGTTTGATCCAATGTTAAGTCAATGACAGTCTTTTGCAATGGAAGTTCATGGGACAGTTGCTAGGGTGCAGTATCTGGTAGTTAGGGTGTGGCTAAAAAGTTAAAAGCTCATCAGTCATTGGCAGTTTGGTAATCTGAGTTAAATGAGTCCAATTATAAGTCTGTATGACAGTCTGATGCAGAGTTATGAGCTCACAAAGTTTGATCCAATGTAAAGTCAATGAGAGTCTTTGAATGGAAGTCTATGGGACAGTTTCTAGGGTCCAAAAGTGGTTGCTAGGGCGTGGCCAGAAAGTTAAAAGCTCCTCAGTTATTGGCAGTTTGATAGTCTGAGTTAAATGAGCCCACCTAGAAGTCTGTGTGACAGTCTGACGCAGAGTTATGAGGTCACAAAGTTTGATCCAATGTTAAGTCTATGGGATTTTTCCGACAGTCCCGGGACGTTTTTCGGAAAACCGAAAGTCGGATCAGTCGGAAAAGATATAGCATACCGAGTCAGACCAGTTTGGAAGTCTGGTGTGAGTTTGGTGGTAATAGCTCGAAAGCTCAAGGAGTAGATAGATTTTGATTTTTAGTCTCAGAAGAAGAATAATAAAATTAATAATAATAATAAGTTTAAAAGGTAGAACAGTAGGTTGGCTTTGACAAGCCAGCCTAATAAGTTTATGTAGTATATCAGGATGGTGGCTTTCTCAAGCCACCATAATAACTGAAGTAGTTTTTATGAAGTTTGAAACAGTCGGCATAGATAAGTACATATATGTTAGCATGTTTCTAGTGGTTGCTTAGCATGATTCTAGCATGAATTAGCATGTTACTAGCATGATTCTAGCATGGATTAGCATGTTACTAGCGTGTTTCTAGCATGAATTAGCATGTTACTAGCATGATTCTAGCATGAATTAGCATGTTACTAGCATGTTTCTAGCATGAATTAGCATGTTACTAGCATGATTCTAGCATGAATTAGCATGTTACTAGCATGTTTCTAGCATGAATTAGCATGTTACTAGCATGATTCTAGCATGAATTAACGTTACTAGCATGATTCTAACATGAATTAGCATGTTTCTAGCATGTTTCTAGCATGAATTAGCATGTTACTAGCATGATTCTAGCATGAATTAGCATGTTACTAGCATGATTCTAGCATGAATTAGCATGTTACTAGCGTGTTTCTAGCATGAATTAGCATGTTACTAGCATGATTCTAGCATGAATAAGCATGTTACTACCATGATTCTAGCATGAATTAGCATGTTACTAGCATGGTTCTAGCATGAATTAGCATGTTACTAGCATGATTCTAGCATGAATTAGCATGTTACTAGCATGATTCTAGCATGAATTAGCATGATTCTAGCATGGATTAGCATGTTACTAGCGTGTTTTCTAACATGAATTAGCATGTTACTAGCATGATTCTAGCATGAATTAGCATGTTACTAGCATGTTTCTAGCATGAATTAGCATGTTACTAGCATGATTCTAGCATGAATTAACGTTACTAGCATGATTCTAACATGAATTAGCATGTTTCTAGCATGAATTAGCATGTTACTAGCATGATTCTAGCATGAATTAGCATGTTACTAGCATGATTCTAGCATGAATTAGCATGTTACTAGCATGTTTCTAGCATGAATTAGCATGTTACTAGCATGTTTCTAGCATGAATTAGCATGTTACTAGCATGATTCTAGCATGAATTAGCATGTTACTAGCATGTTTCTTGCATGAAGTAGCATGATTCTAGCATGAATTAGCATGTTACTAGCATGTTTCTAGAATGAATTAGCATGTTACTAGCATGATTCTAGCATGAATTAGCATGTTACTAGCATGTTTCTAGCATGAAGTAGCATGTTACTAGCATGATTCTAGCATGAATTAGCATGTTACTAGCGTGTTTCTAGCATGAATTAGCATGTTACTAGCATGATTCTGGCATGAATTAACATGTTACTAGCGTTGTTTCAAGCATGAATTAGCATGTTACTAGCATGTTTCTAGCATGAATTAGCATGTTACTAGCATGTTTCTAGCATGAATTAGCATGTTACTAGCATGATTCTAGCATGAATTAGCATGTTATTAGCATGTTTCTAGCATGAATTAGCATGTTACTAGCATGATTCTAGCATGAATTAGCATGTTACTAGCATGATTCTAGCATGAATTAGCATGTTACTAGCATGTTTCTAGCATGAATTAGCATGTTACTAGCATGATTCTAGCATGAATTAGCATGTTACTAGCATGATTCTAGCATGAATTAGCATGTTACTAGCATGTTTCTAGCATGAATTAGCATCTCACTAGCATGATTCTAGCATGAATTAGCATGTTACTAGCATGATTCTAGCATGAATTAGCATGTTACTAGCATGTTTCTAGCATGAATTAGCATGTTACTAGCATGATTCTAGCATGAATTAGCATGTTACTAGCATGTTTCTAGCATGAATTAGCATGTTACTAGCATGATTCTAGCATGAATTAGCATGTTACTAGCATGTTTCTAGCATGAATTAGCATGTTACTAGCATGATTCTAACATGTTACTAGCATGATTCTAGCGTGTTACTAGCATGATTTTAGTGTGTTACTAGCATGATTCTAGCATGAATCAGTTTGTTTCTAGCATGAATTAGCATGAATTAGCATGTGCTAGCATGACTAGCATGTCACTAGTGTGTTGCTAGCATCTTTCTAGAAAAATTAGCATGTCAGTAGGATGTTAAAACTATTAGCATGTGTTAGAATAGCTAGTCACAGTCTATGGGACAGTTGCTAGGGTGTTGTTAGTGGTTGCTAGGGAGTGGCTATTAAGTTTAAAGGTCATCAGTGATTGGCTGCTGGCTAGACTGAGTTAAATGAGCTCAGCCATTAGTCTGTGGGACAGTCTGATGCAGAGTTATGAGCTCACAAAGGTTCATCCAATGTTAAGTCAATGGCAGTCTTTTACAATGGAAGTCTATGGGACAGTTGCTAGGGTGCTGTAAGTGGTTGCTAGGGAGTGGCTAGTAAGTTAAAAAGTCATCAGTTATTGGCTGCTGGCTAGACTGAGTTAAATGAGCCCAGTTAGAAGGCTGTAGGACAGTCTGATGCAGAGTTATGAGCTCACAAAGTTTGACCCAATGTTAAGTCAATGGGACTTTTGGAAATTTTCTGGGTCGTTTTTCAGAAAACCGATAGTCAGATCAGTTAGAAAAGATATAGCAACCCGAGTCAGACCAGTTTGAAAGTTTGACGAAAGTTTGAAGTTTGTAGCTTGAACAGTTTAGGAGGAGATACCCTTTAAAATTAGTCTCAGAAGACGGAAGAAGAAGAAGAAGAATAACTAGACAATAAAGTTCGTCAAGACAAACTTTGAGGCTGGCTTGACAAAGCCTGTTGGTAATAGTTTATTTAGTTTAAAACAGTTTGAAAAAGCATGAATAGATAGATAGATAGATAGATAGATAGATAGATAGATAGATAGATAGATAGATAGATAGATAGATAGATAGATAGATAGATAGATAGATAGATAGATAGATAGATAGATAGTTTAAAACAGTTTGAAGATAGATAGATAGATAGATAGATAGATAGATAGATAGATAGATAGATAGATAGATAGATAGATAGTTTAAAACAGTTTGTAGATAGATAGATAGATAGATAGATAGATAGATAGATAGATAGATAGATAGATAGATAGATAGATAGATAGATAGATAGTTAGTTTAAAACAGTTTAAAGTGTTATGAGCTCACAAAGTTTGATCCAATGTTAAGTCAATGACAGTCTTTTGCAATGGAAGTTCATGGGACAGTTGCTAGGGTGCAGTATCTGGTAGTTAGGGTGTGGCTAAAAAGTTAAAAGCTCATCAGTCATTGGCAGTTTGCTAATCTGAGTTAAATGAGTCCAATTATAAGTCTGTATGACAGTCTGATGCAGAGTTATGAGCTCACAAAGTTTGATCCAATGTAAAGTCAATGAGAGTCTTTTGAATGGAAGTCTATGGGACAGTTTCTAGGGTCCAAAAGTGGTTGCTAGGGCGTGGCCAGAAAGTTAAAAGCTCCTCAGTTATTGGCAGTTTGATAGTCTGAGTTAAATGAGCCCACCTAGAAGTCTGTGTGACAGTCTGACGCAGAGTTATGAGGTCACAAAGTTTGATCCAATGTTAAGTCTATGGGATTTTTCCGACAGTCCCGGGACGTTTTTCGGAAAACCGAAAGTCGGATCAGTCGGAAAAGATATAGCATACCGAGTCAGACCAGTTGGAAGTCTGGTGTGAGTTTGGTGGTAATAGCTCGAAAGCTCAAGGAGTAGATAGATTTTGATTTTTAGTCTCAGAAGAAGAATAATAAAATTAATAATAATAATAAGTTTAAAAGGTAGAACAGTAGGTTGGCTTTGACAAGCCAGCCTAATAAGTTTATGTAGTATATCAGGATGGTGGCTTTCTCAAGCCACCATAATAACTGAAGTAGTTTTTATGAAGTTTGAAACAGTCGGCATAGATAAGTACATATATGTTAGCATGTTTCTAGTGGTTGCTTAGCATGATTCTAGCATGAATTAGCATGTTACTAGCATGATTCTAGCATGGATTAGCATGTTACTAGCGTGTTTCTAGCATGAATTAGCATGTTACTAGCATGATTCTAGCATGAATTAGCATGTTACTAGCATGTTTCTAGCATGAATTAGCATGTTACTAGCATGATTCTAGCATGAATTAGCATGTTACTAGCATGTTTCTAGCATGAATTAGCATGTTACTAGCATGATTCTAGCATGAATTAACGTTACTAGCATGATTCTAACATGAATTAGCATGTTTCTAGCATGTTTCTAGCATGAATTAGCATGTTACTAGCATGATTCTAGCATGAATTAGCATGTTACTAGCATGATTCTAGCATGAATTAGCATGTTACTAGCGTGTTTCTAGCATGAATTAGCATGTTACTAGCATGATTCTAGCATGAATAAGCATGTTACTACCATGATTCTAGCATGAATTAGCATGTTACTAGCATGGTTCTAGCATGAATTAGCATGTTACTAGCATGATTCTAGCATGAATTAGCATGTTACTAGCATGATTCTAGCATGAATTAGCATGATTCTAGCATGGATTAGCATGTTACTAGCGTGTTTCTAACATGAATTAGCATGTTACTAGCATGATTCTAGCATGAATTAGCATGTTACTAGCATGTTTCTAGCATGAATTAGCATGTTACTAGCATGATTCTAGCATGAATTAACGTTACTAGCATGATTCTAACATGAATTAGCATGTTTCTAGCATGAATTAGCATGTTACTAGCATGATTCTAGCATGAATTAGCATGTTACTAGCATGATTCTAGCATGAATTAGCATGTTAATAGCGTGTTTCTAGCATGAATTAGCATGATACTAGCATGATTCTAGCATGAATAAGCATGTTACTAGCATGATTCTAGCATGAATTAGCATGTTACTAGCATGGTTCTAGCATGAATTAGCATGTTACTAGCATGATTCTAGCATGAATTAGCATGTTACTAGCATGATTCTAGCATGAATTAGCATGTTACTAGCATGATTCTAGCATTAATTAGCATGTTACTAGCATGTTTCTAGCATGAATTAGCATGTTACTAGCATGATTCTAGCATTAATTAGCATGTTACTAGCATGAATTAGCATGTTACTAGCATGATTCTAGCATGAATTAGCATGTTACTAACATGATTCTAGCATGAATTAGCATGATTCTAGCATGTTTCTAGCATGAATTAGCATGTTACTAGCATGATTCTAGCATGAATTAGCATGTTACTAGCATGTTTCTAGCATGAATTAGCATGTTACTAGCATGATTCTAGCATGAATTAGCATGTTACTAGCATGAATTAGCATGTTACTAGCATGTTTCTAGCATGAATTAGCATGTTACTAGCATGATTCTAGCATTAATTAGCATGTTACTAGCATGAATTAGCATGTTACTAGAATGATTCTAGCATGAATTAGCATGTTACTAGCATGATTCTAGCATGAATTAGCATGTTACTAGCATGTTTCTAGCATGAATTAGCATGTTACTAGAATGATTCTAGCATGAATTAGCATGTTACTAGCATGATTCTATCATGTTACTAGCATGTTTCTAGCATGAATTAGCATGTTACTAGCATGATTCTAGCATGAATTAGCATGTTACTAGCATGATTCTAGCATGAATTAGCATGTTACTAGCATGTTTCTAGCATGAATTAGCATGTTACTAGCATGATTCTAGCATGAATTAGCATGTTTCTAGCATGAATTAGCATGTTTCTAGCATGAATTAGCATGCTACTAGCATGTTTCTAGCATGAATTAGCATGTTACTAGCATGATTCTAGCATGTTACTAGCATGATTCTAGCGTGTTACTAGCATGATTTTAGTGTGTTACTAGCATGATTTTAGCATGAATCAGCTTGTTTCTAGCATGAATTAGCATGTGCTAGCATGACTAGCATGTCACTAGGGTGTTGCTAGCATCTTTCTAGCAAAATTAGCATGTCAGTAGGATGTTAAAACTATTAGCATGTGTTAGAATAGCTAGTCACAGTCTATGGGACAGTTGCTAGGGTGTTGTAAGTGGTTGCTAGGGAGTGGCTATTAAGTTTAAAGGTCATCAGTGATTGGCTGCTGGCTAGACTGAGTTAAATGAGCTCAGCCATTAGTCTGTATGACAGTCTGATGCAGAGTTATGAGCTCACAAAGGTTCATCCAATGTTAAGTCAATGGCAGTCTTTTACAATGGAAGTCTATGGGACAGTTGCTAGGGTGCTGTAAGTGGTTGCTAGGGAGTGGCTAGTAAGTTAAAAAGTCATCAGTTATTGGCTGCTGGCTAGACTGAGTTAAATGAGCCCAGTTAGAAGTCTGTAGGACAGTCTGATGCAGAGTTATGAGCTCACAAAGTTTGACCCAATGTTAAGTCAATGGGACTTTTGGAAATTTTCTGGGTCGTTTTTCAGAAAACCGATAGTCGAATCAGTTAGAAAAGATATAGCAACCCGAGTCAGACCAGTTTGAAAGTTTGACGAAAGTTTGAAGTTTGTAGCTTGAACAGTTTAGGAGGAGATACCCTTTAAAATTAGTCTCAGAAGACGGAAGAAGAAGAAGAAGAAGAAGAAGAAGAACTAGACAATAAAGTTCGTCGAGACAAACTTTGAGGCTGGCTTGACAAAGCTTGTGGGTAATAGTTTATTTAGTTTTAAACAGTATGAAAAAGTATGGATAGATAGATAGATAGATAGTTTAAAACAGTTTGTAGATAGATAGATAGATAGATAGATAGATAGATAGATAGATAGATAGATAGATAGATAGATAGATAGATAGATAGATAGATAGATAGATAGATAGATAGATAGTTTAAAACAGTTTGAAGATAGATAGATAGATAGATAGATAGATAGATAGATAGATAGATAGATAGATAGATAGATAGATAGATAGATAGATAGATAGATAGATAGTTTAAAACAGTTTGAAGATAGATAGATAGATAGATAGATAGATAGATAGATAGATAGATAGATAGATAGATAGATAGATAGATAGATAGATAGATAGATAGATAGTTTAAAACAGTTTGAAGATAGATAGATAGATAGATAGATAGATAGATAGATAGATAGATAGATAGATAGATAGATAGATAGATAGTTTAAAACAGTTTGAAGATAGATAGATAGATAGATAGATAGATAGATAGATAGATAGATAGATAGATAGATAGATAGATAGATAGATAGATAGATAGATAGATAGATAGATAGATAGTTAAAACAGTTCATAGATAGATAGATAGATAGATAGATAGATAGATAGATAGATAGATAGATAGATAGATAGATAGATAGATAGATAGATAGATAGATAGTTAAAACAGTTCATAGATAGATAGATAGATAGATAGATAGATAGATAGATAGATAGATAGATAGACAGATAGAGCCATTAGTCTGTATGACAGTCTGATGCAGTGTTATGAGCTCACAAAGTTTGATCTAATGTTAAGTCAATGACAGTCTTTTGCAATGGAAGTCTATGGGACAGTTGCTAGGGTGCAGTATCTGGTAGTTAGGGTGTGGCTAAAAAGTTAAAAGCTCATCAGTCATTGGTAGTTTGGTAGTCTGAGTTAAATGAGCCCAATTAGAAGTCTGTGTGACAGTCTGATGCAGAGTTATGAGCTCACAAAGTTTGATCCAATGTAAAGCCAATGAGAGTTTTTTGAATGGAAGTCTATGGGACAGTTTCTAGGGTCCAAAAGTGGTTGCTAGGGCGTGGCTAGAAAGTTTAAAGGTGATCAGTTATTGTCAGTTTGGTAGTCTGAGTTAAATGAGCCCAGTTAGAAGTCTGTGCGACAGTCTGACGTAGAGTTATGAGGTCACAAAGTTTGATCCAATGTTAAGTCTATGGGATTTTTCCGACAGTCCCGGGACGTTTTTCGGAAAACCGAAAGTCGGATCAGTCGGAAAAGATATAGCAATCCGAGTCAGAATAGTTTGGAGGTCTGGTGTGAGTTTGGTGGTCATAGCTCGAAAGCTCAAGGAGGAGATAGAGTTTAATTTTTTAGTCAGAAGAAGAATAATAATAAAAATAATAATAAGTTTAAATAGCATAACAGTAGGTTGGCTTTGACAAGCCAGCCTAATAATAATAAGTTTATGTAGTATATCAGGATGGTGGCTTTCTCAAGCCACCATAATAAAAGAGGATTTATCACTGCTGCTGGTATGTAGACGAGCACTGGTGCATTCTGGGTAATGAAGAGATGACGCTCTCGATCTGTTTCACTCTCTGATCACCTTACAAACACAGAGATGTAAATAGTACAGCTATTATATACACATCACATGGTTATAGTTATACATGAACACCAATTGCAAAATGTTGTGTTACACTTAAAGTCCAGGTAAAGTCTGTTTACGTGTAATTTGCTGGTGCACATTGTTAGTCTTCAGGTGAACAAGTAATCTGTGCATGTTAAGCTGCTGTGGAAAAACTGGTAGTTTTGTTTTAATCTTAAATCAAAAACAATTTTATTTACCTTTTTAAATAAGATATTGGAAAAAACTATATACATATATATGATTTAGGACCAAACATGGTACAGAATCAGCATTATTGAAGGTTGTTAATGGCATTTTGTCAAATATTGACTATGGAAAAGGTGTTGCTTTATTAGATTGAGCACAGCCTTTGAAACTATAGATCATGTAGTTTTAATAGAAACTCTCAGAGATTGTGTTGAGATCAATGTTGTAGCCCTAAAGTGGTTTTCTTTATATTTGCGGGATAAGACGTGCTCTTTTAAAATTGCAGATCATGTTTCTGCATCTGTTACTATTTCCTGAGGCATCCCACAGGGATCAGCCCTCGGTCCAACTTTGTTTCTTTATATGTTTTGCCCCTGGGGTCAGTTGTCAGACAATATAATACTAATTATCATTTGTATGGTGATGATTTGCAATTGTATTTTCCTGTAGAGTTTGATATCTGTACTGCTTATAATAATTTTTATACGTGCCTGAGGATAAGAGCTGGATTGCTATTAACGTCCTACAATTAAAATGAAGGTAAGACTATATTTGTTTATATTTGGTAGCAAAGAGCTTGAAAAAGGCATGGTTGAAAGCAATGGTTTATTACGTTTTGGTAGTGATTTTTGATTCTGAGATCCGTTTATTTCCAGAACCTTTACTTCCTCTGTTCAGTGGTGAAATTCTCTGCTCAAGCCTTTAAATCAACTCCAGTTTTTAGAGAAAGGTTTATTTGTTCGTTTCATTGTATTACATGCTGTTATTTAAAGAAACTACATGCCAAAACCTTGTGGAGCTTTTTATTTCTGAATATTGTTTAGTATGTCAGGCTTTAAGATGACAGATGAGTAAAGAGAAATGATAAACAATATATATATATATACAGCGCTGAGCATAAATGAGTATTTTTATCCATTTCTCAGTGCAATATATTCAAAAAAGGGCGACATGGTGGCTCAGTGGTTAGGACTATTGCCTCGTAGCAAGAAGGTCGCTGGTTCCAGTCCCGGCTGGGCCAGTTGGCATTTCTGTGTGGAGTTTGCATGTTCTCCCCGTGTTGGCGTGGGTTTCCTCCGGGTGCTCCGGTGTCCCCCACAGTCCAAACACATGCGGTATAGGTGAACTGATTAAGCTAATTTGGCCGTAGTGTATGAGTGTGAGTGTGTATGGGTGTTTCCCAGTACTGGGATGCAGTTGGAAGGACATCCGCTGTGTAAAACATATGCCAGAGAAGTTGGTGGGTCATTCTGCTGTGGCGACCCCTGATAAATAAAGGGACTAAGTCGTAGGAAAATGAATAAATATATTGATACATATGAACGAAACAGATTTATTAAACAGATATACAGTATTTATTAAAATTATATTTTAGTCATTGAACATCTTTAGAAAATGCATTTAAATTAAATCAAATATTGCAAAAATAATTACAAACTACAACATTTAACTTAAAAAAAAATTTGGTTTCTTTTGATGTTTCCTCTGTTTAAAATTATTATTTATTTATTAAAATAATATTTTAGTCAACTAACATCTTTAGAAAATAAATTTAAATTCAAGTGAAATATTGCGACAACAAAAATACAAACTGCAAATTTTCAACTTAATTTTCGTTTCTTTGGATTTTTTTCCTCTTTTAAAAATGATTATAATATATTTACTCCAAAATATCTATTTGGGTGTGCTTATTTTATTAAGTAATTTTGGTTGATTAGTTCCAGATTAGGCTTCAGTTCTGACCAGAGATGTATAGTAACGAAGTAGAACTACTTCACTACTGTACTTAAGTACTAAAAGGCTGTATCTGTACTCTACTGGAGTATTGTTTTTTTCTCCTACCTCTACTTTTACTTCAGTACATATTTTCGATGAGCTTAATACTTTTACTCCAGTAGATTTTTTATGTGTTGCATAGTTACTCGTTACAATTAAAATTAAAAATGTTACGAATTAATCAATCATTGATCAGACGATCAAAGAAGACAGCGCTGCCTGCCTACATTGAGAGCACTTTAGTTTGTTTTAGACATGGAAAACCCAGAAATTCCACCTTCAACTCCTTCCCTTTCAACTGTTCATGGCTATGAGGAAAAAGACCACCCGTGACCCTATTTAGAGCCAATGTTTGCATTTGTCGGAGTGAAAGACAGTTCATATAGAATGAAGTGCATAATCTACCGTCGGATTTGAAGAAACACGTCAAGTTAAAGATAATATAATACACAAAACAGCAGTTTGAGCTATCCATAAGAGCTAGATAAGTTAACTACAGTTAGCTACCTGCGGTTCTTATCATGCTGCAATGTTCACATAACGTTAACTGTCTATCATAAAGGCTGTCACGCTGAATGGGGTTTTTGACCCATCGTATATATATATATATATATATATATATATATATATATATATATATATATATATATATATATATATATATATATATATATATATATTTATTTTTATTTATTTTTATTTATTTTTTATTTATATTATAAATCGTAAACCATGGTTCTTTTTGTTCTGCTTAATCCTGTGCCCCAAAAAAGTTATTTAAAATAAACAAAACAATATGTCTTTTGACTGCTTTTTTAAAAATAACTACATAACGCAATACTTGTACTTTTACTTTCAGTACTTGAGTAGTACATTTTTAAATAAACTACTTGCAATACTTAAGTACAAAAAATGTTCAATACTTTATTACTTCCACTTAAGTATTGTGCTTAAAGAGCACTTCAACTTCTACTCAAGTCACTTTTTTTGATAGAGCATTTTTACTTTTACTTAAGTCTGGGTCTCTAGTACTTTATACATCTCTGGCTCTGACTAATCTAATGTTTATACACAAATATAACATAGCATAGCATCATATATGCTAAGCATTGTATATATGTAATGTATACTGATGTATAATCAGGGTGTCCGCAGGGTCTTAAAAAGTATTAAAAATTGATAAATCAATGTAGAGAAATTTAAGGCCCTTAAAAACTATTAAAAAGCCTTAAATGCTATTTTACAAGGTATTAAATATTGGGATGCTGTGTGGTTTATGAAATCAAACAAATCCTGCTAGATTTGACTTCATGCTGCTTTGTTTACTGCAGTAACCAGAAGAACACTGTCATTCCTGCTGCTGTAAAGGCGTCACCTGCTGGATTAACATTTTTATTCAGTATATAAATACAGTTTTAGTTTAGGATTCGTTTCTTGCTAACAGTATTTAGTAAATATACTGCAGGTTAAAATGTCGGCAATGTTACTGGTTAAGATGTGAAGTGGTGATGAGGTCTTAAAATGTATGCAAAGAGTCTTAAAAAAGGTCTTAAAGGTATTGAATTTCAATTTCTGATTACTGTATATACCCTGATAATATAATATAGCATGAGTTTAGTTTATTTAAAATTTGACAGGACGGGGTATTGCAGCACAATTCTCTGAAATGCGTCAAACAAACACTCGAAACAATATTTGACTAATAAAAATGCTAATGTATAACATGATAAACAAGGTAAAAACAATAATTATAAACGTCAAATCCTATAAATTCTAAGTTATCTATACAACAATTTTACAGCACGAGGAATAAAGGACCGTTCATGATGTTTAGTTTTACTCCTGGGTATAGCAAATGTCTTATGTCTCTGATGAAGCTTGGATGACACTGGACTGCCTGCTGGAGTCCGCCCCAGACTGGACTGACATACTCAAGAACTGGCCATTGATTAACTAAATTGGCCGTAGTTTATGAGTGTGTAAATAAGTGTGTATGGGTGTTTTCCAGTATTGGGTTGCAGCTGGAAGGGCATCCGCTGTGTAAAACATATGCTTTATAAGTTGGCGGTTCATTCTGCTGTGGCAACCCCTGATGAATAAAGGGGCTAAGCCGAAGGAAAATGAATGAATGAACATAATGTAATCATTCTCCAAGCTGATGAGTTATGAGCTGGAAACCTCAGTGTTATTGTATCCATTGTAATTCTGTAGTTATTGTCCATGTAAAGTGTTCCAATCATTCACTTACTCGCATCAAGTGCTTACTTATAAGTGTGCTGCCTATGTAGACAGTAAACAGCAGAGGAGGTCACTGGCTTTTGGAGCACCGCTACAGATTGGGAAGACTATTGGAACCGTGACTGGAGCAAATCCCGGAAGAGGCGTTGAATGGAATCTGAAGTCTTGGATCTCTGTTTGTTTTCGCTGGAATCAAGAGTCTCTGCAAATAGTTTGGCTCCAGAAGCGTCCAGTCAGGGAAGTAACCTTTATTCTGTGCTCAGAGTCGCCGAAAATCTGCTACATCTGCACATCTGAGATGGAAATAACAATCAGTCTGCTGTCAGAGCGATGAATGTTCGGGCAAACCGACTAGAAAGGGCATATATTGAGTTTGAGACAATTAATGTGAAGGATCCAGAGGCCCAGAGAGAAAAGGTCCCTCAGCTGTCAGATCTCAAGCTGGGATAGAGATGCATGCAATATCCGGCCTTTATTTCACTCTTATCAGACCTGCTAGACATATTATACTGTATCAGAGCAAGAGAGAATCTTATGAGAAAAGTTCACATTTCAGCACAGCGCACCTCTCTCTGGAGGACTCAGAAAAAGAGAAAATAATAATAATTGTGACTCACACTTTGGACCTTTTTTAGTTTATGTCTTGCATTTATGAATTTTTTCAGACTTTTGAGTTAACATCTCTCAGTTCTGGCTTTTGTTTTGGTATTTTTAGTTCACGTCTCAACTCTGACTTTTGTTAATATTTCAAAGCACCTTTACATGGTACTTAATTTCAGTTTTTTGTTCCCATCTCAGGATTCTGACTTATTTTTTTTTTAGAGTTTTTAGTTCCCATCTCAGAATTGTGCTTTATTTTTCAGAGTTTTTAATTCCCGTCTCAGAACTATGATTTAATTTTCGGTGTTTGTATTTGCCATCTCAGAATTCTGACTTATTTTTCAGTTTTTAGTTCCCATCTCAGAATTCTGATTTATTTTTCAGAATTTTTAGTTCCCATCTCAGAATTCTGATTTATTTTTCCAGAGTTTTTAGTTCCCATCTCAGAATTCTGATTTATTTTCTGTATTTTCAGTTCCCGTCTCAGAATTCTGATTTATTTTTCAGAGTTTTTAGTTCCCATCTCAGAATTCTGATTTATTTTCTGTATTTTCAGTTCCCGTCTCAGAATTCTGATTTATTTTTCAGAGTTTTTAGTTCCCATCTCAGAATTCTGACTTATTTTTCAGAGTTTTTAGTTCCCATCTCAGAATTCTGATTTACTTTTCAGAGTTTTTAGTTCCCATCTCAGAATTCTGACTTATTTTTCAGAGTTTTTAGTTCCCATGTCAGAATTCTGATTTATTTTCTGTATTTTCAGTTCCCATCTCAGAATTCTGACTTAATTTTCAGAGTTTTTAGTTCCCATCTCAGAATTCTGATGAATTTTTCAGAGTTTTTAGTTCCCATTTCAGAATTCTGACTTAATTTTTCAGAGTTTTTAGTTCCCATCTCAGAATTCTGATTTATTTTTCAGTGTTTTTAGTTCCCATCTCAGAATTCTGATTTATTTTCTGTATTTTCAGTTCCCGTCTCAGAATTCTGACTTAATTTTCAGAGTTTTTAGTTCCCATCTCAGAATTCTCATTTATTTTTCAGAGTTTTTAGTTCCCATCTCAGAATTCTGATGAATTTTTCAGTTTTTAGTTCCCATTTCAGAATTCTGACTTAATTTTTCAGAGTTTTTAGTTCCCATCCCAGAATTCTGATTTATTTTTCAGAGTTTGTAGTTCCCATTTCAGAATTCTGACTTAATTTTCAGAGTTTTTAGTTCCCAGCTCAGAAATCTGACATATTTTTCAGAATTTTTAGTTCCCATCCCAGAATTCAGACTTAATTTTCAGAGTTTTTAGTTCCTATCTCAGAATTCTGACATATTTTTCAGAATTTTTAGTTCCCATCCCAGAATTCAGACTTAATTTTCAGAATTTTTAGTTCCCATCCCAGAATTCAGACTTAATTTTTCAGAATTTTTAGTTCCCATCCCAGAAATCAGACTTAATTTTTCAGAGTTTTTAGTTCCCATTTCAGAATTCTGACTTAATTTTCAGAGTTTTTAGTTCCCAGCTCAGAAATCTGACATATTTTTCAGAATTTTTAGTTCCCATCCCAGAATTCAGACTTAATTTTCAGAGTTTTTAGTTCCTATCTCAGAATTCTGATTTATTTTTCAGAATTTTTAGTTCCCATCTCAGAATTCTGATTTATTTTTCAGAATTTTTAGTTACCATCTCAGAATTCTGACTTATTTTTTTAAGTTATATTCTCTCAATTCTAACTTAATTTTGGAATTTTTATTTACCGTCTGTGAATTCTGACTTATTTTTGGAATTCTGACATTGTCATCTCACAATTCTAACTTATTTAAGAAATGTTAAGGTCCCTATCTCAAAGTACATTCCAACATTTAGTTTCAGAATTCTTCATTTATGTCTTGCAATTCTGACTTTAGAAATTCTGTGTTCCCAGACCTTGCAATTTCAATTTTTGTTCCCCACAATTCTGCATTTACTCTGTAAATTTGCACTTATTTCCCTAAATTCTGATGACTGGATGCTTTTAAAATACAGTCACAGGCCTCAAAAACACATGCAAATGATAGATTATAATCCAGACTCAGCATTGCATATCCTGCGATGTGACTATTGCGAATGATCACATTGCGATATCGACGCTGAAATCATAAATTGTGCAGCCCCAATATACTGTATACACTGTAAGCTGTATAGCTTCTCTTGCTATTTTGAACGCAGTATCTCCTCCGGCAGCTCTTTTGCTCTCTGTAATCACAGTATGGTGGCTCTATATGTGCTCGTCTGAAGTTTGAGTGCTGAAAGTGAAGTTGGAAGCAGTGATTGTAATCAGAGCTCATCGTTGGGCCTTTCCTGAGCCACTTTAGAGTCCCGTCGGGTAAAACCCATCTGACAGGCGTCCTGAGCAGCAGAACAGCTCAGAGCCAATGATAAATGAACAGATTTCCAGTGAATATTGCAGTCCAGTGGCAGGACGGGAATCCAGAATTGATTATTTTCTTGTTGTTATGTGCGGTCGGGGTCTGTGTTATGCTATTGATTCTTCCCCGCGGAGCTGCATTTTATTTGCTGGGAGGTTTTTAATGCGCTGGTTTTCACTTGGTTGTGTGTCTTGTTTGCCTCTGTGATGAGGAGATGCTACTGAGCACTTCATCATTTCCCAATTGGCTTCTTTTAAAATATAGCTCAATGGCAGGCGCTCTGTGTGTCTAGCTGGATGATTCCTGGCTAATGAGAGGCCTCGGCTACTGAAACGGCACACTGAGGACACACGGGAACCTGTCAGAGTCTGATCCTGTCCTCAAGCTTATCTAATCGCAGTTTAATTTTGATCAGAATGAGCTGTGTTTCAGTTTTAGTATAGAATACAGCTGTTGGAATTAAAACGTCATTCATTTTTACATAGGGAAATACGTTACGTGAACCAAAAAAACAGTCACACGTGTACTCAACCTGAGAAAAGTCTTGTCACCTGTTTAAGTTTTAGGAACGGCAAATAGCTGATTTATTTTACATAGTTATTAGTTCCCATCCCAGAATTCTGGTTCATTTTTCAGAGTTTTTAGTTCCCATCTCAGAATTCTGGTTCATTTTTCAGAGTTTTTAGTTCCCATCTCAGAATTCTGGTTCATTTTTCAGAGTTTTTAGTTCCCATCTCAGAATTCTGGTTCATTTTTCAGAATTTTTAGTTCCCATCTCAGAATTCTGGTTCATTTTTTAGAATTTTTAGTTCCCATCTCAGAATTCTGATTTATATTTCAGAGCTTTTAGTTCCCATCTCAGAATTCTGATTTATTTTTCAGAGTTTTTAGTTCCCATCTCGGAATTCTGATTTATATTTCAGAGTTTTTGTTCCCATCTCAGAATTCTGATTTATATTTCAGAGCTTTTAGTTCCCATCTCAGAATTCTGATTTATTTTTCAGAATTTTTAGTTCCCATCTCAGAATTCTGATTTATTTTTCAGAGTTTTTAGTTCCCATCTCAGAATTCTGATTTATTTTTCAGAGTTTTTAGTTCCCATCTCAGAATTCTGGTTTATTTTTCAGAGCTTTTAGTTCCCATCTGAGAATCCTGACCTGACAGCATGCCAAAGACTCACCACAGACCAAAGTGCTGATCATTAAGACATGATTGCTCCAGGATTGGCCTGCCCACTCATCATACTTAAACAATATTGAGCATGTCTGTGCTAAGATGGAGGCATTGAAGATGAGTCCAAAGAATCTTGCTGAACTCTGGGAGTCCTGCAAGAACACTTTCTTTGTCATTCCAGATGACTTTATTAATAAGTGATTTGAGTCATTCAGAGATGTATGATGCAGTCCTCCAAGCTCATGATGGAGTCAGACACTATATTCATTCTGTTTCCACTGCAGCATGACTTTATATTCTATACTGGACATTATTTCTGTTCAGTGACGAGACTTTTGTCTAAGCAAAGTCAGACCTTACTGTCCTAATGAAATCATTCAAAATCAAACCATGATCATATTTTATTGTGCTCAAATAAGCGTCATCTAGAGGCCTTTGCCTTTCATAGAAGACACTTCTGATACCAAATGATCAACTAGAAGTCAACTTATTTGTTTTTCCTCAAACTTAGATAGACTTTTGTCAGGTAGTGTATATTTTTGGCAATAACCAGTCCAAATTATTGATTTTTCAGGGTGTCCGTGGCGTCTTAAAAAAGTATTAAAAGTGGATAAATCAATGTAGAGAAATTTAAGGCCCTTACAAAGGATTAAAAAGTCTTAAATGCTATTTTACAAGGTAATATTTGTTTAGTATGCTAAAGTTTGCCTGAATTTAATCTGCGAATATTAGGATGCTGTGTAGTTTATGAAATGGATACAATCCTGCTAGATTTGACATCACGCTGCTTTGTTTACTGCAGTAACCAAAGGCAACACCTTTATATCTTCTGTTCTACAGGCGCCCCCTGCTGGATTAGCAATTGTGTTCAGTATGTGAATAATGTTTTAGTTTTAGGATAAGTTTCTTACAATCAGTATTTGGAAAATTCAATTCATGTTCATTTCTCTAGCGCTTTTACAATGTGGATTGTGTTAAAGCAGCTTAACAAAGAAGTTCTAGTAAATTGAAACTGTCAGTCCAGTTTTCAGAGTTGAAGTTCAGTTTAGTTCAGTTCAGTGTGGGTTAATGTTACCGGTTGAATCTGAAAGTGGCGATGAGATCTTAAAATGTATGGAAACGTCTTAAAACGTATTGAATTACACTGTATATATTCTGTTTTTCCTTATTGAAGACTGAAATGTGATTCAACAAAAAATATTTAGGCAGCAATCATTTTTTTACTGTGGAAGTAAACTTAAAACGAATAGAATAGAGGAGCTTGAACATTCAGCTAAGCATCTTCTTTTGTTTTCTACAGGTTGTAAGTGGGAGTCATGTGTGTTTTGAATAGCTTGATGGTGATATACTGGTGAAAGTATGTTAGTTTGTGGCTCCAGCGGTGTCTCTGGATGTGCTAAATGACTGCGGTTGTTCTGCCTGTGATTGTTATGAGTCTGAATCTCTGCAGGTTTCTGGATCTCTGGCTGCTTTTGCTTCACTTCCCGCCTCTGTGGATGAATTTAGTGTCACGCGGCTGCCAAAGTCACTGATAAAATCCATGAGCAGGTGCGTTTCCACTCCCATATCAGATACAGGAGTTCTGCTAATAAACACACACACACACACACACACACACACACACACACACACACACACACACACACACACACACGTGGGCTTATCTGAGCGGATATGACAGGGAAACACTCCAGTTTAATGGAAGAAGTAAAGTTTGGTTATTCAGGGCGGAGATAGGCTTTGTGATTAATTAAATCTGTCTCCGTCTGAAGTGAAAGTTGTTGGCCTGTGACTAATGTTTATGAGTCTCCGCCACGTCTGACGCTTCCCAGCGCTTCTGTTTCTGCATCTGTTGAAAGTTGTTTGTGTTTGTAGTTTTGGAGTGTTTAGTTTCACAGTAATATCACCTGTATCATCAGTTTATTTACAGGGGGGTTTGGGGGGGAGGGGATTGATTAATAATGAATGCTTGTTCCCCCCTGAAGGACATCAAAACAACATGGAGGAGGGGTCAGTCCTCTAAATAGTGAGAGATCTGATCTGTATCTTAAATAATAATATCAATAATTTAAATAATAGATAATATAAATATGCATTTGACCCATCCATAACGGTTCATATCATTGTGAATGCATAAATCACGGCAATCAATCTATGCGAGAAGAAAATCATTCTGTGACGCACTCTGAAACCTGCGGTTCTAGAGCACCGAGAGACAACAGAAGTGTTCAAAAGACACTCATCTTCTTAAATAGGTGTTTGCTTCTACATATAGCTTAAACGTACAGTACAATTAGCTGCACGGTTTGACCTACAGTGACCTCTAAAAGAGCTAATCAGGTTACTGTAGGTCAGAAAACACAAAATATCCAACGCAATCTCACGGCAATTCGTAACTTTTTGATTTAGTGGCTAATTGGTATGAATTCGTACAATCTAATTCGTACAAATTAGTACGATTTGCTCATCACCCAATGACGGTTAGGGGTGGGGTTAGGTGCCACGCCTCCTTTTTAAAATCGTACATTTTCGTACGACTGAATTCGTACGAATTAGCCACTACAAAACGTAAAATACTTGCGTTTCCTCGTGAGATCAGGCTGAAATATCCCACAAAACAGGGCGACATGGTGGCTCAGTGGTTAGCACTCCCGCCTCACAGCAAGGAGGTCGCTGGTTCAAGTCCCGGCTGGATCAGTTGGCATTTCTGTGTGGAATTTGCATGTTCGCCACTGGCTTGCTCGGATCAGGACTTGTAGAGCTGTGCATCGATGGATTTGCTCTCTAGTGTTTGAACTTTCAGCAGTGAAAATTAAACCACACTGAACTAAACTGAACGTCAACTCTGATATATGGACTTTGCTAGAACTTCTATGTTAGGCTGCTTTGACACAATCTACATTATAAAAGCGCTATATAAATAAACATGAATTTAATTGAATTTAATTCTCCCCGTGTTGGCGTGGGTTTTCTCCGGGTGCTCCGTTTTCCCCCACAGTTCAAACACATGCGCTATAGAAGAATTGATGAACTAAATTGGCTGTAGTGTATGAGTGTGTGTGTGTATGGGTGTTTCCCAGTACTGGGTTGCGGCTGGAAGGGCATCCGCTGTGTAAAACATATGCTGGATAAGTTGGCGGTTCATTCCGCTGTGGCGACCCCTGATAAATAAGGGACTAAGCTGAAGGAAAACGAATGAATGAAAGAAAAATTGGAGGAATGTTTATTTTAGTTTTGAATAAAAAAAAAGGAGAAATAGCTAGGGTCAATATTATTTAAAATTATATATATGTTATTATCATTGGCTACAGAACAAACCACTTAAGTCCAATGACTTGCATAATTAATCTTATTAAGCCTTTACATTGCACTTTAAGCTGAACACTAGTATCCTGCAAAGTAACTAGTAAAATATTTTGTACTTTATTCATCGTAAAGTGAAGAATATAGTGTTTATTATGTTTTAAAATGTGAATATAAATATAAGGAAATAAATAATAATAAAAATAACTAATTTCAGCGGAAAGCTAATCATTTTTTCTTCTTCAATTGTGTATTCACATATTTATGCAAACATAACGATCCAAAAATTCATTTAAAAGCTGTGCAAAAGTATTTAAATATGCATTTTTATCTTATTTAATCTAATCATTTACATACAGTTTGGTTACATTAGAGATGTTTGTAGTTATTTTATAAAACTGCATAATATTTACTTAATAATTATAAGTACAATAGTAAACAAATATTATATAGAGAATTTTGTTACAAGAAAAGCACAAAAATGAGTTATTTTAGCATTAAAAACGATTAAATTCAGAGTGAAAACTGAAAATATTAACCCAAACTATTATTCATTTTGGCGGCATGGTGGCTCAGTGGTTAGCACTGTGGCCTCACAGCAAGAAGGTCGCTGGCTCGAGGCCAGTATGCATGTCTGTGTGGAGTTTGCATGTTCTCTTCGTGTTGGTGTGGGTTTCCTCCGGGTGCTTTAGTTTCCCCCACAGTCCAAACACATGCGCTATAGGGGAACTGATGAACTAAATTTGCAGTAGTCTATGAGTTTGTGTGTAAATGAGTGTTTCCCAATACTGGGTTGCGGCTGGAAGGGCATCCGCTGTGTAAAACATATGCTGGAGTAGTTGGCGGTTCATTCCGCTGTGGTGATCCCTGAAATAGAGACTAAGCTGAAGGAAAATGAATGAACGATTAGTTTTTCATTGATACTAAAATATCCTCAGAAATGCACCACCCTTGCATTAATGCTGCAAGCAAGAAGATAATGCTGAAATCTTGAGTGTTTTTGCATTAGAAATAGTGTTTCTAATGGTTACCTCTGAAATTGTAAAATCATTTGAACAAATTAGAACAGAGTTTGATATTCCTTCCGAAGACTTTTTTAAATATCTTCAAATTCGGCATTTTATAGAGTCCCAACTAAAGCAAAACCAATTTCGTTTTAAATTATCAGAACTGGAAGAAACCATGTTGTCACCATGTTGTCAGTAAGTTCTTTTAAAGGGCTTATTTCTAAATTCTATGCCTTGTTAGTTTACTCTGATTCCTCAGTTTATGATTCCTTGAAACCACTATGGGAACTGGAGCTAGGAGTTCTGTTTAATCCTGAAGATTGGTCCAAGATCTGTGATGGTATCTTCCCAAAATGTACCTAAATTTCCATACATGAGCAAAATTTTAAGTTTTCCCACAGAATTTATTTTACACCTGTTCGTCTGCATAAAATGTACCCAGCTTGTTCCGATGTCTGTTTTAAGTGCGAAACTTGTAAGGGCACATTTTTTCATGTATTCTGGTCCTGTGTTCACATTCAACCATTTTGGAGAGGGATTCATTCTGCAATCCAGGAGATATTTGGAAAACGTTTCATTTTCTCCCCCTCACTTTTTTTGTTGAATGACATTCCTGAAGACCTTTTTGACTCAGATCTTAAACCTCTGTTTACAACTCTTACATTTCTGGCTAAGAAATGTATATTACTAAAATGGTCTAATTCTCTAATTGCAACTGTTTCCATGTGGATTTCTCAATTGTCAGTTTTTCTTCCTTTGGAAAAATTAACTTATGACCTCAACCACAAACAGGACAAATTCAGGAGACTTTGGGAACCTCTCCAATCCTTTCTACATAAACTCTGAATTTTTTTTTATTTTAAGAGAGTTCTGGCGTCTTTTGTTTTGTTTTGAGTATTTTTAATTATATATTTTTAAATGTATCATTATTATTTTTCTTTTTTTAAACTTGCATTTGTAAAATTTTATTTAACTTGCAGCTCTTGGGGATTGTTTGTTTGTTTGTCTGATTGTCTTTGTACTATTTGAAAATCCTTAAAAAAAAAAAAAGAAAAGAAAAAAGAAATAGTGTTTCTGACAGTAATGTGGTCTCGTGAGCGGTGTGTTTCTGGGAATGGTCAGTAATGAGGATCAGCTTGACTGTAGAAATTACAGGTTGTCATCTGCATATGAACACACTGTAAAACTCCCACCTGATTACATTCACTTTGATCCCAGAATGCTTCATAAACAACGACGGGAAAGAGCAGATCTCCAAGAATAATCTGAAACTGTCCTCTGACCTTCAATATGAAGGCAGAAAGAGTGTAACTGTACTCTCCTCCAGGCCCGATTTGTCACACGCTTCGCTTTCAACACAATTGAATTAAGCCTGCATTCCTGAAAAGAAAAAGAAAGTCCTGATTAAATCAATGCTTTCCCATTGAAAACCCTTTGAGAGCCTAAGGCAAAACTCTGTTGTTTTCATTCAGTTGAACTTAATATGTGCCCCATGGTTTCATTATTCTATTTCATTTCAAAGTGGCCGCATTCTACTATTTTACAAGAAACTGAATAGATAGTTCATTGACGTTACATAGTTTTACAAGGTATTAATATTTGTATTAGTATGCTGAAGTTTGCCTGAATTTAATTGTTGAAATTGATGTTCAGTTCAGTGTGGTTTAATATTCACTGCTGAAAGTCCAAACACCGACTACGTTTACATGGACAGCAATAATTTGATTTTAATGCGATTAAGACAATACTCTGATTAAGAGTCTACCATGTGAACATCGATTTTTGATTAATCAGATTAAGGTCATAATCGAACTAAAGTAAAATCGAATTAAGACATGTGGAGTATGCCGATTTTACATGTATTTTACAAACATGTAAACACCTTAATCGAACTATTACCGTTATGTAGGACTTTAAGCCACTTTTTGCGACAGGGTAGTCCACACACACACTAACAGACACACACCCAGACACACACACACACACACACACACACACACGCACGGCTGATTGACACTCTGCACCTACCAAGTCAGTGCAGACCACAGACACCTGCATCGTGAAATGCAGAGTTTTTTTTTCTTCCATTCAGCATGCGGTATGAACTTCCATTAAAACAACACTCTTCCAGCAGTTCATTGTTGCATCCAATATCTCGTTTGTCGAGGAGGGCATGCATGAAATGTTCCCGAATGAAAGTGAAAGTGCCAAACTGCAGTTAAAGTTGACTAATTAAAAATTAAACACCCGAAATTACATAAAACTCCGGAGGAAATGCGGATAGCGAGATGACGCAATGATATTAATCGAATTATGTGCTGTAATATGTAAAACGCGATCATGAAAGTAACACTCAAAAAGCAACTCATGTAAACACCTTAGTCTTATTATACTCTTAATTAGATTAAAGCAAATAATTCGATTACTGATGTCCATGTAAACGTAGTCACTGAAGAGCAAATCCATCCATGCGCTGCTCCACAAGTCCCAAACCAAGCAAGCCAGTGGAGGAACAAACTTCACCAATTGACGAAAGTGAAGGAAAAAAACTTTGAGAGAAACCGGGCTCAGTTGGGCACGATCATTTCTCCTCTGGCCAAACTTCCTATGCAGAGCTGCAGTCTAGGCGCTGGAGAACGCTGGACGTCCATCATGGAGAAGCTGCAGGTGTGAGTGTTTCAGGCTGGCCCACGGTATCAATACAGAGACTCGTCTGTCACTGGGGTCTTTCAGGAATCATTCTCATGCTCTCCATTCCTCCATGACCACCACAGCATCTGCTCAGGATACGGCCTGGTCCAGGATAATGGAGACCTCTAGAAGTCCTCTATGGTTGGCATCATCTCTTCCCAGGTCTTGGATCACATCACATCAAAATAATCTAAAATGGGATGCTGTGTAGTTTATGAAATAGATAAAATCCTGCTAGATTTGACAGCACACTGCTTTGTTTACTGCAGTAATCAAGGCAACACCATTATATATCTGCTGTTCTGTATTATTTATTTATGCTTTATTTTTCCAGGAATGGATTAACAGAAATCTAATCTTCCAGGGAGTCCTGCCCAAGCTGAAGCCCAAGCCTAATTTTAAGGTAATATGACATAAAAAGAACATAAAACAAAATAATATATCTAAAACACAAGGAAACAGAATAAATAGTTGACTCTACAAATTGACGTTATTTATTATTGTACGTCTCAGATGTCATAAAAAATGCATGTGTCAAATCTCATTTATGATCATTTATGTCATGCTGTATGTGCATGTCAGTGTTTGAGTGGATGCTGAAAAAAAAAGCTTTTTTGTGTCTCTTTAAATGCAAATGAGCTGCTGCTCCCCTCCCCTTTACAGAAGTGGGCGGAGCCTTTACAGCTTGTGCTTTGATTACTCTAGCCGAAACAACTGCATTTGTTTTAAAGCCTTGTTATAGTCAGAAAATCTAGCAAACACATGTTCACATGCTAGTTATGTTTCCATCCAAAGATGCAAATTAGACTGGAATAAACCGGAATATTGAATAAAACCTTCGCGAATAAAGCAGACAGATGCTCAAGAGAGTTCTAGAGGTAATAATAGCATAATAATAATAATACTGAATATGCTAATAATAATACTGTGTGCACATATTGATGTTAAGCATTTATTTTATGCGCTTTTCCAAAATGCACACAAAAATAGGTGTACAGAAACAGCTAATGTTGATTGTGTGAATGTAAACAGTTGTGTAAGACAGATTAGATTGGTGAAACTCACTAAACGAAGCTGAAAGTGTAAAATAAGGGGTTAATATATAGTATAGTGAAGGGTGGCACTGTGGCCTCACAGCTAGAAGGTCGCTGGTTCGAGTGCCGGCTGGGTCAATTGGCGTATCTGTGTCGAGTTTGCATGTTCTCCCTGTGTTGGCGAGGGTTTCCTCCGGGTGCTTCCCCACAGTCCAAACAAATGCGCTATGGGAAAATTGATGAACTAAATTAGCCGTAGTGTATGAGTGTGTGTGAATGAGAGTGTGTATGGGTGTTTCCCAGTACTGGGTTGCAGCTGGAAGGGCATCCGCTGCGTAAAACATATGCTGGATAAGTTGGTAGTTCATTCCGCTGTGGCGACCACTGATGAATAAAGGGACCAACCTGACGGAAAATGAATGAATATGGCATATTAGGTGGTATTATTTATGTGAGAATTTAAGCAGAACTAGAATGATTGGATTTTCTGCAGCTATAGATGATATGAAATGCTCTAAAAACCTCACTGAATGAGGGACTTGAGCCACAAAACTTCAGGAGCTCCACTTGAATAACTGCGAGTTTCACTTCATAAACCTGTCTAGATTTTCTTCTTCAGATCCGTCAATAGACCGTCTGATGATGGAGCGCCGTCTGAGGCTCATTTCAGATGCATTTCTATAGTTTCAGAGGGTCAAAGCTGCTCATTTAATTCTGTGCAGACTGTCCTTTTGTGACTAAAGACGCTTTCATGCTTCCGGGGGCTCAAGAAGACCTTCACAAGAGCTCAAACACCAGAGATAAATTACAGGTATGGAAAAATAGTCATGACACATGCAGTAAAAAGGACTTCTGTTCCAGATCATTGAGTTTAAAGGGCTCCTATTTGAGTGTTTTTTCACTTACACTGACCCAAACACTGATTTAAATGCATTTTCCACCATCATGTTGAAGGTTAAAAGATGTTAGAGAATACGAGATGCTTCAGATTGGAATCTTGAAGGAGTTCCAGCGATGTCACTTTCAGAATGTTTGAGCGAGTTGCTTAGTTACAGGCTGTCAATCATAAGCGCGCTCATTAAATATTGATGTGCTGCTCTGCATACAGTATGAAGACAGGAGTCGTGACTCTTTCCTTTGCTGTTTATCTGCGTTCGGTCTGATTTAGTAACGAAACTGACTTTAATGCTCCAGAGACTTTCTATTAGTTGTGCTGTTTTCAGTGTCTCCGCTAATAAAGCCTTGTGTTTGATCAGATAAACACTCTCTCGCAGTGCATTCAATTCCTTTTCTGTGAGAGCGTCTTTATTCGCAGCTGTAGAGCATCTGTTACTGGAATAAATGAGTGTCGAATCAACTTTAATCTGATCTGTAACTCCAGGAAAGACGATAAACAGCGAGGACTCTGCAGGCTTAACTTTAAAAGACTTTACTCCGTGACATAAGAAATCAACTGTGTATTCAGTTTCTGTAGTGTGCTGAATCCTCATATATAGAGGCTCATTATTGGCATTTATTAACCTTTTCATTTCATATAATATAACCCAAATATTATTATATTAATATTATATATGCATTAAGAGTGTACATAGAGTGTACTGAATGTGCATTTTAATGTATGCATGGCCTGATATATTTGCATACATTATGCATGCTAATGTTCCATGCATGCCGTGTGAGATACCGTGTCCCATAATGTAATGTGTTTCAGCTGACCTTTTGTGTAGATTTTAAAAAATATTCTCCTCAGGCTGCAGAATTGCAACACTTTTACATACATGTATAATTTATATATATAATGAATATATAATATAATTAAATAAAGTGTGTGTGTGCACTTTAAAAAAATTATATGACAAACAATTATGCCGACTTATTTTAATAAGTACTTTATACAAAGTTTAACTTAATATTTGTCAGTTTGATTGATGTACTTTGAGACGACTCAAAGTTTATTTGATAAACCTAAAAAAAATTGAGTCCGCAAGATTTTTTTATAGTGCATATACACTCACTGGCCACTTTATTAGGTACACCTGCTCATTAACGCAAATTTCTAATCAGTCAATCACATGGCAGCAACTCAATGCTTTTAGGCATGTAGACATGGTCAAGACGGTCTGCTGCAGTTCAGAGCGAGCATCAGAATGGGGAAGAAAGGGGATTTAAGTGACTTTGAACGTGGCATGGTTGTTGCTGCCAGACCGGCTGGTCTGAGTATTTCAGAAACTGCTGATCTACTGGGATTTTCACGCACAACCATCTCTAGGGTTTACAGAGAATGGTCCAACAAAGAGGAAATATCCAGTGAGCGGCAGTTCTGTGGGCGCAAATGCCTTGTTGATGCCAGAGATCAGAGGAGAATGGCCAGACTGGTTCCAGTTGATAGAAAGGCAACAGTAACTCAAATAAGCACTCGTTACAACCGAGGTCTGCAGAAGAGCATCTCTAACCACAACACGTCCAACCTTGAGGAGGATGGGCTAAAGCAGCAGAAGACCACACCGGGTGCCGCTCCTGTCAGCTAAGAACAGGAAACTGAGGCTACAATTCACACAGGCTCACCAAAACTGGACAATAGAAGATTGGAAAAACGTTGGCTGGTCTGATGAGTCTCCATTTCTGTTGCCACATTCGGATGGTCTGGTCAGAATTTGGCGTCAACACCATGAAAGCATGGATCCATCCTGCCTTGTATCAGCGGTTCAGGCTGGTGGTGGTGGTGTAATGGTGTGGGGGGATTTTCTTGGCACACTTTGGGTCCATTAGTACCAATTGAGCATGGTGTCAACGCCACAGCCTACCTGAGTATTGTTGCTGACCATGTCCATCCCTTTATGACCACAGTGTCTCCATCTTCTGATGGCTACTTCCAGCAGGATAACGCACCATGTCATAAAGCACCAATCATCTCAGACTGGTTTCTTCAACATGACAATGAGTTCACTGTACTCAAATGGCCTCCACAGTCACCATATCTCAATCCAAAAGAGCACCTTTGGGATGTGGTGGAACAGGAGATTGGCATCATGGATGTGCAGCTGACAAATCTGCAGCAACTGTGTGATGCTATCATGTCAATATGGAGCAAAATCTCTGAGGAATATTTCCAGTATCTTGTTGAATCTTTGCCACGAAGGATTAAGGCAGATCTGAAGGCAAAAAGGGGTCCAACCCGGTACTAGTAAGGTGTACCTAATAAAGTGGCCAGTGAGTGTATATTTTGCATGTTACTACAAATATAAATAACTTATATATGAAATGCACATTTTATAACATATTATTATAATGTTATACAATTGGCTATGTATTTAAAAAATGTGTTAATGCAACATTAAATATTACATAAAGAAAAGTTATTTGAATATACCCATTACATTTTTAATGACATTGAAATATAATATAAATAATTTATATCTAAAAATAGACATTTTATTTAGACATTTGTTTAGAATTGTTATATATTTAGACATGTAAATGATAAACTTCTGTTGCTTTAAAAGGTTTTATTCAAATCTGAATCATTTTAATCACACAATGATAATCTTACATGTATTAGTCTGACCATTATAAAACAAACATACAGATATATTATAATAACTTGGTAGTTAGTTGCCATGAAAATAATGTCATTAAACCCAAAAGACCCAGGAGATGTTTTTGTTTATGCCAAATATAATGAGGTATTTTTGTGGCTTTGATTTAGCAGTGATGTGTGCTCCCGATTCTGCTCTAATCTCGTGTTTTTCTGGAGTTTTCTCCCTGTGTGGGTGATGCGGATCTGCTCTTATGTCAGTGACTATTTTCGACAGGTCAGAGCCGCCCCGTCTGACAGCCGCGCGCTTCATTAAACGCCACCAGCGGGAGTCTGAGAGACGCCGGCATCACTGCACACACGCTACAGCTGTAAAATATCATGATATACAGCGTCCAGCGTAGATGAGTACATTTCTTATAGTCTCTCCTTTGATTTTATTACATACAGGATGCTTTACAATGGTTTATTTGTGCATATACAGTTATTCGCCCTCCTGTGAAATCTTTATTTTTGTCAAATTTTTCCCAAGTGATATTGAACAGATTCAGGAATTTTTCACAGTATTTCCTATAATATTTTTTCTTCTGGAGAAAGTCTTATTTGTTTTATTTCGGCTAGAATAAAAGCAGTTTTTAATTTAAAATAATATTACCCCTCTTAATCTCCAGAATAATTCACTGTTATACAATGACTTGCCTAATTACCCTAACTTTACCCTAATTAACCTATTTAAGCCTTTAAATGTCACTTTAAGCTGAATACTAGTGTCTTGAAGAATATCTAGTCTAATATTATGTGCTGTCATCATGGCAAAGAGAAATCAGTTATTAGAGATGAGTTATTAAAACTATTATGATTAGAAATGTGCTGAAACAATCTTCTCTCTGTTAAACAGAGCTATTAATTGATTAAATTGACAGAATTAGACTATATTGTGAATTATATAAGGTTATGGGGATTTGAGATATATGATATTGGAAACATTTTACATCGCAATGTTTTTTTTTTTCTCTGCGATTATAAATACAGTTTCATCACATGACTTAAATAGCTCCTTACTTTAGATTGATTAGGATGATATTGTAGGGGAGTTAAATATGAATATTATTTTGTAATTTATTATATACATATGATCAGTGGCACCGCTGGCTGGTACTGGCCCCCTGACAACATTCTGCCATCGACGAAAGTGTAGAGCAGGGCGGGGGGGTGTTGGGGGGTTTGATTGGGCTCTCTAATAGTAACTCTGGGGTCCCCAAAATGGTGTGGGCCCTTAGAATCATCCTAACACCCCTCCACCCAGACAGACAGACGGACGGACGGACGGACGGATAGATAGATAGATAGATAGATGGATGGATGGATGGATGGATGGATGGATGGATGGATGGATGGATGGATGGATGGATGGATGGACAGACAGAGAGATGGATAGATGGATGAATGGATGGACAGACAGAAAGATGGATGGATGGACGGATTGATGGATGGAGGGAGGGAGGGACGGACGGACGGATAGGTGGGCGGATGGACAGACAGACGGATAGGTAGATAGAGAGATAGACAGACAGACAGACATACAGATAGATAGATGGATGGATGGATGGACGGACAGATAGATAGATAGATAGGTGGGCGGATGGATGGATGGATGGATGGATGGATGGATGGATGGATGGATGGTTGGATAGATAGATAGGTAGGTAGGTAGATAGATAGATAGATAGATAGATAGATAGATAGATAGATAGATAGATAGATAGATAGATAGATAGATAGATAGATAGATAGATAGATAGATAGATAGATAGATAGATGGATGGATGGATGGATGGATGGATGGATGGATGGATGGATGGATGGATGGATGGATGGATGGGTGGGTGGGTGGGTGGGTGGGTGGGTGGGTGGGTGGATGGATGGATGGATGGATGGATGGATGGACAGACAGACTGAGAGATGGATGGATGAATGGATGGACAGACAGAAAGATGGATGGATGGACGGACGGATTGATGGAGGGAGGGAGGGAGGGAGGGACGGACGGACGGACGGACGGATAGGTGGGCGGATGGACAGACAGACGGATAGGTAGATAGAGAGATAGACAGACAGACAGACATACAGATAGATAGATGGATGGACGGACGGACGGACGGACGGACGGACAGATAGATAGATAGATAGATAGATAGATAGATAGATAGATAGATAGATAGATAGATAGATAGATAGATAGATAGATAGATAGATAGATAGATAGATAGATAGATAGATAGATGACAGTAAAAAGCGGGGGGTTGGGGGTGGTGATGGGGGGCTTGATTGGGCCCCATAATAGTAAATCTGGGCCCCAAAACTGTGTGGGCCCTCAGAATTCCCCCAATCCCTCCCCCCCCACCCCCCATAAGCACTCATACAAACTATACAAACTACAGTCCTAAATAAACACAATTGAGCAAATATTGAAGTGAAGTAAGCAGTGCTTTTGGGTTTAACAGTGTTCAGGTGCAGAAATGGAATAATCAAATGTAAAGTAACAATGCTTCATCATATCAATAATTCAATAAAATAATTCTCTTTATTAAACTTCTTTAAGCACAACTCAAATGCTTTAAACTCTTCTAAAATGCTCACATTAGCCTTACAAACACATGCAGATGATCAACTTTCACTCTATTATGGGGAATTCTGCAGTGTCTCCACAGATCTCCTGTGCTTTGACCTGTGCTTTCTGGTTATCTATAATTCCGGCTCAACTTGTGATGTGACTATTGCGGCTGCACACATTGCGATATCGATGCTCAAACCATATATTGTGCAGCCCTAATATGAGATGACTTCTATTGTGAAATGATATTTTTGTAATGTCACTTAGCCCTAGCGCTCAACTCCACAGCACACATCCCACGTCCAATCACACCCGCGCCTTTTTCCGAGAGACAGTGTGAATAATCAGCATTCAGTGTGTGTTTGCGTGAATGTTTCAGTGAGTTTGATGATGTTTCATCAGCAGAGCCTGAACTGAGTCTTAAACACGAGCACGCTTCTGTCTGTCTGTCTGTGTTTCTGCCTTTAATTGCCTTTTGAGCGCGCGCACCTGCAATTAAGCTGTCAGACGCTCACGGCCCCCGCAGACACACACATACACAGACTTACACTCACACAGACCCAGTCTCTCTCACACACTCACAGATCTCTCTTTTACATTCATATTTTCTCCAGGATGCTTTACAGTAATATATTTGTGCATATACATTGGATTAGTCAGAACCAAAGACAAACCTGGTGAGCGAATCTAACAAATACACTGAAGATCACAGTCTGAAAATTAGTACACAAACCCCCGGTTTCACAAACAAGGTTTAAGGCTAGTCAAGATTAAATTGCATGTTTGAGCTGTCTCAACTGAAAATAACTTGCAGTGAAATGTCTTAAAATACGTCAGTGTCATTTTTTGTCTCTAGGTGCACACCAGTAATATATTTTTCTCTGGCCATTTTATAAATGTGGCTTAAATAGCCTAATTTATCTAAGGCCTAGTCCTGGCTTAATCTAAGCGCTGTTTGTGAAACTGGGCCCTAAAGTAATATGTTGAAGAACAGGGACGTGCAGAGACCTTTTAAGGGGCTCAAATGGGAAAAAGGGCACTTTTTATTAAATAATAGTAATAATTGTACTTTAATAAATAAAATATATTATAATGAGATTATTAA
>LR812522.1:1825988-1948488 GCA_903798195.1 Danio kyathit | reverse complement strand
TTCTTTACCACAACAGACCGACACATCGACCGCATTACTGCTGCTGCTGCACCAATCTGCCTGTCAATCTCATGCTCCATCCTTCCCTCACTCGTGAACAAAACCCATAGATACTTGAACTCCTCCACCTGGGGTAAGAACTTTCCTCCAACCTGGAGATGGCAAACCACCTTTTTCCGGTGGAGCACCATGGCCTCGGACTTGGAGGTGCTGATCAGTGGCAGCTGGTCAATAGAGGGCGCTGGGGCGCCGCCCCCTTCAAGTTAGAGCCCTTTAATATGTTAAAGGTGCAGTATGTAAGTTTGACACCCAGTGGTTGAACTAGGTATTGCACTCCTAGATCAAAATAAACGCACGCGTGGGATGCCAGATTGAGTACAGGAGCGAGTGATTTAAAACGGTGTTCTAAATAAAATCAACAACACGCAACAGAGGGAATATTTTCCATATTAAAAGGAGTTTTAGTTCTAACCAACACCTCGAATTGAGATATTAGAAACGGCTAACATGTGAAACCTATGACAGTGCACCTCAGGTAAGCCTTGTGTGTTTTATTCAGTGTTAAATACTAACAATGCGAGTTTGAATGGATTCTAAACCTTACCGTTTCGTGAGTGAGTGCATATTCTGTGCTTCTGAAAGGCTGTATTTACATTTCTGTCATGTTTCGTCTGGTGCAAACAGCCAAACTGCTGTTTGCGTGTTGTTAGGACACGAGATTACAATGTAACCTCCTCACCTAATGGTTACGTTCGTAATGTTTATATCATTTGCTAATTAATAACCTCATGTGGAACTGAATCTGTCTCATTTCGACGTCTGATACTGTCCATTTCGGTCACGGGCGCATGCTTTCAGAGCCTTCCTGACTGAATGAATGAAATGCGCTGTTTTCCAACAAGGCAAACCGGAGTGCTGAAATATAATTGGCTGAACTGGCATTCTGCAGGTTAACTTTACCTAAACAAAGACAGCGTTCCGGCACGGAAAAACCATTTTCAAAGCAGAATATCTGACTTCAGCATTGTTTTTCAGATAAACAAGTATGTTCATTTGGGATGTTTCTTAAATATCTGCAAACATATTATGGTATTTTTATGCTTTAGAAGAGTAAAAAAACTTACATACAGCACCTTTAATGTTTATTATCACAAATATTAACAAAATAAACTGATTTAATTATAACATTCTGCAGCGCTCTGCGTCCCGAACCCTCCCATTTTTGTTGTTAGAACGAATCATATTTGTTTTTATATGATTGGCCTTATGTGATTGGACCATTCTCACCAAAGAGCTTAGAATGCAATTTCTCGAGATGAAGGAAAATTCTGTTGTATCTCTGCAAAGATATCCGTTCACAAGGCGTTTGGATGAAGAAAAACCAGGACTAGATCGACCTTCTTTGCAAATTAGCCAGTAGTCAAGTGATCGCGAGCGGGCGTATATTCTTTGTATACCTAGAATATCGTACCTAGAATATCAAAGTCGAGTAAAGGAGGTCGAGCCTTCTCATTTATGGCCCCTAAACTCTGGAATAGCCTTCCTGATAATGTCCGAGGCTCAGACACACTCTCGCTCTTCAAAACTAGATTAAAGACCTATCTTTTTAGCAAAGCATACACTCAGTGCATTACATAGCAGTATGACGCATGATGTGCCCCACACATGATTTTGGTTCTCGTTTATATACACTATGAACAGCAGCTACGCTAATTATTCTCCTTATTCTGTATTTCCACCTGGAGGTACTCATCTCGAGGCCCTCAGACTATGCAGTGCCACTGACGCGATCCGAGACCAGCGACGAGATGATCCCAAGGTTTTCTGGACCAGGCCACATCCTGAGCAGCTGCTGTGGTGGTCATCGTGGAGTGAGAGTATGACTGACTCCTGTGATGCTCCAAGGACAGACGAGTCTTCGCTGAGGTCCAGCTCCTGCGCCTAGACTGCAGCTCTGCACAAGACGTTTGGCCATAGGGGAAATGGTCGTGCCCAACTGAGCCTGGTTTCTCTCGAGGTTTTTTAAATCTTCGCTTTCGCCAATTGGTGAAGTTTTTTTCTCGCCGCTGTCGCCACTGGCTTGCATGGTTCGGGATCTGTAGAGCTGCGCATCGATAAATTTGCTCTTCAGTGTTTGGACTCTCAGTAGTGATTATTAACCCACACTGAAATGAGCTAAACTGAACTGAACTTCCATGTGAAGCTGCTTTGACACAATCTACATTGTATAAGCGCTATACAAATAAAGATGAATTGAATTGAATTGAATATTCGGGGCTTTTCCAGCACTTGTTATGACAAATGGAGTATGCTGGCAGGTTGTGATGTAAGTCATGCCTTTTACTATTTCCATGTTTGCCGTTTCAAACAGCATGAAGCAAGAGAGGCTGAATGCATTGGCCATGCTGTCAATAGAGAAGAGACTGGTGACTGAGATGACTGACGTTAACCAAAAGGTCACTGAGAAATTTGCAAGCCAGAAAGAAAGGAGAGCAAAATTTATTTTCAAGTAGTGCTACTGTCCAGTTATTAGGCAACATTTGTGTGTGTGTGTGTGTGTGTGTGTGTGTGTGTGTGTGTGTGTGTGTGTGTGTTTACTGATTATCTGGATTACTTAATCACTGATAATAAACCCAAATTGTAATAATAATAACCCCCCCCCCCCCCCCACACACACACACACACACACACACACACACACACATTTTTTAACACCAGCTGCTACTGGTGCTGATTCTCAATTCAATTCAAAAGAGCTTTATTAGCATGACTTGTTAAGTATTGCCAAAGTGTTGCACATTACATAAAGAATGAATGAAATAGTAAAGGGATTTTATAACACATATATACATATGTAAAAGAACATTTTTGATAAATGCATACACAAATAAGAAAAAAACACGAATATAAGGATTAAAAATATAATAAAAGAAAAAAATATTATTCATATATAACAAAACAAAACACAATGAACAACACCTCTCTCTCTCTCTCTCTCTCCCCCTCTCTGTCTCTCTCTGTCTCTCTCTGTGAAATCACACTCGATGCACTTATTTGAGTGTGTGGAAAAGCCTGGCTGTCTAAAACATTTCTCCATTAGCGTGATTATCTCGCTCATACGAGCAAGAAGTGTCTGTTTCTCCACAGATGCAGGTAATTCTCCTAGCGCAAATGTGCTGTCGATCAAACCAGCATTTACTGTATCTGCACACACACATGGCTGTCGCAGTTTTGTCCTCATATAGTACATTTTCTGTCTTTTTTTGTTGTTGTTTAGGTTCAAACCAACTCAAATCTTCTCATTTTTATAGCAAGCAATGAACAACGGTTGCTTTGTGAACACTCTTACACTGAGTGTAAGATCCTCTGCATTTCCACACACTCAGGTTTGAAAGTTTTGTGAGTTTCTTTCCTGGAGCGCTGTTTCTTTAAGTGTTGGTTTTGTGTCAGTGTTTTTAGGGCTGTGATTCAGGACCATTAAACTGAGACTGAGAGAAACAGCAGACCATCATCATCATCATCATGACCACAAGTGACCCTGTCTGTGTCTGTCCTACTGCGGGTGAGTGTGCGTGCGCCAAACATCTCATTTGGGTCTGTCTGTCTGTCTGTGTGTATATATATATATAAATAAAATCCCAGTTGTAATGTAATGTAATGTAATGTGTATTTATATAGCGCATTTATTGTGTATGGCTATACACCCAAAGCGCTTTACAATCATGAGGGGGGGTCTCTCCACACCACCACCACCACCGTTCATTATTTTAATTACATAATTACTTGTTATTACTCAATAAGAAAGCAAACTACATTTACATCATGCTAAATCCCCAAATTCATTCCCTTTAAAATGATGAATCGCTATTTTTATCATATTTTAGATTCATATATTTAAAGCTGCGTTTGACTCTAGCTGAATTCTTCAGTGTGTGTTGTTGTGCGCTCTGTGATTGTGAAAGTGTGTCTGTGGGTCAGATCTCAGGTCAGTGGAGGGTGTTTTAGCGTATGCAGGGCTGGTGTCTTAGATGTTGTTCTCCATCGCACTCTTTCATTCGCTTTAAAAGCAGATAAACCGGTGCTTTTATACGCGACATCACGGTGCAGCAATTATAGCTATTCAGAGACACAAAGCCAACAATCGCAGGACATTTACATATCTGAGGTTTACAGGGGCAATTACCTCAAGGGGCTCACAAGGGCGCCCACCTGGATCCCGAGCCCACAACAACACCTTAAAGTATTGCTGAAGACGAGAGTCCTGCGCTGGACACACACACGTACACACACACACTCCCACAGCGCCACCAACAGGCCATCAGCACACCCACATGAACAATTTACACTTTATCTGTCCACTATAGATAATACTACAGCATGCTGGAGCGTTCATTATCAAAGTGTTCCAATACGATAATATACAGTGTTCAATTCTGTTCATCTGAGTTTCTCTAGCGCTTTTACTATGTAGATGGTGTCAAAGCAGCTAAACAGAGAAGTTCTAGTAAATTAAAACTGTGTCAGTCCAGTTTTCAGAGTTGATGTTCAGTTTAGTTCAGTTCAGTTCAGTGTGGTTTCCACTGCTGAAAGTCCAAACACTGAAGAGCAAATCCGTCCATGCGCAGCTCCACAAGTCCCAAAACCAAGCAAGCCAGTGGCGACAGTGGAGGAACAAACTTCACAGATTGACTAAAGTGAAGGGGGAAAAAAACCTGGAGAGAAACCAGGCTCAGTTGGGCACGATCATTTCTCCTCTGGCCAAACGTCCTGTGCAGAGCTGCAGGCTAGGTGCCGGGGCTGGAGAACGCTGGACGTCCATCATGGAGAATCTGCAGGTGTGAGCAGGTCACCTGCGGGTGTTCAGACTGGCCCACGGTATCAATGTGAAGACTTGTCTGTCACTGGGGTCTTTCAGGTAATAGTCTCATCCTCTCCACTCCTCCATGTACGCCACAGCATCTGCTTAGTATACGGGCCGGGTCCAGGATTATAGAGACCTCTAGAAGTCCTCTATAACTGGCATCGTCTCTTTACAGGACTTGGATCACATCAATTAGGGCTGCAGGATTAATGGAAAAAGATTGTGATCTCGATTCGACAAACCACACAATCTTAATTCAGCATCTCTACAATTCCCCAATTGTAGCTGTGTCTCATTTCAGAGGCTGCATCCTCCGAAGGATGCGTTCGAAGTGCGCTGCGTCATCGCGGCGCAACGAAGGCTGTCTCATTTTTAAAAAAAATTCGAAGGCTCCTTCAAACGCAGGCTTTAAATGCGTCCTTCGTTTCCCAGATAATGAAGGACACAACTGGTGGATCCTTCGCGGCCTTGAACGTCCCGAGATTCATTCCGCGCTGATAACGGCAGGACGCTTTTAAAAGAAAGTTTTAATGTATGATTTAAGTTTATTTTACTTGGATATCTAAACACATGTTAAAAAAACAAAAAGAGTATGACATGTCTTACTAAAGAGTGATTTTATAGACAGTTTACATGTTTATGTACATGTATGGATCAAAGGAAATATATTTCCAGCTTCTGCAAACTTGTTTTGCCTTCAGATCGCTTACAATAAGTTTTAAAATCACTTTAAAAAAAAAAAAGTCATTACAAATTTGATAAGCGCTTATTAACAGCAGCTTTTACAGTTGCCTGGTGACGAGATCTGTCCTCTGTAGGCGAGATCGTCTCATTTCAAAACGCTCGGTTCAGCCTGTGTGGACTTCGAAGGACTCACCTTTGAAGTCTGCATCCTTCGGAGGATGCAGCCTCTGAAATGAGACACAGCTTATATTTTCAATTTCGGGAGAAGCGTAAAGGCGGTTGCACAAGTCTTCACATTGTTTTATATACGTTCCTCAGCAACACGGACACCTCCAAATGGTGTTAAAAGCGTCACATGCTGTATTTATAAGGTATAATTCACGCAATACAGGGAGTGCAGAATTATTAGGCAAATGAGTATTTTGACCACATCATCCTCTTTATGCATGTTGTCTTACTCCAAGCTGTATAGGCTCGAAAGCCTACTACCAATTAAGCATATTAGGTGATGTGCATCTCTGTAATGAGAAGGGGTGTGGTCTAATGACATCAACACCCTATATCAGGTGTACATCATTATTAGGCAACTTCCTTTCCTTTGGCAAAATGGGTCAAAAGAAGGACTTGACAGGCTCCGAAAAGTCAAAAATAGTGAGATATCTTGCAGAGGGATGCAGCACTCTTAAAATTGCCAAGCTTCTGAAGCGTGATCATCCAACAATCAAGCGTTTCATTCAAAATAGTCAACAGGGGTCGCAAGAAGCGTCTGGAAAAACCAAGGTGCAAAATAAACTGCCCATGAACTGAGAAAAGTCAAGCGTGCAGCTGCCAAGATGCCACTTGCCACCAGTTTTGCCATATTTCAGAGCTGCAACATCACTGGAGTGCCCAAAAGCACAAGGTGTGAGTCTTGATGGGCCCGTGGCTGGATCGGTAAAGGGCAGAGAGCTTCGGTCCGACTCAGACGCCAGCAAGGTGGAAGTGGAGTACTGGTTTGGGCTGGTATCATCAAAGATGAGCTTGTGGGGCCTTTTCGGGTTGAGGATGGAGTCAAGCTCAACTCCCAGTCCTACTGCCAGTTTCTGGAAGACACCTTTAAGCAGTGGTACAGGAAGAAGTCTGCATCCTTCAAGAAAAACATGATTTTCATGCAGGACAATGCTCCATCACACGCGTCCAAGTACTCCACAGCGTGGCTGGCAAGAAAGGGTCTAAAAGAAGAAAAACTAATGACATGGCCTCCTTGTTCACCTGAGCCAAACCCCATAGAGAACCTGTGGTCCATCATCAACTGTGAGATTTACAAGGAGGGAAAACAGTACACCTCTCTGAACAGTGTCTGGGAGGCTGTGGTTGCTGCTGCACGCAATGTTGATGGTGAACAGATCAAAACACTGACAGAATCCATGGATGGCAGGCTTTTGAGTGTCCTTGCAAAGAAAGGTGGCTATATTGGTCACTGATTTGTTTTTGTTTTGTTTTTGAATGTCAGAAATGTATATTTGTGAATGTTGAGATGTTATATTGGTTTCACTGGTGAAAATAAATCATTGAAATGGGTATATATTTGTTTTTTGTTAAGTTGCCTAATAATTCTGCACAGTAATAGTCACCTGCACACACAGATATCCTAATAAAATAGCTCAAACTAAAAACAAACTAAAAACTACTTCCAAAACTATTCAGCTTTGATATTAATGAGTTTTTTGGGTTCATTGAGAACATGGTTGTTGTTCAATAATAAAATTAATCCTCAAAAAACAACTTGCCTAATAATTCTGCACTCCCTGTAATGTCATTTCTGTCTTAATGTAATGATGTATTCGCGGCCGCGAAATCAAGCAAGTGCTGATGTACTGTTTGTTTACTACCGAGAGGATGCGTGCGTGCCCGTTAATGATGTCTACTTTAGTAAACGGAACCTGCATAGGCTGTGAATAACAGGTAATAAAGTTGTAAATAACGTTCAGTTTGTTGCACAAAGCAATTTGGGAGCCGCGCGGGAAGTGAGATTTGCAAGTATGTTTTTTTCCTCAAAGTGACGGCAGCCATGACAGGAACTGCACTCAGCAGTAAAAGTGAAACCAAAACTGCGCACATCATGTAAATGATCACATCGCATTTTAGAGTTACTCTACGTTCACACCGAAAGCGGCGAGAGAGTCAAAGTTGCCGGAAGTCATTCATTTTCAATGGGAGCTGGCGGCGAGGAGCAGCGCGGTGCGTCTTCACCGGTGTGGGCGTCGAGGAGACATTGAATTTGATAATTGATGAATTGAACATTAACATTGTTTTAAAGAGCTGGAAGTAAACATCCCATGATGCATTTCACTATCAGTTTCTGTTTCATCCTGAGGGGTTTTTATTCCTTCTCAGGAACACTAATATTTTCCTGCGGTGTGTGTTCTGGGATCAGTGCTCCTCGGCAGGCGTCTGTGTGTGTGTTCTCAGTCAGATCTCAGCCATCTGTGTGCCGCAGGACACTCGCAGCATCTGCTGGACACACAGCGGTGTGTGTGGTGTGTTTTAATAAGCTGCTGATGTGGGCCAGCGCTCAGGTAAAACACACCAGCTGCTCCCGACTCATTCACCTGCTGCATGCACACACACACACACACTCATGCTCAAACACCCACACACTCTCACTGACACAGACTTACACAGCAGCAACACTCCATGAAGAGTGTGTGTGTGTGTGTGTCTGTGATAGTGTGTGTCTTTGATAGAGATATGACTGTGTGTGCTCAAGTAAGCTGTGAGAGTGTCTATATGTATGTGTTTATGTGTAGTGTTTATATGTTAGTGTGTGTGTGTGTGTTTATTTGTGTATGTGTTAGAGGTGTGAACCTACACTGGTGTCACGGTTCGGTTATGATTATCATGCCATCGATTCGGTGCAATTGGATATCCCGGTGCATTGACGATACTTTTCATACACAAATTGATATTTTACTTCACAGCACAACAATTCTTGTATTAAAAAGTCTCATTTTTAGATGCTTTATATATGATTTGTAATGCATTTCTGTCATTCAATACAGGCAGTCAGATATATGTACTGTACTTTAATATTACCTGCTCAAAGAAAACACTCTGCATCAAACAGTGAGTCAAACACTCTGCGTCAAGTACAAGCACAGAACAACATGAGCGTTTAAAGCAAATAAACAAGTGTAAATATTTATCCCGCTTGCGTTGTGGAGCGAGTTGTTAAACGTCTAGGATTGGTCACGCGCTCAACAGAAAGGGCTGCGAATAACTCCAAAGCTCTGGCCCTGTTCACCAATAAGTTTTATTTTCTCGTGGTCTCCTCCCTCGCCATAGTATTTTACCGTGACATATCGCACATGAGATAAATGACGACAGTATGTTGTGTGCGTTTTTAGTGATTCCAGGGTGATTTTCAGTTCTAACAAGAAAGTTTTGTCAAAGTTTTTGAACCATTTTTTACTCAACTTTTTTATAAATAATAATACCAGGAAGAGCCAAAAAGTACAAGACCAAACATGCAAAAACTTAGACTTTTTGTATTTTTGAGAGGGACACACACACACACACACACACACACACACACGTTTGTTTTTACGAAAAGTGGGTACATTCCATAGGCTTCCATTCATTTTATACAGATCAAAGCGTATATTATATTGCCCTCACCCCACACTACTCCTAAACCCAACCATCACAGGAGACAGTGTACAGCTTTACTCCCTGAAAAAACTCATCCTGTGTGATTTAGAAGCTTTTTGAGAAGTGAGGGCGTCACCAATGTCCTCATATTTCACCTGCTTTTTGTAATACCTGTGTCATACCCATGTCATTATACAGATTTGTGTCCTGACATGTCACAAAAACACGCACACACACACACACAAACATATACTGTATATATATATATATAATATATATATATACATAGTAGTGGTGTAATGGATCACAGATCTCACTGTTTGGATCACATTATGGTTTTTTTAGTTGCGGATCAGACCCTTTTTCGGATCAGCCAAAAAGAGGAGATAACAAATGTCATTTGCTTTCCTTTTATTACAGAAACAGCACTGCAAGACACTTTTGGTTTTAACAAACAGAACTTGGAAGCTGTAATTTTGTTACAAAAAATATGTAGAAATAATCAGCTGAATAAAAATAAGCAGTAAAATATTCAGTACTGTAAAAAATTCACTGTTACTGCTACTGTTGCTGATAACACTAAATGTAGAAATCTAACATCATTTGTACAACCCTTATTTACTTCAGTTTATCTTCAATAAATGATTCAGTTCTTCACTCATAAACATACCTGTCAACATTGGGATGTGAAAATAAGGGATACTCAACACCCCCCCCCCCCCCACCCCCCAAAAAAATAAAAAATAAATAAAATAAAAATAAATATGTTCATCTGGAGCTGTTTCATTGTAAATAAACTTCTGAAACGATCAGTAATATGTTTTTATTATTATTTACAAAGGATATAATAATTAGTATACATTAGAAAAAGCGGCAAAAAAAATTAGCAAACAGTTCAGCTCATTAAAACTATTAGCTATTATAAAGAAATAGAATAAAGTTATCAAATCTCATCTTTTCTTCACTGTATAGCTTAAACATTTTGATTAAAGAGCAGCGAATGAATCTCTCATTTAGATTTTTTTGGTTTGATTACATTAAATAACAGAGCTGTCACTTTAAAACTGCACAGATCTATAATGTAAGCATTTGACTGTTTTCCTAACTGTTTATGCTCATTTAAGACAAAATTTGTTGTGTTTACAAGAAAACCCAACAAGATCGACATGTCTAGATGCTGTTGTTATTATTATTAATATTATTCATTCATTCATTTATTTTATTTTCAGCTTAGTCCCTTTATTAATCTGGGGTGGCCACAGCGGAATGAACCGCCATTATTAATATTATTATTAGTATTATGATGATGTGTATATGTCTGTTTAAACACGCACCCAAAACCCAGTGTCCACTTGAGTTCAGCATCAAATCGCGTACGTACAGAATCCGCTTGGGAAACAGCGTCTATTATCACTATGGAGCGCATCAGCTGACAGTCATGCATCTTTATATGAACTGACTGTTTTGAGGATTGCATAGGGGCAATGGCGCCTGTAATGAAAAAGAAATTAATCGCGCCGTTTTTATGTTTATTCCAAAGTGTTTCCATCAGGGTTTCCATGCCTAAATAAAATGAAAGCACAGAACCGATTTACATTTAAGAGCAACGGCGGCCCCTGGTGGTTTGGCGGTATGGGTTGCATTTAGGGAGGATCGGCTCTTCTCGGAAAGATAAAAAATACGGGAAAATACCTTTACGGGATGACAGCGGGATAGAACTGTAAAATACGGGAGAATCCCGGGAAAAACGGGAGGGTTGACAGGTATGCTCATAAATCTTCATGTTTTATTGCTAGATGATCATTTCTGAAGAATTATTCAGTGGCGTATTTTTGATAGCTGGTTGTCTCCACCTATTGGTTAAATAGTGTAATTGCTGCCTACAACTTTTATTTTTGAGCGTCAAGTTAAATGCATATGATGGTGATTTTAATCTTTACCATAATCATCAGTGGCTTTATCTAAACTATAAACTGTTATTCCAGTACTTCTGTGTTATTTGACCGTTTGTAAATTCATCACTTACTCAAAAGATTAAAGACTGAATCTCTTTCTTGATTTTTGCATTTTCAGATTTGAATGCAGCGATTGTAAGGATTAATAAACATATACAAATCCCCATCATTTATAATTTGTGTAGCGTGGGTGTTGAGATCCTGATCTTTTAAAGATTAATCATGCAGCTTACACTGAAATGCATTAATGCAGGCTAAACAAGTAGTGACAGAAAACACCTTTAATAACCTAAGAAACCCACCACATGCCCAATAACCCACCACAACTTCTTCTGTCATCATTATATTTTACAGGAAAGCCTAAATGCTTTCATACATGTGATTTGAATGATGCAAGAGGCCATCACTCTGCGATCCTTACAAATTTAGGATTAATCTACAAGTAAAAAAAAATTATTATTAATCCGTGGGTGATGTGTGCTCGATCCGTGGGTGGTGATCTGTACAAATCACGGATCTATATATATATATATATATATATACATTTTTTTTTTTTTACATTTGAAACCAGAAGTTTAAATACAATGTATAAAAAGGCACATCACCATTTTAAAAGAAAAAGTCAGATGTTAATGTGACTAAACTTTTTCTCTTTTAGGTAAGTTAGGATTATCACATTTGTTTCTGTTCTGTTTAATAGCAGAATAATGAGAGAGATTTTTGGAGAAATTGTTATAACTTTTCTTGAAAGTCAAGTTTACATACAATAAGATTATTCTGCCTCTGAAAAAGCTCAGATGATGGTGTCAAGGTTTTGGAAGTTTCTGATTGGCTAATTGACAACATTTGAGTTAATTGGAGGCACAACTGTAGAATAATATTTAAGGAAAACCTCAAACACACTGCTTCCTTGTGTGACAACATGAGAAAATCAACAAGCCAGAATCAACAAAAAAGCCAGATTACAATTTGCTAAATTACACTGGGAAAAAGACTAATGTTTGGAGACATGTCCTGTGGTCTGATGGAGCTAAGATTGAACTGTTTGGCCATAATGACCAGTGTTACATTTGGAGGACAAAGGGGAAAGCTTAAGCCTAGGAACACCATCCCAACTGTGAAGTATGGGGGCGGCAGCATCATGTTGTGGGGCTGTTTTGCTGCAGGAGGGACTGGTCCACTTCACAGCATAGATGGCATCATGAAGAAAGAACATTATGTAGAAATACTGAAGCAACATCTCAAGACATCAGCCAGGAAATTAAAACTTGGCCACAAATGGGTCTTCCAAACAGACCATGACCCTAAGCATACTGCCAAATTAGTTCAAATGTGCTTTAAGGACAACAGAGTGAATGTTTTGGAGTGGCCATCACAAAGCCCTGAGCTCAATCCTATGGAAAATTTGTGGGCAGAGTTGAAAAAGCTTGTGCGAGCAAGACAGCCTACAAATCTGACTCAGTTACACCAATTCTGTCAGGAGGAATGGGCCAAAATTCCTGCAAACTATTGTGAGAAGCTTGTGGAAGGAGACCCAAAACATTTGACCAAAGTTATACAGTTTAAAAGCAAAGCTAAAAAAATACCAAGGAAATGTGTGTAAACTTTAGACTGTCTAGAAACTAATCAAAAATTCTCAAAAAAAAGTTCTCTCATTATTCTGGCATTTAGCAAATGTAAATGATTTAGGTAATCCTAACGGAGCTAAAAAAGTAAAGGTTTAGTGATTTACCATCAGACATTTTTTAAAAATGTTCCTTTTTTTAGAGTGTATGTAAACTTCTGGTTTCAACTGTATATATATATATATATATATATAAACAGGTATTTTGAACATTTTAAAGAACATTCAGAAATAATGTTTTATAAACTTTTGGCAACGTTCATAACATACATTGAGTTATTTGGTTCTCCTTGCATTTACACAGGTGTAAAGAACTATTAAACACTTTAAACAACATTTAAAGGCCACACAACATTACACAAACATTCTATTAGTGCTTCTGGAATGTTTATTAATAGCTTCGAGAGAACTTTGGCAGAACTTTCCCTGTATTAGTTGGTTATTGGTTGTGTTTTTGAGCATCAGTAACAGCTGACTGAACATGTGCACGTCTCTCAGTGTCCCTCATAGATATGTGTAACGTGTGAAATGTCTCCAGCGTTGAGCTCTGTGCGCTGGACTCTTGTTTTATCAGAGCGTCTCCTTCTCCTGCCGTCTGTCGCCAATCAAAACACAACACAGTCTCTGGTCTGGACTCAGGAATTCAGACTGTTTTCGTGCGGACACTCGACTTAAATATCAGAACAATAACACACGTCATCTAGACTCACTTCACTAACACACACACATACATTCAGCATAAATAGCAGAAGCTGGTGCTGCTGAATAAGGAGCCTGTTAGAAGGACAGAAGGCAGCAGACGGACAGACAGATTGTCTTTGGGTTTTGATGACTTCCAGATGAAACACACACACATGTTCCAGATGTAAAAGAGGGAGGAGAAATAGGTATTATGATGATGGACGAGAGACAATAGGAAACTGATGAGGAGCATCTCTCTCTCTTTTTTACTATGTTTCTTTCTTTCTTTAACTACTCTCTCCCCCTCTCTCTCTCACTTTATGACTCTCATTTACTCTCTCTTTCTCTTTTACTCCAGCTCTCTCTCTTTCTCTCTCCCTCTCCCTCTCTCTCTCTCTTTGTGTCTCTCTGTCTGATCTGCAGTTTTGTTTACTGTAGAGTGTTGTGGGACAGTCTGCCGGACGGAGGACAGGACGGGACGAGACGGGAGGATCAGAATGTCTGTCGTCTGGATTGTGTGTGTGTGTTGGCTCATGTGTCAGATGTCCGTCACTGCGTCTCTGCACTGGAGGAGAGGTACAATATCACACTACAACAACACACCACTGCAGAATTTATAAGACAACATTATTAAATCAAATCAAACAGAGATCTCCAAAATAAAAATGATAAAAGAAAAAAGGAAATCTAAACAAAACTACAACTGAATCGTGAATGTTCTCTGAGTCTTCTGCCAATGCTCTTTAATAACTTTTATAGAGTGTTTGCTCAAAGTTAATTGGTCTTTCCTAAAGATCAGATGTTAATAGTTTATTTTTATCTCAACATTTGTGTCAATTCAATTCAATAATTGCTTTATTGGTATGACAAATGTTTAATATGTATTGCCAAATCATTTATAAAGTTAACATAAAAAAAAAAATAATATATATATATATATATATATATATATATATGTTGCAGACCTCACTCTGGAGGTCTTTAAAATGAATAAAAAACAGAGAAACAGAGAGTTGGTGTTCAGCTGTGCTGTCCTCTTTGTTGACTTTAATCACACATGGCATTAAAAGCCATGACATCTCAGATTTCACATGTATAGATAGATGTATAATATATACAAATGTATGCGTGTCAAATACAGGATCATAAAACAATAATAGAACCACATACTAACAGCAGATTATCCTTTAAAACTCAATTCACAAACCCACTTCTTCACAAATAACAAACTTCTACTGCAGTTGTACACACATATTTTATCTCATAAAATGATAGTATTTCATCTGCATTGTAGTATTTTACTAACCTTTAAAATGAATAAAAAACAGAGAGTTGGTGTTCAGCTGTGCTGTCCTCTTTGTTGACTGAAGACACGCTGTGGTTGTCACGGTAACACTTTCTCTCAACTGTCAGCAGTTTAAAAAATGCAACTTTGTGTTCTTCTTAAAGATACAATGTTAATACAGCAATCAGTAATGAATAAAATAATATGACCTAAAACTCATGTGGGTCACATATATATATATATATATATATATATATATATATATATATATATATATATATATATATATATATATATATATACATACTATATACAGTTGAAGTCAGAATTATTCGCCCCCCCCCTTTAATTTTTTTTCCCTTTTTTAAATATTTCCCAAATGATGATTAACAGAGCAAGGAAATGTTCACAGTATGTCTGATAATATTTTTTCTTCTGGAGAAAGTCTTATTTGTTTTATTTCAGCTAGAATAAAATCAGTTTTTAATTTTTTAAACACCATTTTAAGGACAAAATTATTCGCCCCTTTAGCAATTTTCTTTTTTTGATAGTCTACGGAACAAACCATCGTTATACAATGACTTACCTAATTACCCTAACCTGCCTAGTTAACCTAGTTAAGCCTTTAAATGTCACTTTAAGCTGTATAGAAGTGTTTTGAAGAATATCTAGTCTAATATTATTTACTTTCATCATGACAAATATAAAATAAATCAGTTATTAGAGATGAGTTATTAAAACTATTATGTTTAGAAATGTGTTAAAAAATCTTCTCTCCTTTAAGCAAAAATTGGGGGGAAAAAATAAACAGGGGGGCTAATAATTTAGGGGGGGCTAATAATTCTGACTTCAACTGTATATGTATATATATACGTATATATAAACAAAGTAAATAGTAGTAGTAGTTAAAATATATATAAATAATTAGGTAAAAATACGAATCAACATTTTGGGATGAAACAGTAATAACGAATAATCAGTATATTTGCAATGATTTATTTACAATAATCTAGATATGTGTATGTGTGTGTGCGCGTGTGTGTGTGCGTGTCTTTTTTGATGATGTTCTTTATTTTAGAATGTTCTGAAAATATTCCAAAGTAACGTTGTCGTAACGTTTGCGAATTCTAAAATGGAATGTTTCCTTGTAGCAGCTGGACATTTGGAATGCTCAGAGAATGTGCGGAAATAATGTTTTTCTAACGTTAGCACAACATTCTTCGAACATACTTTTTGTTAGCTTTGATTTTAATCACAAAAATGGGACGTTCAACTAAAACATGAACTTTTCATGTGTTTTGCACATTAATTTATATTACAGCGGTGTTTTGGGCGCCTGGAAATGCAAACTTTAGACACAGTGAAAACTTTTCTATTGTTAGTGCATGCACTTATATGCTGAAAATTGAGAACTTTTTGGCTTAACGACATCAACATTGTAAGGAAGATCTCTGTTCACACTGTCAGTGAATGTCTAAGGGCGTACTCACACTAGGTACAGTTGCCTTGAACCATGCCAAAGCACACTTGTCCACCCTCCCCTCTCCCCCTTGGCCTGCACTCACATTGCATTTACCTTCTGAGCCGGAGCACGCTTATGTCATCAATGATGCGACTGTTCAGTTTAACAGAAGAGAAGCGCTCTCTCTCTCAGCACAGTGGACATTGCTTTAGTTATATCGTTTTGTATTATTTTTAGTTGTTTGGGATGCAGACACACAGTCAAATATTTTGCCGAACAGATCCTCCACTTTTGACGCTCATAAATGATCATGAAAGTCCTGGTGCTGCAGATATTAGGAGGATTGCTGAAGGCGCAGCTGTCGTGCAGTAAAGGAGTTTGTGTCTTTAATAAACTATGACAGTTCCTGTTCATTGAACAGTAAGAATAATTAATAAATCCATATCAAACAGTCCCTTAGAAGTGATATCTCGTCTTCAGTTTTGAGCTCAGGTGCGCTTTGCACTCACACTACAAGCAAACTGCGCCAAAGCCCAACCAAACCGTGCTCTGGCACACCTCTTCCAACCGGGACAGGGCTGGCCAAGTGAACCATGCCTAGGCCTGATTCAGAGCACTCACACTTGTCAAACGAACCGGGAAATGCACCCGGGCACAGTTTGGATACCCTAAAAGTTCTGTATTGCTGATTGTAGGCCAGTAGTTGGCGCTGTAGATTGTCTGCAGATTGTTGAGCCTATTGTTCAGTCCTATTATTCATTCATTCATTTTCTTTTCGGCTTAGTCCCTTTATTAATCTGGGGTCACCACAGCGGAATGAACCACCAACTTATCCAGCATATGTTTTACGCAGCGGATGCTCTTCCAGCTGCAACCCAATCACTGGGAACCATCCATACACACTCATTCACATTCATACACTTCGGACAATTTAGCTTACCCAATTCACCTGTACTGCATGTCTTTGGACTGTGGGGGAAACCAGAGCACCCGGAGGAAACCCACACGAACGCAGGGAGAACATGCAAACTCCACACAGAAATGCCAACTGACCCAGCCGAGGCTCAAACCAGGGACCTTCTTGCTGTGAGGCGACAGCACTAACTACTGCGCCACCGCGTCGCCTCCTATTATTTATTATGTAAATGTGTGTAAAAATATATACATATATATTCAGTTTAGATTTTTATTATTTATTAATCAGATATATTATTGAAATATATGCAGATGTTTAAGGTACGATAGAAATTGTAAAGTAATACAATTTCTGATTGGATGTACTATATGTGGGAGCTGCTGTAGCTTTGTTTACCCAATAGTCTATTATTGAATTACATTATACATTTATTATAGAAGTTATTTGTATGCTCCTGTACTCTCACAGTCATTCTGCATAAATCCACACATTTATTTTCACTAAATTACGCACAAAAACAGCATCTCATCTGGCCCTGCTCGTCAGTCATGCCTATAGACAAAGTGAAAATATGATGGCGTCTATTTATTTTTAGTTCATTTGTTCCCTGTTCATTCATTTAAAGTGGCTTTTACACAATCTGCCGTTTATAGAGTGCTATAGAAATAAATCCAACTTCACTAAATGATGCTGGTAGAGTTTACACTGAGACAAGAATGCCATCATTTCCCCCAAAGTAGTAGTAGTACTAACTTTATTGTCCTTGACAGGAAATTTGTTCTGGGCATCACCATACTGCTGCAGACATTCCATTAAAACAGGCAATAAAAACAATACAAAAATACAGCAGTTACATAATTTATAATGCTAATTAAGATAGACTCTTGTTGAATAAACCCACTGAAACAGGTACAAAGGATTTCTTATAACGGTTCAACCTACACTTTGGGACTCTATATCTTCTACCAGAGCGAAGCAGTTCATAATGTGGAAACAAAAAATGAGTTGGATCGTTCACAATCCTTTCCACCTGGTTGAGGACACAATTCTCATATAAAACTTGAGGATTAAAATATTCATCGTGCCCAACAATTTTCCATCCTGTCTTTAAGAGATGCATCAACTTGGATTTACACTGAACAGATAGGTTGCCAAACCACACTGTGATACCATATCTAACAATGCTTTCAAGAACTGCTTTATAAAACAACATCATGAGCTTCTTGTTAACTCCAAAAAGATGTAACCTCCGTAAAAAATACAATCTCTGGTGTAAACGAGAACAAACCCACTCAATGTGTGTTTTCCATGTGAAAGAACTATCGATGTAAATGCCCAAACACTTATAGGTTTCTGACTGAGTGATAGAATGGTCGTGTACAACCACTTGACGATGGTCACCTATACACTTTGGGTCAAATACCATCTCTTCTGTTTTCTTAATATTTATCTTTGGCTTATTTATATCACACCACTCAACAAACCGGGTAATTTCTGACTGGTAGATAACACTAATATCATCATTCTCATGAAGTAATAAAAAATAAATCATTCTCAGTATGGCTGTGTCATCTGAATATTTAAAAATAAAATTCAGTGAATGCTGACTTGAACATTCATTTGTAAAAAGTGTCAAAAGAATAGGTGAACTGACACAGCCTTGTGTACAAAAAACATACACTTCTCAAAACTGTGTGTTTTTAGGCTCCAGAAACACTGTTGGGGTGTAAAATAAAATGGGCAAAACGCATTAAAAGTTTTCAGTGTTGTGCTGAGGTGTGTGTCGTGACCTGAGAGGAATAACACAGATGATGGATGCTCAGTGTGTGTCTGCTGATCATGTGAGATCACTGACCTTGCACCGCTACGCTGATCATTGAAAACACACACACACACACACTCCTGATGACTGAGCCGATAACAGCAGACGCTTGCCGTGTCTCTGTATATCTGCTCTGACATTTCATTACATTCCTCCACACACACACACACACACACAGATTCAGTAAAGGACATGAGCCGGGCGTCTGCAGTTTGTGTTTAGGCTGAAAGTCAAGTGTTTGGAGCAGCTCTGGAGGGTTAGCTGTGAATTTATGAGCCGTATCGAGCTGTGAGGATCTAACAGAGATGTTCAATTACCACAGTATTAGCAGTAGGAGACTCACCTGCAGGAGTTTGGCCAGAGAGTTTGCGCCTCATAAATTCTGTAATCAAAATCAGTTCATTTCCCCCTGTTTATTTCTGATGGGATAGTAAGCCCTATCAAGAATGCAACCCTAAAATTGTCATAAAAAGACTGTCATGTCACCTGTTTGCTCTGTTCTTTATTTGTTTTTAGCATTATTGTTTCTTCCTTTTTTGTGTTAAAGATTAAAGGTTAAAATAAATGAAAACAAAAGTAAAAACAAGACAAAGCTAAGAGCTAATGACATGGAAGAAACATGGGAGAACCTCTGATCTCCGACTTTAAGTTCAGAAGTTGTGCTGTTCATAAATATGACTTTAAAATAAAGTGTTTCGTGTATGACTTTAACCAGGGGTTTAATGGTCAGTTTTGGAGCAGCAGGTTCATGTTTGTGAAGGTGAGACTGTGCAGAATCACTGCTGTGTCCGACACACATCTGCAGCTCATCGGCACACAGATGTGGAATGTGTGTGTGATGCTGGCGACACGTGACCCGCTGCAAACTTAAGCTGCACGATAAAAATAACATGACCTTTCCCAAGAAGTCATAAAACATCATTTCTGAATGCCCTCTGAAATCATCCAGCTTTTACAAACATTTTATCATGAAATCAAAATGTGCAGTGTTTATTTTGGTAGCACACATTGTTAGTCTTAAGGTGAACAGTTCATCTGTGCTGGAAAAAACTGTTTGGTTTGGTAATCTTTAACCAAAATCTGCTTCAGACAGGTCCTTCTCTGATGATGTCAGTTTGTGTGTGTGTGTGTGTGTGTGTGTGTGTGTGTGTGTGTGTGTGTGTGTGTGTGTGTGTGTGTGTGTGTGTGTGTGTGTGTGTGTGTGTGTGTGTGTGTGTGTGTGTGTGTGTGTGTGTGTGTGTGTGTGTGTGTGTGTGTGCACATTTTTTGAGTCTGTGTGTTTGTGTCTGTCTTTATGTATAACTCTCTGTGTGTGTGCGTGTATACAGTTTAACCAGAAGTTTACATACACTCTAAAAAAGGAACATAACCATTTTTAAAAAATGTCTGATGGTAAATCATACTAAACGTTTACTATTTTAGGTCTGTTAAGATTACCTAAATCATTTACATTTGCTAAATGCCAGAATAATGAGAGAATTTTTGATTAATTTCTAGACAGTCAGAAGTTTACACACATTTCCTTGGTATTTTTTAGCTTTGCTTTTAAACTGTATAACTTTGGTCAAATGTTTTGGGTCTCCTTCCACAAGCTTCTCACAATAGTTTTTCAGGAATTTAGGCCCATTCCTCCTGACAGAATTGGTGTAACTGAGTCAGATTTGTAGGCTGTCTTGCTCGCACAAGCTTTTTCAACTCTGCCCACAAATTTTCTATAGGATTGAGCTCAGGGCTTTGTGATGGCCACTCCAAAACATTCACTCTGTTGTCCTTAAAGCACATTTGAACTAATTTGGCAGTATGCATAGGCTCATGGTCTGTCTGGAAGACCCATTTGTGGCCAAGTTTTAATTTCCTGGCTGATGTCCTGAGATGTTGCTTCAGTATTTCTACATAATGTTCTTTCTTCATGATGCCATCTATCCTGTGAAGTGGACCAGTCCCTCCTGCAGCAAAACAGCCCCACAACATGATGCTGCCGCCCCCATACTTCACAGTTGGGATTGTGTTCCTAGGCTTGTAAGCTTTCCCCTTTGTCCTCCAAATGTAACACTGGTCATTATGGCCAAACAGTTCAATCTTAGCTCCATCAGACCACAGGACATGTCTCCAAACATTAGTCTTTTTCCCAGTGTAATTTAGCAAATTGTAATCTGGCTTTTTTGTTGATTCTGGCTTGTTGATTTTCTCATGTTGTCACACAAGGAAGCAGTGTGTTTGAGGTTTTCCTTAAATACTATTCTACAGTTGTGGCTCCAATTAACTCAAATGTTGTCAATTAGCCAATCAGAAACTTCCAAAACCTTGACACCATCATCTGAGCTTTTTCAGAGGCAGAATAATCTTATTGTATGTAAACTTGACTTTCAAGAAAAGTGATAACAATTTCTCAAACAATATCTCTCTCATTATTCTGCTATTAAGCAGAACAGAAACAAATGTGATCATCCTAACTTACCTAAAAGAGGAAAAGTTCAATCACATTAACATCTGACTTTTAGTTTAAATGGTGATGTGCCTATTTATACAGTGTATGAAAACTTCTGGTTTTAACTGTATACATGTATGTATCAGCTCTTTACCCATCAGCCTTCAGAGTGAAGCGAGGGACGCCGGCGCTCATCAACCCGTCCTTTCAGAAAACTGTGGAGGACGCCAGCCTTCTCTATGAGGTTCACTAATTTATATTATTCATTCATCCATTTTCCTTCAGCTTAGTCCCTTTATTATTCAGAGGTCGCCACAGTGTTATGAACCGCCAACTATTCCAGCATATGTTTTACGCAGTGGATGCCCATCTAGGCGCAACCCAGTACTGAGAAACACCCATACACATTCATTCACACACACTCATACACTACGGCCAATTTAGTTCATCAATCCCCCTATAGTGCATGTGTTTGGACTGTGGGGGAAACCGGAGCACCCGGAGGAAACCCACGCCAACACGGGGAGAACATGCAAACTCCACACAGAAACACAAACTGACCCACCTGGGACTCGAACCAGCGACCTTCTTGCTGAGAGGCGACCGTGCTGACCACTGAGCCACCGTGCCACCCAAATTTATATTATATTATATTATATTATATTATATTATATATTATTGTGTGTGTGTGTTTCAGGTGTTGTTGTCTGGTGGATTCATGGACGCGGCGCGTGGGACGCTGCATGTGCCAGATGCGGAGCTGTCCTCCATGCGGCAACTGCAAGTTCTGGAGGTCCTGTGTGAGGATGTTCTTCCCAGAAGCCTCTCTGAGATCATGCGGGTCAGTGCGGGTCTGGAGCAGCGGCGCGGGACTCTGCGTCTGGAGGACTTCGAGCGCACCGTCCTCACACTGGTGTTCACCGCGCAGCAGATTCAGCAGAAACACACCAACACACAGAGAGAGATCTGGGGGAACACACTCATCAGACTCTACCAGGCCATTAAAGCAGACCTGCGACACACACGCACAGATAAATACACAGACAGACAGAGAATGATAAATACACAGACAGACAGATAAAAACCCACACGAAAATAAATGCACACACAGGTAATGTAGGTACACACACAGATACACACAGATACAGTACCTTTTATGTTTATTTTGTGGCAATTGTAATATATAGTTATTATTTTTTAGAGTGATGAAACAAGTTTTGGAGCACTGCTGCTCAGTGCTCATGCAGATTTGTCATAGGGTTCACCTTCACTATGGCAGGTGTTGTAGTTTGCATTAGTGTGTGTTGAATGTGATCTTCTGTCTGTCAGATAATGGAGATCCTCATATCATCATCATTATCACGTCCTTGACCAGAAATATTCCCTCAGCACATCAAACCTGCTCCTCCAGACTCCCTCTATATGAGAAAATAATATGATATGCCTGACATTACAGTTCATAGCCTCTATCAGCATCTATAGCAGAAACACTATAGTCAATGCTTTGGTGTTTGTAAATGTCTAGATGGGATACAGCTGTGGATACATTCAGTTCAATTCAAGTTCAGTTGTATAGTGCTTTTTACTATAATTATTGTTTCAAATCAGCTTTACAAGAGGTGCACATTACTGCATGACAATCAAAATAAGTTAAAGCCACAATTGAATATAAGTTATTGTTGCATATAAACATAGTTAACCTGCAGTTTTATAGCATATAAGTGATGTCAGTGTGTACATGTTTAATGAAAACATCAATATAGCATATTGTCTGTGACACTGTACAACATTAAATAATAAACATTACCGTGAGAGTAGGGTTTGGGGTAGGCGTTAATAAAATACGATGTAATGGAAATAATCTTCGTTAACTTCTAGCCACAGCCGTATCCCTTCTGGCAACAATCTTTGTGAACCATACTATAAAGTACTTGAATTATTCTGTTGTGATAATTCTACAGTTGCTATGGTAACACCATAACTATAGTCATTAATATGTTGTGGTGATTCTACAGTTGCTATGGTAACACCATAACTATAGTCATTAATATGTTGTGGTGATTCTATAGTTGCTATGATAACACAACAACTATAGTCATTAATATGTTGTGGTGATTCTATAGTTGCTATGGTAACAACAACTATAGTCATTAATATGTTGTGGTGATTCTATTGTTGTTATGGTAACAACAACTATAGTCATTAATATGTTGTGATTCTATGGTTGCTATGGTAACACAACAACTATAGTCATTAATATGTTGTGGTGATTTTATAGTTGCTATGGTAACACAACAACTATAGTCATTAATATGTTGTGGTGATTCTATAGTTGCTATGGTAACACAACAACTAGTCATTAATATGTTGTGGTGATTCTATAGTTGTTATGGTAACAGCAACTAATATGTTGTGGTGATTCTATAGTTGTTATGGTAACAACAACTATAGTCATTAATATGTTGTGGTGATTCCATAGTTGCTATGGTAACACAACAACTATAGTCATTAATATGTTGTGGTGATTCTACAGTTGCTATGGTAACACCATAACTATAGTCGTCAATATGTTGTGGTGGTTGTACAGTTGCTATGGTAACACAATAACTATAGTCATTAATATTTTGTGGTGATTCTACAGTTGCTATGGTAACACAACAACTATAGTCATTAATATGTTGTGGTGATTCTACAGTTGCTATGGTAACACAACAACTATAGGCATTAATATGTTGTGGTGATTCTATAGTTGCTACGGTAACACAACAACTATAGTCATTAATATGTTGTGGTGATTCTAAAGTTGCTATGGTAACGCAACCACTATAGTATTATAAACAAATGACCCTATACTGTAGTTTTCCACAGGTATAAGATATAATATACTACAACACACCACTGTTTACTATAGTATAATTGAAAGTATACTACAGTATTTATTATCAGTTCATACTACAGTATGCTGGAGCATTCATTAACAAAGATTTGTAAATACTGCAATATATACAGTATAATACACTACTGTAATAGCCTGTGGTTCAAAAACATTAAAGTATTGTGTATTATGCGTCAATAGCGCCACCTGCAGGCCTTTAATAAGATAACAGCTAAAAAAGTATTGATGATCTATAAAATACGATTATTACATAAATAACTATTACAATATATGGGGGAAAATAGCAGCCCACTTGATAATTCTCCGTTTTTCTGGATGTACTAGATCTATGTTAATTGTATGTATGTAAATGTATGATTTTCTTTTTTAAAGGTCTGAAAACGTTTATTATTAATTTTAAATAAATAACATTGTTAATTAAATATAGTTTTCCCAGAGAATGAAAATCAGGGTAATGGCACCAAATAAAATGAAATATTGAGTTCTTAACTATTTTGGAGTTAAAACATCAGTAGCTTGTTGTTTAAAAATGAATATAAACGTCTATAAAATGACGTGGTTTGGTTATTTTGACTAATGGTCATTTATACTCTAGCGTATATAACAGCATTTTATTATATATTTGGAAAAAATGTCATCAATAATACTTATCAATAATACTACAGAATATCTGAAAGCTTGCACTGTACTTTCCGTAACACTATAAAATGAACTTGAGAATCATGAGGGTTTGTATGTTAGTTTATTTATTTGTATGTGTTTATCTGAGTTTATAATTGTTTCAACGCTATCTGGTGAGCGAATAATATTTTTGATCAGGCACGTTTGGGGATCCACATTCAGGGGTCCTCATATCGAAAAGTATCAACCGCCGTCATTTACAGTTTAAACTTATGAATATTAAAACAAGCACATGAGGTAAGCTCGATATTTTATACTAAACAGTCTGTGTTTTTATGAGTTGCAGAAAATAATTCCGTTTTTGTCGTGTTTACTTTTCGCTGGACAGACGTGTTCATGCTTAATATACGAGCGGCCTGGCGGAAGCTAACGGCTAAAGCTAATCCAAACACACTCGGTTAAAATATCAATTCGCTTGGTTAAAATGGTTAGATTTGGGCTATAAATGAACTGCTTGTTAGGCAGTGACATTATATTGAGATGTCAGAGGCAGGTAATGTTAATATTGTTTGTTTATGTGGGTTTTATGGTGCAGCTGTTGCTGTTTGTTTTCATGTCGTGGGTTGGTCTGTTTGTTGATGTTTGTTGATAGGCGTTATTATATCACACACTGCACACAGCATCCGCAGCTGAGTTTAAGAAGTGCATGGGTTAGTCTTTCATTAATTTTGCGCGCTGGAATAACTGCTGAAAGTACTGGTTATCATGGATGTGAGCTGTTGATGTTTCTGTCTGATATACCCGCAAGGTGTTCTGTTCTGCTATGAAAATGCACCTTCATGCAGAGTTCAGTGTTAATGTGTGATTATCTGATCTCACACACACCTGAAGCCTGACATTGAGGTAAATTTGGTTTTATATTCCCACATTTGGACTTTCTCCTTAACAAGTTCAGAAAGGTATTCTTTGCAAATGCTAAATAGGGAAATCATAATAGCAGTCAATGACTGTCAAAGTACAACATTGTTCACAGTCGATTAAATAGTGCTAATGTTGTTTTGAAGTCATACTTGCATGCTATTTCAGACTGAATATCCAAAAGTAGCACGGTAAACATAAAAGTCATGTCACAAGTTGTCACTGTTCAAAAATGAACGATTGTGCGAATATAAAAACAACTCAGTCCTGATGCTGAAGTTAAGTTGGTTTTATATTCACACCTTTAAACTTCCTCCTTAATAATATTTATTAAAGTACTAGTAAAATATCTAAATCATGAAATCATATTACAGCCAAAGATTATCAAATTACAGCATTGTTCACAGTCAGTTAAATAGTGCTTATGTTGTTCGGAAGTCATACTAGGTTGAAGAGGGCTTGGTTCTTAACCCATCTGCAATGTAGCACTGCTTTTATTGTATGCTGTTACTGATTTTCATGTTTTCTTTTACGAAATAGAATGCACAGAATACAACAGATGATGATCATGCATCTCATATTGCAGTGACTGACATTCACAGTGACCTATTGAATCTTAAACACTATTTTTCAATGTAAAACTATATTAAACATGCACAGTATTTTTAAGTGTGATTTTTGTTTTTCAATACAAATGTTGATTAGCATGAAAAATATAAAAGAAAGCTATGTGAATTGTTTTTCAGTGCAAAATCATAAGTAATCTGTCCTTTGCAAAACTCAATTTCAAGTGCTAAATATATATATATATATATATATATATATATATATATATATATATATATATATATATATATATATATATATAAAAACAAATTGTGTATATTGTATACAGAATAGAAATTTTCAATGCACAATTTGGGTAAAAGTGTCAACTATTTTTAAAAAGCATGCTTTTGTTTGTATATTTCAAAATATAAGTGCATTTTATTTAATGCTATTATTTGTAGGCGTATTTCAAGGCACTCAAGGACACCGTACAGTATTGAACAAAACATTTAATACAAATAAGTCATTATTTGATGCATTATTCATTTATTTTCTTTTCGGCTTGTCCCTTTATTAATCTCGGGTCGCCACAGCAGAATGAACCGCCAACTTATCCAGCATATGATTTACACAGCGGATGCCCTTCCAGCTGCAAACCATCACTGGGAAACATCCATACACTCTCATTCACACACATGCACTACAATTTTTAACAGGACAATTTAGCCTACCAAATTCACCTATTCCACATGTTTTTGGACTGTGGGGGAACCAGAGCACCCAAAGGAAACCCACGCCAACACGGGGAGAACATGCAAACTCCACACAGAAATGCCAACTGACCCAGCCGAGGCTCGAACCAGCGACCTTCTTGCTGTGAGGCGATTGTGCTACCCACTGCACCCCTGTGCTGCCTTTGATGCATTATTTTAATGCAAATTAAATTTTTTAATTAAAACACAGTTTAATGTTTTGTTTACAATATATTTTAATACACTTTTTTTTAAAAATCGCAAAATATTTAGTAGAAATCGATGCACTAGACAGCACAGAGTTGCACTTTGCATTTCAAGATGTGACTTTTTAAAATGTGCAAAATATACCTTGCAATGCAAAACAGTATGTTGTGCACAGAATAATTAATGTAGTTTCCTTTAATGTGAACTTATTTCAGTTATTTAAAGTGTTCTACGTTATTTTTTATTTTGTACTCTTTGAATGTTACCAAGCCCTTCATGTCAAACGATAACATATTGACTAAAATATGACATAATGTATTCCCTCACTGTTAACTTTGATATACCTGAAAGGTTTTGTGATTCAAGATGATTTGACCTGTTTTGGGTTTTTTTTTTTTGTATTAAGGTGCACCTCTTTTGTATATTCCTTCGTTTAGATGTTGTCAAGCCTCTCATGTTAAATGATAACATAAGGACTGAACAAATATGGTACACTCTGTTTTCTCACTGTTAACTCAGAAAGTCTGGAACAATATATAGTTTATTTTGATGCTTTTGTTTTGTCTTTTCTTCTATGCTGTTGTTGCACTAGTGGAGGGGTAATGTACTGCCTTAAATTGTAAATGCAAAAACTCAATAAGTAAATATTCAAAAAATAAATAAATCAACTGCTAGATGTTTTTTAAGCAGCATGGCATAATATTTAGCATATTTAAAATAATATGTATTCTCCATGTCGTTGTTTGCAGTCATTAACTGATATTGTGTGAATTATTGCTTGTGTTGTGCAGTTGCAGTATGCCTGCTGAACGCAAGAAGTCCGTCAACATGGAGGAGCGAGAGACGGGCTCGTTCAGCAAGGACAGAGATGCAGAGCGACCGAGCGGCGCTTCCAGAGACAAAAACAAAGAGGAGAACAAGATGAGCGGCAAGAAGGACGGAGGAAAGACTGCGGAGGACAAGAAGAGACGAGCTGAGGAGGAGAAGAGGAAGAAGGAGGAGAAAGAGAGGAAGAAGAAAGAGGAGGAGAAGCAGAGAGCTGAGGAGGAGCAGAGGAAGAAGGAGGAGGAGGAGAAGAAACTGCAGGAGGAGCAGGAGAAGAAACTGCTGGAGGAAGAAGCCAAACGGCAGAGAGAAGAGGAGGCCGCACAGATCAGGTGAGAGGACTGCCGTGTTTATCTTTACCTGGAAAAAACTATGATGGCTGCAAATTCATAGAAAAACTCTGTATTGCAGGCCATGCATGTTTCTGATGGTGTGTTTTGTGTGTAGGAAGCTTCATATCGCAGAACAATCAAATATTGCAATATCAGATTATTCAAATAACACGCAGCCCTATTTCTAATGGTGTTTGTGTGTGTGTGTGTGTTCAGAGAAAAGGAGGAAGCGGATCAGCTCCAGCAGGAGGCCTGGGAGCGACACCATGGCCGAAAAGACCTGCGAGTGAAGAACCAGCACGCTCAGGAGACCCGTCCAGAAGAGGCTTTCTTCAGCCGCCTGGACTCCAGCCTCAAGAAAAACACCGCTTTTGTCAAAAAGCTCCGCACGCTCACCGAGCAGCAGCGCAGCTCCTTATCACAGGACTTCGACTCGCTCAACCTCAGCAAATACATCGGGGAGGCCGTGAGCTCTATGGTGGAGGCCAAGCTGAAGATCTCTGATGTGGGCTGTGCAGTTCATCTCTGCTCGCTTTTCCACCAGAGATACGCAGATTTCGCACCACTTCTACTCGCCGCCTGGAAGAGACACTTTGAGGCACGTAAAGAGGAGAAGATGCCTAATGTGAGCAAACTGCGCACCGACCTGCGCTTCATCGCAGAGCTCACCATTGTAGGACTGTTCACGGATAAAGAAGGCCTGTCACTGATCTACGAGCAGCTGAAAAATATAATCGCTGCCGATCGAGAGACTCACACTCACGTCTCCGTCATTATCAGCTTCTGTAAGCACTGTGGAGACGATATCGCCGGATTGGTGCCGCGCAAAGTTAAAAACGCAGCCGAGAAGTTCAGCCTGTCCTTCCCTCCCAGCCAGATCATCAATGCGGAGAAACAGCAGCCCTTCCAGAACCTGCTGCGCGAGTATTTCACCTCGCTCACCAAACACCTGAAGAAAGACCACCGGGAGCTGCAGAACATCGAGAGGCAGAACAGGTCTGTTGTTGTCTGATTAGTTCACATTCTTCATATCTGCATTAAAAAAAAAAAGATTTTAAATATTTATAGAATATTTAATGATACAATATTTGTCTAAAAATGTGGTCTTTTTTTAAGCATTTCCTAAGTGCTGTTTAATGCTGATATGGCATTAAAACCTAAATAAATAAATAAACTAAGTGCTGTTTAATGCTGATATGGCATTAAAACCTAAATAAATAAATAAACTAAGTGCTGTTTAATACTGATATGGCATTAAAACCTAAATAAATAAATAAACTAAGTGCTGTTTAATGGAGAGTTTTTAATTTCCAACACATTTTTAAACAACTAAATTTTTTTCACATTTTTGATATCCGCATTAAAAAAAGAAGATATAAATATTGTCTAAAAAAATAACACCTTTTTAAACATAATATTTAACTAATTTCTTTTGTCTTTGCCATAATGACAACACTAATATTTTACTAGTTATTCTACAAGAGTCTAGTATTCAGCATAAAGAGTCATTTAAAGGCAAGTTGGGTTAATTAGTCAAGTCATTGGACAACAGTAGTTTGTTCTGTCGCCAATCAGAAAATGTTTAATTAAAACATAATTAATGTTATATAATAGGGCTGCGCAATATATTATTTCAGCATCGATATCGCAATGTGCGCGTCCACAATAGTCACATCGTAGGATCAACAATGTTGAACTGGTATTATAATTAGGGATGCAACAATTATAGATTGTGGTTGTAGGATTATAGTCTGAGGTTATCATGATTATTATGCATTTATTAATTTCAAAACACTACTAGTCAGAATCAGATCAGAAAGATCTTTATTGCCAGGTATGTTGTTCACACATACGAGGAATTTGTTTTGGTGACAGAGCTTCTACAGTGCAACAGGATTACAGACAGGACTAAAAAACAGATAATAAATATATTTTAAAAAGTGAATGCAAATATACAAATTGACAAGTGTATGTACAGCTATATTACTATATACAACATAATATGTGCAGCTGTTCTGTGCAAATTGGCATGTACAGTGTGTTGTTAAATAAGTGTATATGTGTATAAAAGTGTATAACAGGTAGTGATGTTGGTTCCGCAATTACTATCATCAAGTGTTCATGAGATGGATTGCCTGAGGGAAGAAACTGTTTCTGTGTCGGGCTGTTCTGGTGCGCAGTGCTCTGTAGCGTCGACCAGAAGGTAACAGTTCAAACAGGCAGTGTGCTGGGTGTGAGCGGTCCAGAGGGATTTTGGCAGCCCTTCTGCTCGCTCTGGATAAGTACAGTTCTTGGAGAGTAGGGAGGGTTGTACCAATGATTCGCTCAGCAGTCCAAACTATTCGACGTAGTCTTCGGAGGTCGGATTTGGTAGCTGAGCTAAACCAGACAGTTATTGATGTGCAGATGACTGATTCAATGATGATTTTACAATGTAGATTGTGTCAAAGCAGCTTCACATAGAAGATTATAGTAAATTGAAACAGTGTCAGTTCAGTTCAATGTGTTTTAATATTCACTGCTGAGAGTCCAAACACAAGAGTAATTCATCGATGCACAGCTCTACAAGTCCCGAACTATGCAAGCCAGTGACGACAGCAGCGAGGGGAAAATAAATAAATAAATCATGCAGCCCTATTATATAATGTTTGAGGCTTAAATGACAAATTATGTCTCTTCCCAACAGGGATAACCAGCAACAATCAATCAAGAATGCATGATTATATACTGTCATGGCTTTGCAATCCAAAAATGTGATTATAATGGAAGTCAATGGGGCAGAAACAGCCCCCAACATAACTAAAGGGTAAATTTGGTCAGAGTGTACTGTTGAGTTTGTGAATAATTCAAAAGCATTTTCCCAAAGATATGTGTCAAAATACGATTTATCAGCAAAATCATCCAAGAAAGTTGTGGCCAAATTAGGCCTCAAAATCAGCCCAGAGTGGATGAAAACATCCGCAACCGCACACAAGGGTTAAAAAAAATAAATGTCATTGTATACGTGTTTTGTGTGTGTCCAGACGTATCCTGCACTCTAAAGGCGAGCTGAGCGAGGACCGGCACAAGCAGTACGAGGAGTTCGCCACACAGTACCAGAAGCTGCTGGCCAACACTCAGACTCTGGCCGACCTGCTGGACGAGAACATGCCAGAGCTGCCCCAGGACAAAACCGTACAGGAAGGTGCGACTGCTGCTGCATGGAGAGTTTGTGTTGATATATGAGAGCACAAAAACCAGTCATAAGTGTGCATTTTTTTTAATGTCCACTTTTAATCAAGTCAAGTTCTTACCATTGCATAATACTAATCAAATTAATATGATCTTATTCTATTTGGCAAATCCAAATAATGAAAAAGTACTATCATAATGTATTTTACAACACTATGAAACCCTTTTTATTTTGTCCTTATGATATACTGTATATGTTGACAATGCACAGCACTACTGCGTGTGTGTAATTTGTGTGGTTTCATGTGGCAGAGCACGGTCCGGGCATTGACATCTTCACACCGGGGAAACCAGGAGAATATGATCTAGAAGGAGGAATCTGGGAGGATGAAGATGCACGAAACTTCTACGAGAACATGGTGGATCTGAAAGCATTTGTTCCTGCAATCCTGTTCAAAGACAACGAGAAGAGCAGCCAGAGCAGCAAAGGTAGAAAACCGTTCATTGAGGAAAACTAGCATATACTGAAATAGACAGTTCACCCACAAATGAACAGTCATTTCCACAAAGGAAGAATGCTGGAGAAAACATTGACTTCCATAGTATTTTTTGTTTCAACTATGGATGTTATTAGCTATGTTTTCATCCAAAGCTGCCAATTAGCCTGCCAATATGTGCACAACTGAAATATTGCATTTATCATTAGTGAATAAAGCAGCATTTCCATCCAAAGAGTCGAAGAGAGAATCATCACTTGCTGATGAACTGGCAGCAAATATCTAGAGAAATCTAGTTTAGTGCATTTCACCACTGTGGTGTTTGTTCTCCTCTAATAAATAAGTTGCGCTTCAGAAGATGAAGTCGAAACGCAGTGAATGTGGTGGCTTTTGGAGGCGTGAGACGCTCTTTGGTAGCGCAGACAGATGGTCAAGACAGCTCTGGAGGGAATAATAATAGAAGAAGAATAATACTGAAGCACTGTGATGACGGACTGACGGAGGGCTGAGGCCTTTTACAACATTTCAGATCTGCAACAATGAAAAGCTGCGAACCAACATTAATCCAAAGTCCCTCAAACACACATTTATATCTGGTCAGCATCTGTCAGAAACTACATCACTGAAGCGCAGACTGATGAGTTTATTCACTGAATGTGTTTCCATCATAGTTTATGCACATTTTTTCTTTATGATTAAAGTGTTTATCTTACTAAATTGTGAGCATATGTTTTTTTAATGCTCATTTTTTTTAAATGATGTGCGTCTTGGCATTTCCATCAAGCTTTTCTCATGCAATATTCGAAATTGTGCACAAAATAGGTGGATGGAAACAAGGCTGCTTTTTTTTCAAACATTCTCCAGAATATCTGAACCACTTATTTATATTTATGCATTAGGATTAACACCTTGAGATCTCATTTTCAACGGGTTACCATCTCATTTTCAAGGGGGTCCCATAATTAATCGCAATCACATAATGATAGCACAAGACGACAAAAACAAAACATAAATTACAAAACATGCATAAAACACAACAAAACATAAACATAGTAGTATAGTAGTATACATGCATACTAGAGATGCCACAATTCTCAATATTATATTGAACCGTTCGGTACGACATCCACGGTTCAATACGCGCTTGTGAATTGCGGTTTTTCGGTTTTGCGTTTAAATAATTTATGTGCGTTTTATTTCCCTCTGAATTGACGTGTGGAAACATTTCGGTTACAAGTAAAGACTACTCAAACTGAAACACTTCCAACATGACTGCACATCTGTGGCGCCATCACCCAGCAATATCACTGTCTGAGGCAGGATAGCAGCGAAGGTAATAAAGTCCGCAAAAAAACATCAATCTCTCGCTGAATCCTTCCAGCAAACATATCCAACTGGTTCCGAAAGACACGTAAAAATAACAAAGGCAGTGTTAAGTTTAATTAAGATGGTTTATTTATGTTTACTAAAGTACAAATCGTCACCTTGGAATTAGAAGGTTCTATCTGCGTTCTGACTGATTTTTGAGATATTGAGCTTCAAAGTTTTTGCATTCCATAGCAAACAGTGCGTGTGTAACATTTGTTTTTTTTTAATATAAAGTCCAAAAATGTAAACAACTTACCATAATGTAAATAAGTTGTCATTTTAATAAGAATATGTCAATAACTCAATTTTGGCAAAATGTTAGATAGAACCTTATAATTCTAAGGTGACAAAATGTTTATTTGAAATGGTCAATTTATGTTTATTAACTTCACATGCATGTTTATTTTCAAAATGTAGGAATTTATGTTTCCCAGTTTGTACATGGGCTACCAGCAGCTGTGAGATTTCAGTGTTCAGTTTTTTATTATACAATACAGTAGGAACTAGTGTACTTTTCTTGGCTTTAAAGTAAAATAAAGTATTGCATTAAATCATTTTTATTTTTTTTCTCCTTAACCTCTTACTGTTCCTATTGCCTAAGCATAGAATAACAAAAAAAAAAACACTTATGTGTCAAGCCATAAGAACCGAACCGAACCAAAAACCGTGTTAAAAAACCGAGGTAGGTATTGAACCGTGAGCTAACTGTATTGTTGCATCCCTAATGCATACACAGGTTTCAACGCTAAGGATTTTTCCTACTGGTCCAATCGGGCCAATGATTCAGATTTTTACTTGCTCTGGCAAAAAAAAAAAAAAAGAGATGTTAATAGCTATTTTTATCCACATATTTTAGATAATGTGTCAAAAATAATGTCTGTGAATCTAGAATTTAAATATTTACAAAATGTTAATAAATGTATAATGAGCAAAATTCAAAGTGTTATGCAAACAAAGAGCAGTATGAACAATGTGCAGGTGTTTTATTGCAGTTCAAAATTATTTAACAAATGTGGCTGACATGTCATACTGATGGCAAATTGTGCAAAACATCACTTCTTTTTTTGTTGTCCCATGTAAATCTTTGCTTCCAAGACGTTAGAAACAGACGCTTTCTTTTACACTTATAATTTGATGTTGCCGTCACTTCACTGTACTGGTTGTTACCAGGTTATGGAAAAAAAATAGCATGCTCAAAACATCAAATCAGATAAGAGGAACCGGAAAGCAATATGGTTTTTACGACATCACAGAGAAGGTCGCATTTTAAGGACAAACTTAAAATGCACGCAATTGACAAATAGTCACAGGCAAATGAAACTTTAGCAACAAGGCAGCACTGTCCTGATCGGGCCAGTAATGATCCTGTCTACTGTCCCAAGCGTCTCTCACGCTGGCCCTGGGCCATCGGGCAGTCCTTATTGTTGAGCCCTGATACATATTCATAGTACAAAAAACATGTACAGATCAGTGAATCAAATCACCACACAAACAACAGCATCCTCAGGAAAAACAAGTACAGTCCAAAGTAAAATATGACAGCAAGGTTTGCTTAAGCACCTCAAATGATGCAATGGATCAAATATTAAATTAAGGTAAATTATTCTATTTACTGCACTCTTAAACATAAAAGCTCTTTTTACCGATAGATTTTTTTAAAACGAGGAACAAAAACGAAGTCTGAACAGTGTGTCTAACTTGATAATTTAAGGAAATACAAAATGCTGTTGTAAATAATAAGGATACTGAGTGTGGTTAAATGGAGAGGACTAATACGTTTTTGGTGAACTAATAATTCTGTGTGTTCCAGAGAGCCGAGAGGGAAACAGCACAGAGGAGCTGGAGATGGAGCTGGAGGCGCTGGACATCACTGATGAACCGATGGATCTGGATGCAACCGATGAGGTGGAGAGTGAAGAACTGGCCAAAAAACTGCTCGATGAGCAAGGTACAGTAATCAAAACAAGCTGCGTCAAAACACCCAGCATCTGTTATCAATGATTGCTTCTGAGTCTGTTATCTTAAAATGATTACTCTCTTTTTATATACTGAAGTTCTGAGATGCTTTTACTACTATTACTGCTACTAAACTCTTTTTAAAGTGACATTGCAGAACACGTACAAATGAAAGACATTGCTTAAACTCTGAGTTCACGTTATAAATAGCACTATTTTTACAAATTCATATCTTGCATTTTTCATATGTTAATTTCTTTTGTCAGAAATTCAGATTATATCTCATTGATTTTTATTTATAAAATTGTTATTATTATTAAATAAATATATTATTATTTGTGGGGAATTTTGATTTCACATCTTGCTAATCCTGACTTTTTTCCCTCTGAATTATGAATTTGTTTGTTAACTGCTAGAAAAAAAACGTTGTCAGATAAATGTTGCATTATTCTGTCTCCTTTGTGTATTTTCATTGTGTGTGATCATGTAAGGGTTTCTATGTGCTGCTCACCTCAGTGTCATAGATGAGTAATGCATTATTGTGCTGTGTTTACAGAGCAGGAGGATGAGGAGGCCAGCACCGGCTCTCATCTGAAGCTCATCGTGGACGCTTTCATTCAGCAGCTGCCAAACTGCATCAACAGAGACCTGATTGACAAGGTGAACGGGCAAAACACACACAAACGCAAACACACACAAACAGCTTTGTTAATTTTGTGATTTCTTAACTTGATTATTAGAAGTTAAATATTTTACATTTTTTGGTCATTTTTACAGTTTGTTTTAATGCTATTAATCTTTTCTTAATTTTGTCAAAAGTTTACTTGGTTTTTAATTGAAAAAGCTTGTATTTATTAAATATATAAAATTGTATAATTATTCTTAATACTCATTATATTTGAAAACAGTTCAGGTCAAGGTTTTCAGTAAATACTTTTAATGTATTGAGATTTTTCTTATGTTTTCTTGATTTTTCTTTTGTGATTTCATTAGAATTTTTGTGACCATGTTATTATTTATTTATTTATTTTATTATATATTTATTATTTATTCATTATGATTAATTGTTTTATTATTTATTCATTGTTATTTATTTTATTATTTATTCATTGTTGTTTATTTATTTTATTATTTATTCATTAATTATATTATTTATTCATTGTTATTTATTTTATTATTTATTTATTATTATTCATTATTTTATTATTTATTCATTGTTATTTATTTATTTATATGTTATTCATTTTTTATTTATTTAATTATTTATTCATTGTTGTTTATTTTATTATTTATTCATTGTTATTTATTTTATTATTTATTATTATTTAATTATTTAATTATTCATTGTTATTTATTTATTTTTTTATTCATTGTTGTTTATTTATTTTATTATTTATTATTATTTATTTATTTTATTATTCATTGTTATTTATTTATTTTATTATTCATTGTTATTTATTTATTTTATTATTTATTCATTGTTATTTATTTTATTATTTATTCATTGTTATTTATTTTATTATTTATTATTATTTATTTATTTTATTATTCATTGTTATTTATTTATTTTATTATTCATTGTTATTTATTTATTTTATTTTTTATTCATTGTTTATTTATTATTTATTTATTTATTTTCAATTTCTGTTACTGTAAATTTGTATAATTTTTATATTATTAAAATATATATTGTTTGTTATGTCAGTCTTCAATCAAAAGATTCAATCAATCTTCAATCAATTTCAATCAAAAATGTTGAATAGTTGCAAGGTTAAGATTTTCAGTTTATTTATATATTTTTTTTTTCAGGCTGCAATGGACTTCTGCATGAATATGAACACCAAGTCAAACCGCAGGAAGTTGGTCCGTGCTCTGTTCACAGTGCCCAGACAGAGGTGTGTGTTTGTGTTCATCTGTGTGTTCATCTGTTCTCCACTAGATGGAGCTGCAGATCTTCACTCAGTTTTGTTATAATGTGTGTGCGTGTATGCTTCAGGTTGGATCTGCTGCCGTTTTACGCCCGTCTGGTGGCCACTCTTCACCCGTGCATGTCTGACGTGGCTGAAGACCTCTGTTCCATGCTCAAAGGAGATTTCAGGTTTCATGTGAGTGCTGCAGTACATGGTGGGATTGGCTTTTCCACTATGAGTGCTTCCTTTTGAAGTTTAATATTTTATTATATTAATATTGACGTTCTGGAACAAAAATAGAGCATCAAAGTAGTGCTGCACGATACTGGAAAAAATCTAACATTGCAATTTAGTTTTTCTGCCATATATATTGTAATAGGAATGCAATTTCATAAGATGAGTTAAATAACTCCATTTCGAAATAATTAATTTAGATTGATTGGGATAATTTTTAATGGGATTGAATTATCCATAAAAGTAATAAACAAATTACAAACATAAATAAACACAACAGGGCTAAGATAAAAAGGATATAAACAGTAGGGCATACAATATATTACAAAATGATTGTGATTAATAGTATCTGATATATCCATATCGCTGAGAAGTTTACAAGATTGAATACATTTTATGTGCTAAGAGTTTGTGTGCCGCATGCATAGGTTGTTTATCTAAATCTTACCAATCATATGGAGCCTTACTATGTTTATCTCCACCTGTGGTGAAACTGAAGCTGAAAATAAACACTGATGCCAAGGAGACGAACAACAACAATATTGCATATATTCTCAGTATCCTGCAGCCCTAATAAACAGTGCTTTTTGGTTTTCCAGGGAGTCTAACAGTATTTAGGTACAGAAATTGTATAATCGAATGTAAGAATAACACTGTTTAATCTTTATTAAATTGTCAAATGTACAATTTGTTGAGCCTGAATGATTTAAACTGTCTTGAAATGCTCAGACAGTCACAGGCCTTAAAAACACATGCAGATAATAAACAATAAATGATTCACACTGTTATGGTTAAACTCTGCAAATCTGATGTGTTCTGAACTGTGGCTATTAAATATGACTATAATTCCAACATTGTACACCCTGCGTTGTTTCTATCGCAGATGTGTACATTCGATTAGATTAAACCTTATTGTCATTCCACATGTACAAGTACAAGGCAACAAAATGCAGTTTAGGTCTAACCAGGAGTGCAACAGCGGCAGGATATTTACAGGTGACATTTACAGATGGATGTACTGTAAACATAATATACAGGTCAGATATATTTACAAATGGATATGTACAAGTTGCTATTAATAATCAGCTATATGTCAATAAATATGAACATAATGTGCAGGTGATTTACTATAATCAGGAATTAGAAACAGATCTGTATATCATGCATTTACAAATGTATATGTGCAGTGGATATGTACTGCGAATGGATAGCGATATCAATGCTGAAATGATATATATTGTGCAGAACTACATCGAGTGTTTGTGTGTGCTTTATAGATCAGAAAGAAGGACCAAATCAACATTGAGACCAAGAATAAGACGGTGAGGTTCATCGGAGAGTTGGCCAAGTTTAAGATGTTCTCCAAAACAGACACGCTGCACTGTCTGAAGGTGAGCAGAGCGTCTGATGATGGCACCCTTTGAGGACTCCCATTTATTGAAAGGGGAAGAAAAAACTATTTATGACTTGTGTCAGAGTATTTTGACGATAAAATATATTTTAATTGAATGTGTATTTTTAAATAATATTAGAGAACATATGCATTGAGGAAATATTTGAAGGGAAATGTTTGAAAAGGTGTCTTCTGGAGGAATTTATCTTCAGTCGAACTAAAAGATTGTATATGATTCAGTGTTGTTGCTATTTAAGTAACTGATATGATTGCATGCTATAAATTGTATATTTAGTATAGGTTTTTCCATGAATATAGCCAATGCTGCTGATATGGCATTAAAATTTTATTAAAATATATAAATAAATAAAGTTTTTTTTTTTTTTTTTACTTTGAAGAATGCTAGTTACCTAGGGTTGGGCTGATGCCATGGCTGATAAACTTCACGATGCTGAGCCGGCATCGCGATCCATCGCCCCGCCTCACATTTATATTGATATATAACTTATTTGCATGTCATCCTAATAGCAATAATGATCTTTTCATGAGCTGTGTTAAATTTTACATATAGCTGCCGCTTGCACGGCTGACAGCATGGTAAGGATTAAATGAAGGATTATACAGCACCTCTCGCACTTAAAATGTGTAGATTCAGTGGCAAACGCTGTTACATGCAAACCCCGTCCCACAGACTTTACAGTGAAAGGCTTTAGTTATTTTCATAGCGGACTTGAAGCCACTGGAAGTCTTTTATCCACTCTTGGAAAAGTGTAAATGGTGGATTAACATTCAGCACATGATCACTAATAAGATGTGCCATTATTAGTGACTTTAGGTGCTTTCTAAAACTAAATCTGTCAGTGTTATCTTCATTCGCTCATCTTCAGCTTCACATTTCCGCGGTTGTAGCTCCTGTCATCTAAAGGCAGAAGGCATTGACTAAGTGATTGACAGCTGATATTAACCAATCCATTCGCGTTCAGTTCTAGAGCAGTGGGCCAATAAGAAGAGCACAAAGGCGGGGCAAGCGTTTCGTGTTTTTTTACTTCAGCAAGTTCACATGACAACTGTTTTAATCTGTTCCTGAGCACTGTGTTTGGCATCTTTAGGTGCAAAGATGCATCCTGCATAAATGTTTCCTAAATCCGCGCACGCGGTGAGGATTTTGCAGTGAAAACAGTGAAAATGTATGCACTCGCACAAATGCTTCCAAATATATTTTTAGGTTGCGTAGATCAAATTTCGGGCGCATATGCGACCAGAACAGTCGAGCCCTAGCATCTTTACTTGTTATTGTTTCCTCATAATAATAATAATAATAATAAAATAAGGAAGTTATCATCAATTCACAAACCCTAAACGAATTCTCGTCTCCTCCACCAGCTGTGGGGAAAAGCCATTATAATGACACAGATCACTCCGCCAATTCATGCCAGAGTCCCGCGGATAAAAGTGATTGACAGATGGTAATTTGTGTGTAACTTTATTTATTTATGGTTTGGTTATGGGGAAAGCAAAAGACCATGTGGGCCAGGTAGTGAAAACTGTAGGCTACAATTAATTAATTCGTTATGAATTAATTGATATTTAACAACAACCACCCCCACCAGCGATGATGATGCCATCGTCCATCACGATGTTTTACATTAGACATCATACGATGCCAAATTGGTCAACATCGCCCAACCCTACTAGTACCCATTGACTTCATAGGGAAGGGAAAATGATTTTTTTCAGAATTACAAAACTGTCATTACACTTCATTTGAAAAGAATACAAGCATAAAAAAAATGAAATTAATGGAAAATTTTACTATATTTTGTAAAATACACTTAAGGTATATTTACGTAAAAATGTGTAAAATATAGTTTATACAGTTGAAGTCAGAATTATTCGCCCCCTTTGAATTTTTTTTTCTTTTTTAAATATTTCTCAAATGATGTTTAACAGATTCAGGAAATGTTCACAGCATGTCTGATAATGTTTTTTCTTCTGGAGAAAGTCTTATTTGTTTTATTTCGGCTAGAATAAAAGCAGTTTTTAATTTTTTCAAAATCATTTTAAGGTCAATATTATTAGCCCCTTTAAGCTATATTTTTTTTTCGCAAACACCAAAAAAAATCTAACTGTTGGTAAAGTAAGAGTGTAAAAGCCATTTTTCGGGTGATGTATCCAAAAACTAAAATATGATTAAAGCATACAATAAATGCATCACAAATCAGTTCATTTGGGTTTATTATCAGTAATGAAGTAATCAAGATAATCAGTAAACAGGCTTGAAAATTTCTCAATGACCTTTTGGTTAAAGTCAGTCATCTCAGTCACCAGTCTCTTCTCTATTGACAGCAGAGCGCTGCGCCCCAAAGACAATTTAAAACAGGTCAATTAGAGCTTATCGTCATATCACGTATATTGCAAAAGTTTGTGTACCTACATAGACACTCATTAGTCCAGCGCCCCGCACACATATGAAAAAATATTGTTCATACATTTTTTTTCAATAAATGTTATTATGTTATTATGACTACAATAAAAATCAATTTAAATAAATCAATTTATTTTGTTAATATTTGTGATAATAAACATTAACATATTAAAGGGGTCTAACTTGAAGGGGGCGGCGCCCCAGCGCCCTCTATTGACCAGCCGCTATCTAGTCAAATATTATTTACTGTCATCATGGCAAAGATAAAAGAAATCAGTTATTAGAAATGAGTTATTAAAACTATTATGTTTAGAAATGTGTTGAAGAAATCTACTCTCCTTTAAACAGAAATTGGGGAAAAAATAAACAAGCGGCCTAATAATTCAGGTGGGCTAATAATTCTGACTTCAACTGTATAGGCACTTTTTTTTAAATCCACTATAGGTATATATATATTTTACAAATGTGAAATACACTATAGGTATATTAGTACTGGATTTAATTTTAAAGCATTTCCTGATAATCCTGAATATTTGTGAGTTTTTTTCCAGCATCTCTCTCATCTCTTTATGCGTGTGTGCCTGTGTGTGTGCAGATGCTGCTGTCTGATTTCTCTCATCATCATATCGAGATGGCCTGCACACTGCTGGAGACGTGTGGACGTTTCCTCTTTCGCTCTCCAGACTCTCACCTGCGCACAAGTGTCCTTCTGGTGCATATTCACTGTTTTCACACGCACACATACACACTTGAGGCCTCCTCCATCACACTGACACGTGTGTGTTTGTTTGTTTACAGGAGCAGATGATGCGCAAGAAACAGGCTCAGCATCTGGATGTGCGCTACGTGACCATGGTGGAAAACGCTTATTACTACTGCAACCCTCCGCCAATGGAGAAGACGGTGCGCAGGAAGAGGCCGCCGCTGCAGGAGTACATCCGAAAATTGCTCTATAAAGACCTGTCCAAAGTCACCACTGAGAAGGTGCGCATGTATGAGACCCTGCACCACAAACACACCACCATATAAACATGAATAGATATGACAAAACCATGATGTGCAACGTAAGAGAAAAGGTTTTGTGGTCCTGGGTCACATATTTTCGGGTGTGTGATATGTGCTGCCATAAATCAATCATTTAAGTCAGTGATTTATTGATTGATTCATTCATACAAACATTCACGTGCTTCAAATAATGACACTTTTATTTTATTTTGTTTTATTTTAACCAGAGTGCAAGATTAAATCGTATATTTGTGTGTATATCTTATATCTTTTTGTGTGCGTGCGTGTGTGTGTGTGTGTGTTCAGGTTTTGAGGCAGATGCGTAAGCTGCCCTGGCAGGACAGTGAGGTGAAGGGTTACCTGATCTGCTGTATGGTCAACATCTGGAACGTGAAGTATAACAGCATCCACTGTGTGGCAAACCTGCTGGCAGGACTGGTAGCGTATCAGGAGGACGTGGGCATTCATGTGGTGGATGGAGTGCTGGAGGACATTCGCCTCGGCATGGAGGTATGCATTTGTGTGTGTGTGTGTGTGTGTGTGTGTTTATTCATTCATTCATTTTCTTATCGGCTTTGTCCCTTGCGGGGTCACCACAGCGGAGTGAACCGCCAACTTATCCAGCACGATTTTACGCAGCGGATGCCCTTCCAGCCGCAACCCATCTCTGGGAACTTCCACACACACATTCACACTCATACACTATGGTCAATTTAGCTTACCCAATTCACCTGTACTGCATGTCTTTGGACTGTGGGGGAAACCGGAGCACCCGGAGGAAACCCACGCAACGCAGGGAGAACATGCAAACTCCACACAGAAACGCCAACTGACCCAGCCCAGCCGAGGTTCGAACCTGCGACCCAGCGACGTTCTTGCTGTGAGGCAACAGCACTACCTACTGCGCCACTGCGTTGCCCGTGTGTGTTTATATAGGTGATAAAATTCTGCATGGGTATACATATTAGGCAAGGCTAGCTTATTTATACAGCACATTTCATACACAGTGGCAATTCAAAGATAAACAGGAATAAAAGAAGCAAGTATAAGAAATAAAAACAAGGAATAAAAGTGATTAAAAACAGATTAAAATGTGTTAAACCGGTTATAAAAGAAAGAAAAAGAAAAGAAAGACACAATAGTGTGATCTGTGGGACGTGGCACAGTGCTCATTCAGTAACGGCACAGCTAAACAGATGTGTTTCAGTCTTGATGTGAATGTGCCTAATGTTGGAGCACATCTGATCATTTGTGGAAGCTGATTCCAGCAGCAGGGGGCGCTGTTAGTAGCTGAAGGCTGATTTACCCTGCTTTGACTGAACTCTTGGAGTGTGTAGTTTATATGATCCTAAAGATCTGAGTGATCTGTTATGTTTGTATCCAGTGAGCATATCTGTGATGAGGGGCGTAGCAACCGGGGGAGATGGGGGGGATACGTCACCCTCACTTTTAGAGACAGACCATTTAGGAACAGGTGATTAAGAATGTAAACTTTTGGAATTCATACAGCTGTCCCCCCCACTTTTAAAATGTCCACTACGCCCCTGTCTGTGATGTATTGAGCTCCTAGGTCATTTAGTGATTTATAGGCAAGTAATAATACTTTAAAATCTATGCTGAATGTAACTGGGAGCCAGTGTAATTATCATAATTTTTTCCTGCTTATTGCTGTAAAAAATTGCACTTTTTTTTTCTAAAATAAAGAAATTGTGAGAATTATTGGTACGTTACTATCATATATTGGTATATTATATCATACTATCATAAGTTCAAGTAGCCTAGTGCGAGTACACCCTAAAGCAGGGGTGGGCAAACTCGGTCCTGGAGGGCCGGTGTCCTGCACAGTTTAGCTCCAACTCTAATCAAACACACCTGCTTATAGATTTCTAGTCATCATGAAGACACTAATTAGCATGTTCAGGTGTGTTTGATTAGGGTTGTAGCTAAACTATGCAGGACACCGGCCCTCCAGGATCAAGTTTGCCCACCCCTGCCCTAAAGCATGGGTGACCAACCCTGTTCCTGGCGATCGACCTTAAGCCGCGGTCACACTGGACTTTACTCCCCATAGACTTCCATTCATACGCACGCGAATGCGTCAGACCGGAAACGCAGGGTCATGTGTCAGGTTTCGCATTTCGCTGCGGTGCAAAGTTCAAGCTTGGTGAACTCTGACCTGCGAAATCGCATCACTTGACTGCGTGAGACCAATCCAGGATCAAAACATGACCTCTCTGAACAGGAATTTAAAACATGGAGCAATCGCTCGCTTTTTTTAATGTCTAATCATCTTGTTTAATCCCGCCCCTTTTTGCAGCGCCGTACGACAGAATTTCGCACACACAAACTCTAGTGCAGGGGTGTCAAACTCAGATCCTGGAGGGCCGCTGCCCTGCACAGTTTAGTTCCAACCCTGCTTCAACACACTTACCTGCAGGTTTCAAACAAGCCTGAAGGACTCAATTAGTTTGATCAGGTGTGTTTAATTAGGGTTGGAACTAAACTGTGCAGAGCTCCGGCCCTCCAGGAACTGAGTTTGACACCTATGCTCTAGTGTGACTGCGGCTTAAAGCAGGGGTGGGCAAACTCGGTCCTGGAGGGCCGGTGTCCTGCACAGTTTAGCTCCAACTCTAATCAAACACACCTGCTTATAGATTTCTAGTCATCATTAAGACACTAATTAGCATGTTCAGGTGTGTTTGATTAGGGTTGTAGCTAAACTATGCAGGACACCGGCCCTCCAGGATCAAGTTTGCCCACCCCTGCCCTAAAGCATGGGTGACCAACCCTGTTCCTGGCCTTACTGCAGATTTCAGCTTCTACCCTGATCAAACACACCTAAACCAATTAATTACAACCCGAGGAGCACTTGATAATTACAGGCAGGTGTGTTTGATATAGGCTGCAACTGAAAACTGCTGGAAGGTCGATCGCCAGGAGTAGGGTTGAGCACCCCTGCCCTAAAGGAATGATGCAACAAATATTCTCCCTTTTTTGGAAATGGAAATGTGTGGAAACAAAACCTAAAAATCCCTGAAGTTGTCAAAATGTAATTGAAATTAAAGTATAGTTCAGAAAAAAAACTTCCAGGTGGTCCTTAGTCACTAATAGCAGCTAATCTATAGTAACTAATTCTATGATGACTACTAAAGTTATAAAAGCAACATATTGACTTGAGTGTTAAGGGACGGGTGTGTTTAATTGCATTTGTCAGTGAAGTTTATTGTTAACCTTTATTTGAATACAGTCCAGGGTGTCTGCGGGGTCTTAAAATGTCTTAAATTTCAAAAACAAAATCTTAGGCATTAAAAAGTCTTAAATTCACTGAAATATTGGCCCAGTTTCACAAACAGCGCTTATCTTAAGCCAGGACTAGACCTTAGGTAAATTAGGCTATTTAAGCCACATTTATAAAAACAGCCTTAGAAAAATACATCACTGGTGTGCACCTGTAGACAAAAAATGACACTGACATATTTTAAGACATCTCACTGCAAGTTATTTTCAGTTGAGACAGCTCAAACATGCAATTTAATCCATGACTAGCCTTAAACCTTGTTTGTGAATTAATTGTCCTTTGTCTAAGTAATGTTACCCAATCGGCCTGACACTCAATCACCAATAACAGGGTGTCTGTGGGGTCTTAAAAAGTATTAAAAGTTGATTAAGAAATTATGAGAAAATTAAGGCTCTTAAAAGGTTTTTAAAAGTCTTAATCGGGTCTTCAATTTGGTTTGTCCAAAGTGTTTGATTCTAAAAAAGCATAAATATGTTGGTGCCAGTGGTGTGGTGTTTGGTGCATCGACACATGCGCTCCGGTGTTTATGGCGACCCGGGTTCGATTCTGCCTCGCGGCCCTGTGCCGGTCCTTCCCCTCTCTCTGCTCCCCATGCTTTCCTGTCGATGCTCTCTACTGTCCTATCAAATAAAGGTGAAAACCCCGGAAAAAATAATTATTCATAAAAAATAAAAAAAGCATAAATATATACATTTTCCTCTTAATATTAACAACGGCATGCTCGATCCATGTGATTGGTTTGGGCCAGGCGCATCCGGCCAAGCTCCTGCATCTGTGTGATGTTACATAATTTGTGACAAACGCGGGAAGATGATGTGGCGCTCTCCACATGTAGTGAAACAGATGGGAAAATACAAGTTTGCGTACTACAAACTACAACTGTTTATTAAGTTAATTAGAACATAGATTAGAACTTGAAGTGGCGATGGTCTTAAAATATTCTGAGAAGATATTTAATAAGTCTTAAAGTATTGAAATTACCTTTAGGATTCCTGCATTTACCCTGAATAATCCATCTCAAAGCTTTTCTTTTTAATATTTAAGTTTTTTTTTATTATTCCAAAGAGGTACAATTCACAACAGCTGTTTCCAAATTTTCCAAATTAAATTTCATAATCAGGGAAGGAAAACTAAAGCAACACCTCCCTTTACATGAACTCCCTTTACTATATACAGTAAAGTAACCGGGCCATTAGGAAGAAATATTTAGTGTTCAGCCCTGTAGAAGTCTACAATTTTATTCACAATGGTCTTAAAAGGGTCTTAAAAAGTCTTAAGTTTGATTTGAAGAAGGCTGCAGAAACCCTAAAAATCTCAGAATTTGTGTGTGTGTGTGTGTGTGTGTGTTCTCAGGTGAATCAACCCAAGTTTAACCAGCGGCGCATCAGCAGTGCTAAGTTTCTGGGTGAGCTGTATAACTATCGTATGGTGGAGTCTGCCGTTATCTTCAGGACTCTGTTCTCCTTCATCTCGTTTGGCGTGAACACGGACGGTACTGCCAGTCCTCTGGACCCGCCGGAGCATCTGTTTCGCATCCGTATGGTCTGCACACTTTTGGACACCTGCGGGCAGTACTTCGACCGCGGCTCCAGCAAGAAAAAACTCGACTGCTTCCTTATTTACTTCCAGGTGAGCGTTTATGGCACAGATAGAGTCATGCATTGATTCAGAGATTTTTCTGCTGCTTTCTAAATTGATTCTGAGCTTAGTCTTTACAAACAGCCGTATTTTCCTTGCCGTCCGGATCTTACACATGCTACTTAAACCTAAAATAATCTATTGTTCATAGCGTGTTGTGTTTACGTTAATCTTGTGACATTAAAGCAGAGGTGTAAGTACATTTGACCACTTATAGTACATGACAAGTTCCTGAGCATATGTATGGTTAAAAACTGACCCAGAGCACCGTCTGCTGAAAAAAACTAGCCTAGAGCACTGTCTGCTGTTGAAAAAATAGCCCAAAGCTCCATCTGCTTTTATTCCAGAGTGCCATCTGCTGGTAAAAACTAGCCTAGAGCTCTGTCTGCTGTTAAAAAATAGCCTAAAGCGCCTTCTGCTTTTATCCTAGGGCACCACCTGCTGGTTAAAAGTAGCCTAGAGCACCATCTGCTGATTAAAAACTAGCCTGGAGCACCTTCCTCTGTTATAAACTAGCCTAGAGTGCCGTCGGCTGTTAAAAAAACTAACCTAGAGTGCCATCTGCTGGTAAAAACTAGCCTAGAGTGATATCTGCTGTTAAGAACTAGCCTAGAGCACCATCTGCTGGTTAAAACTAGCCTAGAGCACCTTCCTCTGTTATGAACTAGCCTAGAGCGCCATCTGCTTTTAAAAAACTAGCCTAAAGCGCCATCTGCTTTAATCCTAGAGTGCCATCTGCTGTTTAAAAACTAGCCTAGAGCGCCATCTGCTGTTTAAAAACTAGCCTAGAGCGCCATCTGCTGTTTAAAAACTAGCCTAGAGCGCCATCTGCTGTTTAAAAACTAGCCTAGAGCGCCATCTGCTGTTTAAAAACTAGCCTAGAGCGCCATCTGTTGTTAAACACTAGCCTAGAGCGCCATGTGCTGTTAAAAACTAGACTAGAGCGCCATCCGCTGTTAAAAACTAGCTTACTCGAGCGCCATCTGCTGTTAAAACTAGCCTAGAGCGCCATCTGCTGTTAAACACTAGCCTAGAGCGCCATGTGCTGTTAAAAACTAGCCTAGAGCAACATGTGCTGTTAAAAACTAGCCTAGAGCGCCATGTGCTGTTAAAAACTAGCCTAGAGCGCCATCTGCTGTTAAAAACTAGCCTAGAGCGCTATCTGCTGGTTAAAACTAGCCTAGAGCACCTTCCTCTGTTATAAACTAGCCTAGAGCGCCATCTGCTGTTAAAAAACTAGCCTAAAGCACCATCTGCTTTAATCCTAGAGTGCCATCTGCTGTTTAAAAACTAGCATAGAGCGCCATGTGCTATTAAAAACTAGCCTAGAGCGCCATCTGCTGTTAAAAAACTAGCCTAAAGCGCCATCTGCTGTTTAAAAACTAGCCTAGAGCGCCATCTGCTTTAATCCTAGAGCGCCATCTGCTGTTTAAAAACTAGCTTAGAGCGCCATGTGCTATTAAAAACTAGCCTAGAGCGCCATGTGCTATTAAAAACTAGCCTAGAGTGCCATGTGCTGTTAAAAACTAGCTTAGAGCGCCATCTGCTGTTAAACACTAGCCTAGAGCGCCATGTGCTATTAAAAACTAGCCTAGAGTGCCATGTGCTGTTAAAAACTAGCTTAGAGCGCTATCTGCTGTTAAACACTAGCCTAGAGCACCATCTGCTGTTAAACACTAGCTTACTCGAGCGCCATCTGCTGTTAAAAACTAGCCTACTCGAGCGCCATCTGCTGTTAAAAACTAGCCTAGAGCGCCATCTGCTGTTAAAAACTAGCCTACTCGAGCGCCATCTGCTGTTAAACACTAGCCTAGAGCGCCATCTGCTGTTAAACACTAGCCTAGAGCGCCATCTGCTGTTAAAAACTAGCCTAGAGCTAGGGATGCACCGATACCAGTTGCGTGATTTTTAAAATGAGAGTATGAGTATTTATGGCTATTGATCTTATCTACCCGCGACCCACCCATAGTTAAACATCAAGTAGCCGACTTTTTGATTACCTGACCCTGACTTACCTGACTTAAAATCTAGCCTAGAGTTCCGTCTACCATTAGAGACTATCCTAAAGCGCCGTCTGCTGTTCAAACTAGCCTAGAGTGTCGCCTACTCTTAAAGAGAAGCGAGATGTGTTCCAAACAACTTAAGGATTTATTTTGAATGGTAAAATATTTAAATGTTGTTAATTGTATTTAAGACCCGTGTGCGTGTGTTTTAGAGGTACATCTGGTGGAAGAAGAGTCTGGACGTGTGGACTAAAGATCAGCCGTTCCCCATTGATATCGAGTACATGATCACAGACACATTGGAGATGCTGAGACCCAAGATGAAGCTCTGCTCGTCCCTGGAGGAGGCCTGCGCTCACGTCAGCCTGCTGGAGAGAGAATTCCTCGTCAAACTGGGTAAAACATCCTGTGTGTGTGTGTGTGTGTGTGTGTGTGTGGAGAGTTTTTTGTCAAACTGGGTTATATATCCATGTGTATATATATGTGTGTGTATTATACAACTGTCTGCAATACTTGTTTCTGATTGGTCAGTCGTGTTAGGGAGAAAGTTTATCCAAGCTCTGCTCTTTTCTTCATGTTTGTCCTCTGTTGGACACTAGTGATGGTGTGTTATTATGGGGTGTATTTCCAGAGCCAAGCGCAGCCACATACCTTCACTCCACCCTGCCCCAGTGTGTGTGTGTGTGTGTGTTTTTCTAGTTTTTCAGCTTGTGTTTCCCTGTTGGGCAGCATTTTTGCACTCTCTCTCTCTCTCTCACACACACACGGGTTCGTTTCATGGGTTTATGCCTGACGTGTGCGGATAGAAAAGAGAAGAGCGGCATTCCTGCAGTATCACACACACTCTCAGCGTAGTCCTCCAGGAATGCGGTCGCGTGTGTGTGTGTCTGGTTTAGTCTGTGGGCTCAGCAGTGCTCCTATACAGCTGAAGACAAAATTAGTCACCTCCATCTGAAACTTTAATTCTTCTTCAAATAGTTCCCTAGTGCTGTTTAACAGAGAGCACATTTCTAATCATAATAGTTTAATAACTCATGTCTAATCACTGATTTCCTTTCTCTTTGTCACGATGACAGCACATAACATTAGAGTAGATATTCTTCAAGACACTTCTATACAGCTTAAAGTGACATTTCAGGATATCTGCTTTAGTGTTCAATAGATAGAAGAAACTCATAAAGGTTTGTAACAAGTAAAGTGTGAGTAAATGGTGAGAGAATGTTCATTTTTGGCCGAACTATTCCTTTGAAACGCACGTTTAGCTGAGCCTTTACAGAATGAGCACTGTGCTGCGTCCGACAGCTCACACTATTTCTGTTTCTTTCTTTTTTTTAAATCATATTACACCCAATTTTAACACATTTTAATCTGTTTGCAGCATTTTAAATCTTCAAATCTTTAAACACACACACACACACATATATATATATGCGCAATTCCAGCGTTATGGATGTGACATTTGCAGTAAAAACTCAAAACATAAGTGCACATTAAATGTATACGTTAACATTATATTGACACATCTGTTTATATTTTCCAAAACAACTGACCACAGAGTTAAGGGACTAGAAAAATATCAATCTGTAAACATTTTTTATACTTTCAATGAGGAAAATAAACATGCGTTATGGATGTGACAAAAAAACTTTGAGTTTTCAGTCTACAATATACTTTGTAGAAATTCTGTCAATTAAACAGCACAACCCAAAAGAAACAATGCTAATCAAACAGATACGAGTCGGCTCACTAAAGAACAAACATGATTGATTTGATTTGATTTAATATTTTTGCATTTATGAGGAAACAGTGCCGTTATGGATGTGACACCTGTGAAATTGCCATTCGTGTGATTTTTGGCAAATTAAATATAATAGTTTTAAACACTGACAGATACATTTATGAGTATTTTTAAAGTACTGTAAAATACTTGCTCACACAAAAAATGTAAAAACGGTTTCTCTATTTTGGTGAAAACTTTACTTTTTTCATGGCAAGGTTGACATTTGCATGGAATTGCTCATATATATATATAAACGATAAACGTTTTTAAGGTATACCGCGGTTTGGAAAAGTCAAGGTTTTAAAACCACCAAAATTTTCTGCAATACCGTTCCTTCGTTATATATGTAAGATTTTTTGTTTACCTTTTTTTTTTTTTTTTTTTTTAGGAGAACAGTATCTCAAACAGAAAAGATATCCAGAAATGCCATTTTAAATCGTAAAGAAATCAGTGTTTTTGAAACTAATGAAGACAGCAGAAGTCAATGATTCATTTGAATTATTTAGCCTGACATGTTTACTGATCCAAGATATTTTAAAAGTTTCTTAAAATAAAATATATTGTGTTCAAACGGGAAAACGTTTTTGCTTTTACTCAGCCATTTAAAACGAATATATTTTAGAGCAGTGATCACAATACCCTCAAACCATGAAACAGTGCAAGGTTATCATGCTGTCAGAATCTTATGCTGTGTCACACCAGACGCGGAAGAAGTGTCAAGCGCGAGTGATTTACATGTAAAGTCAAAGCAAACGCGTGAATAGACATCCTGCGGCGTGATACACGCGAATGGCGCGAATTGAGCGTTTAACGTGCTTAACGCACAAATCATGCGAATCGCTCGAGTTCAAAAATCTGAACTACTGCGGACATTCGCGCCGCGTTAACCAATCAGGAGCTTGCTCTTGTGGGGGCATGATTGTGACGTAGCACCTGTTGTTGGTGTCACGGGGAAAATCCTTCAGCCGACACCGACAACAGTTCATCAAACTGGGCTTGGCTCAGTCAGAAGCACCGCTGAAAGCCCCAGTCATCCAGGTAAAGTTTCTGGAGGAGTTTATGAGCTCACAGAGCTGGGTGCACCTCAGAAAGTATCGAGTGGACTCAGACACTGGTCCAAATGTATCGACGCTGTTTTTCAGCCTTCATAAAGCACATAAACACAGTTATTTTATCAATAAAATCCATGTTAGCCATTTAGCAACGAAGCTACAGTCACCGGGCAGACAGAAGCTCTGCCCATGACGCGAATCCGCGTCTGTTCTGAAGTGAATTTGACGCGCGAATGAATCGAGTAAACTCAAATGTTTACGCGTCTATTTAGGCGCGAATAGCGCGATTTAGCCGCGCGTTCTGCGTCTGGTGTGAACGCAGCATAGTCTGTTAGTTTGCTCTCTGAACATATAATAACAAAGCAAAGAAACAACTAGAATAGTTTAAGTGCAAAAATTATTGGTATTTTATTTACTGATATTTTTGTATTATTCTGCAACTTCCTACATTTACTATATTTATATTAGGGCTGCACAATCTATGGTTTCAGCATTGATATGGCACTGTGATCATTCACAATAGTCACATCACAGGATCTGCAATGTTGAGTTTATATTACAATTGATCCTTTGCATGTGTTTTTGATGCCTGTGATTTTAAAAACATTCAGGTATCAGAAATTGTACCATTTGTAACCTTGACTACAGTTAATTTTATTGAATTACTTTTATTTTGATCGTACTTAAATACTGCTAGACTCAGAAAAGGTAAACACTTGATTTCAATTGAATCTTTTTCTTGATTGATTTATAGATTGTTATGCATGAAAATACCCACAACACATGCAAATAGAGAAATGCACTGCAAATAGCACAGACCACAATGAAAATGTGTCGGGGGAGCCCAAATATTTTATAGATTGTTCATTAGATTTTATGCAGATGCAAATACTAAACAATAACTCCTCAATCTCTGACTAAACATGTGCATGAAAATACTCACAACACATGCAAATACAGAAATGCACTGCAGATAGTACAGACTACAATGAAAATATGCCAGGGACCCTAAAATATGTATAGATTGTTTATTAGATTTGATGGAGATTCACTCCCATACAGAATCATCCCAATCGATCTAACATTATAAATAATTTCCAAATAGAGATATTAAGTCAACTGGTGAAACTGTATTTATATCACAATTTGCATCGCCTTAATTTCTATATCTAATTTTTTTTTTATCATTTTTTTTATTCCAGCCAAACTAGAAGAACTAAGACTAGTAACACTTTAATTTAAGGTGACGCAGTTACACATGTTTAATGCACTTACTATAGTAATCACAATGGATTATGCATAACTACATGCGACAAACCCTAAACCGAACCCACATTCTGCCCATATAATGTGACAAATGTCCATGCTCTGATAGAAACATCACTGGAGAAGCATTTTGAAAGCATAATTACCATGTCACAGGAGGGATAATGATTGCATCTTTATGTCTGTGTGTGTTGTGCAGGTCTGGAGAAGGACGGCCGCTCCTCCAGCTCTATGGGCGAGAGTGAAGCTCTGGATGAAGAGGATGATGATGATGAAGATGATGGAGGAGCGGAGACGGAGGAGCAGTCCGGGAACGAGAGCGAGATGAACGAGCCTGAGGAGGAGGTGAACATCATCACTGTAAACACACACACACACACAAACACACACACACACACACACACACACACACACACACACACACACACACACACACACACACACACACACACAGAGACACTGCACAGATATGATGGAGAGTTCACTCAAAACCACTGTTCTGTGATCAGTTGCTCACCACTAAAGATATTGATTATCATTGTAGATCCTCCTGTGATGGTCAATGACTGTTTACCACCAACACTTTGATTAAAAAAATATACTTAGAGCCAATTTGAGGCTAAATAAATCATGATGAGGATGAGATTTTCACATGTTACACATTTGTTGTCACTATAATTGAACATTATATTTATTATCTATAATTAAACATGTTTTATTTGTTATATTACTCTAATAAAACATGCTTAATTTGACAATTTATAGACAGAAATGATCATAAATGTGTTTTTTTTTTTATTGATAAATGTTTTGTGCATTAATGTAAAATGAACCTGTTTGTAGCTCATTATAAATGTGTGTGTGTGTGTTTGTGTCTGTGTGTGTGTTCAGGAGGGCTCAGAGAATGAGGAGGAGGAGCGTGAGGAGGAAGAGGAGAACACAGACTATCTGACCGACTCCAACAAGGAGAACGAGACCGATGAGGAGAACAACGTGAGTGTGAGAAAAGCTGAAGCTTGACCATCTGAGAGCCCTCAACTGACCCTGTGTGTGTGTGTGTGTGTGCGTGTGTGTCTCTCTTTTTCTGCATGTGTGTATGTATGTGTGTCTGTCTGTCTGTCTGCCTGCCTGTCTGCATTTGTGTGTATCTGTCTTTCTCTGTGTGTGTATGTGTCTTTTTCTCTTTGTGTGTGTCTGTCTGTCTCTCTGTCTCTGTGTGCATGTGTGTGCCAGGAGGTGACGATCCGCGGTGGAGGACTCAAACACGTGGCCTGTGCTGAGGATGAGGACTTCATTCAGGCTCTGGATAAGATGATGCTGGAGAACCTGCAGGTGAAGAACACACAGTCATCTTCGCTTTATAGTCTACAGTGCATCTGCAAAGTACTGATAGCGCCTTACTTTTTTCCACATGTGATTTATTTCCTCAACATTCTGCACACAATCCCCCATAATGACAATGTGAAGAAAGAGTTTTTGAAATTGTTGCAAATTTATTACAAATATAAAAGCTGATAAATCAGATGTACATCAGTATTGACAGCCTTTGGCGTAAAGCTCTACATTGAGCTCAGGTTCATTCTGTCTCCACTGATCATTCTTGAGATGTTTCAGCAGCTTCATTAGAGTTCACCTGTGCTCAATTCAGTTGATTGGACATGATTTGAAAAGGCATAAACCTGTCTATATAAGGGCCCAGGGTTGGGGAAGGTTACAGAAACATTTCTGCTGCTCTGAAAGTTCCAATGAGCACAGCGGCCTCCATCATCCATAAGTGGGAGATGTTTGGAACCACCAGGACTCTTCCTAGAGCTGACCGGCCATCTACGCTGAGTGATCGGGGGAGAAGGGCCTTAGTCAGGGAGGTGATCAATAACCCGATGGTCACTCTGTCTGAGCTCCAGCGTTCTTCTTAACCTTACAGAAGGACAACCATCTGTGCAGCAATCCACTAATCACGCCTGTATGGTAGAGTGGCCAGACTGAAGCCACTTCCCGCCTGGAATTTGCCAAAAGGCATCTGAAGGACTCTCAGACCATCAGAAACTAAACTCTCTGCTCTGATGAGACTAAAACTGAACTCTTTGGAGTGAACGCCAGGCGTTACGCTTGGAGAAAAGCAGGCAGCGCTCATCAGCAGGCTAATAGCATCCCTACAGTGAAGCATGGTGGTGGCAGCATCATGCTGTGGGGATGTTTTTCAGCAGCAGGAACTGGAAGACTAGTCAGGATAGAGGGAAAGATGAATGCAGCAATGTACAGAGACATCCTGAATGAAAACCTGCTTCAGAGTGCTCTTGACCTCAGACTGGGGCGACAGTTCATCTTCCAGCAGGACAATGACCCAAAGCACACCGCCAAAATATCAATGGAGTGGCTTCACAACAACTCTGTGAATGTCCTTGAGTGGCCCAGCCAGAGCCCAGACCTAAATCCTATTGAACATCTCTGGAGAGATCTGAAAATGGCTGCACACTGTCGCTTCCCATCCAACCTGATAGAGCTTGAGAGGTACTGCAAAGAGGAATGGGCAAACATTCCCAAAGACAGGTGTGCTGAGCTTGTGGCATCATATTCAGAAAGACTTGAGGCTGTAATCGCTGCCAAAGGAGCATCAACAAAGTGTTGAGCAAAGGCTGTGAATACTGATGTACATACATTTTAATAAATTTGAAACAATTTCAAAAACTCTTTCTTTACATTGTCATTATGGGGGATTGTGTGTAGAATGTTGAGGAAATAAATTAATTTAATCCATTTTGGAATAAGGCTGTAACATAAACAAATGTGGAAAAAGTAAAGCGCTGTCAACACTTTCTGGATGCACTGTAACTAGTTTCAATCATATATATTTGATACCTTTTATTCATTATTTACTCTGTATAGAACTGAATCATTTTAGCACAGCTGAGAAACTATTATACATTTTTAAAAAATCTTTCTAAATGTATTTACATGATATTGTGTGTGTGTGTGTGTGTGTGTGTGTATGTGTGTGTGTGAGCAGCAGCGCAGTGGCGAGGCAGTGAAGGTGCATCAGCTGGATGTGGCCATACCTCTGCAGTTGAAGAGTCAGCTGAAGAAGAGCAGCGGGCCGTCCTGCACCAGCACAGACCCTGCAGACGCTCCCGACATCAGCGACACCATGCAGTTCGTCATGCTCACACGCAAGGGCAACAAACAGCAGGTCTGTCTGTGTTTGAGTGAGAGTGTGTGTATATATAAAATGTGTGTGTGTTTGAGTGAATGAGAGTGTGTGTGTATATAAAAAATGTGTGTGTGTTTGAGTGAATGAGAGTGTGTGTATATAAATGTGTTTGAGTGAATGAGAGTGTGTGTTTGAGTGAGTGTGTGTGTGTGTGTGTGTGTATATATAAATGTGGTTGTGTTTGAGTGAGTGAATGTGTATAAGCATGTGTGAGTGTGTTTGAGTGAGTGTGTGTCTGTGTGTATATACAAATTGTGTGAGTGAATGTGTATAAGCATGTGTACATGTGTGTTTGCTTATGAGTGTGTTAAGTGTGTGCGTGCAAGTGTATTAGTGTGTAGGTGTGTGTGTGCAAGTATATTGAAATGTGTGAGTGTGCTTGAGTGATTGTGTGCGAGTGCGTGAATGCATAAGTGTGTGTGTGTGTTTAAGCAAGCGAGTGAATGTGCATATGTGTGTGTGTGAGTGTGCGTGCAAGTGTGTTTACATTTATGAGTGTGTAGCTATGTTTGAGTATGTGAATGTGAGTGTGCGCAAGTATGTATTAGTGTGTGTGTGTGTTTGTTTGAGTGATTGTGTGTGTATGCATGGCTTGGTGTGTGTGTGTGTGTGTGTGTGTGTGAGTAAGCAAGCAAGCAAGTGAATGTATCTGTATATGTGTGTGAATGTGTGTCTGTTTTTGTATGAGTGTGTGTGCAAGTGTATTTAAGTCTGTGAGTGTGTATGTGTGTTTGTGTGTCTGTATATGAGTATGTGCATGTGTAAAAAAAAAAAATATATATATATATGTTTGTGTGTGTGTGAAATGATTTGGGTCTGCAGGGTGTGTTCAGGATGTGGCTTTGGGAGCGTAAACTACAGCACACAAACGCATACACTGTTAAACACACACACACACACACAGCGTCTCTGTTTTCATTCTGCTGGTCTGAGTGACCCAGTTTAACCGTCCAAAGTCTTTCAGAAAGTTGACATTCATCTCACACACTGTACGGCTCTCTCTCTCCGTGTGTGTGAAAAGAGACTGAACACACTCCTGTCACACACACACACACACACACAAATTGGCACATTGAGTCTGTTGATGTACTTCTAGAAGTGTGTATAATGAGAAACGACAATCAAAGTGCGTTTATACTTCACATGCTCATGTGTTGATGCTTGGAGAATATAGAGAAGTGACGTGTGTGTGTGTGTGTGTGTGTGTGTGTGTGTGTGTGTGTGTTCAGTTTAAGATCCTGAACGTGCCGCTGTCGTCTCACCTGGCAGCGAATCACTTCAACCAGCAGCAGGCGGAGCAGGAGGAGCGGCAGCGCATGAAGAAACTCACACTGGACATCAACGAGAGACAGGAGCAGGAGGACTACCAGGGTCAGTCTGTCTGTGCGTGTGTGTGTGCGTGCGTGCGTGCGTGCGTGCGTGCGTGTCTCTGTGTGTAGGGGCGGATTTAGGCCCCGTTTACACAAATACGTTTTAGTTTTAAGGCGCATAAGTTTCTCTACGGTTACGCCTTCGGTCCACACTACCCCAGAGTTTTCCAGCCCTGAAAACAGAGCTTTTTGGAAACGCTCAAGAGGCCGTATTGATTTTAAAGCGCTGCTGCTCTGTGTCAGTGTGGATGAGGGAAAGAGGAGACATCTGAAAGTGGAGGCTTGGCGGCAGAGATTCACCTATCTGATTGGGGCTTTTCCCTCTGTATTAAAGGGCACCAATTTTAACATTTTTTCAAGATTTATTAATCCTTTGTGTCTCCAGAAAGTGTCTGTAAAGTTTCAGCTCAAAACACCCATCAGATTGTTTATTAAACCTTTTTATATCTGGGAAACGGGAGCTGCTTTAACAGTGTAGCTGTTTTTGTTGCCTGTGCCTTTAATGCAAATGAGCTGGTTCTCCCCGCCCACCGTCCCCACGTGCGTGTCAGAGCCATAGCCTTCACGTAGACCAGGGGTGTCCAAACTCAGTCCTGGAGGGCCGGTGTCCTGCATCTTTTAGTTCCAACCCCAATCAAACACACCTGAACCAGCTAATCAAGCTCTGACTAGACATACTAGAAACTTCCTGGCTGGTGTGTTGAAGCAAGTTGGAGCTAAACTATGCAGGACACCAGCCCTCCAGGACTGAGTTTGGACACCCTTGATGTAGACCAACAGCTCCGTGACAGACAAGACTGAAGCAGATCTCCCTTACTACAGTAAGAACTTTCATAGTGGTTATTTGATGTATTTGTTGTGGAGTTAATTCGAGCGTTGCGCGCTGTGTGCTCGAGCGGAAAAAGCGTGTTATCTCAGTCGCGTCTTTTTTAATATTCAATCAAATGAAAGCACTGCAGGGTCTCTGTTGAGGTGACAGCAGGGTTTGTGTTGTCAAAATGACTACGGTGAACTTTTAATGATGGAGGAGGACTTGTGGTCGCTGTTTCAAGTTATTCAAGATCTGTAAAGTCATACAGCTCTGGATATCACAATATTATTAAAAATTACAATTATAACATCGACAGCAACACGACTCGCGCACAATACGGGTCAGCTGATTCAGTCGTTTCCTAGTGACATACAAAAGAGCACTGCGCTTTTTTTCTTGTCAACATAAAGGCAGTGCGGTGCACCTCACGTTTTTGGAACAGAAAAGCCTGGTTTATACTTCTGCGTCAAGTGATCGGCGTAACCCACGGCGCAAGCCTCGCACGTAGCAGTGCATTTATACTTGTGCGCTCCGTTTCTGTTTCTCTGCAATAACACTTCCGAAACACTAGCTGGCAGTAGGTGTTTATGTTTCTCTGTGTCGAGTTTCTTCGCTGGTGTTTTGTGTTTCCTGAACACTTCCTTAATGTACAAGTGGCTCAAACTCGCTCATTTTGAGGCGGGAACCGTCAGACGTGGAACAACTTTAATCATAAGGTAAACACAAAACAACAGTCTCCATCCGGAGCTCCTTCACGGGACTCCATACTTGTAAACACTCGCTGCATCGGGCGCGCGGCTCTCACCTCCGCCCACACACGTCAGTGCTACCAAGCCGACCAATCACTAAGCTTGCGCTACGCGTACGTGTTACATTTTTTGAGAGGTGCACGTCAACGACGCCGACGGGCTATGCGTCCATGCGTAGGCTGCGCCGTAGCATACGCGTGCGCTTGACGCAGAAGTATAAATCAGCCTAAAGGCGTGCTCCGTGTGATTGGCCCCAAAATGTGCAACACATATTTGTTAACTCGCAAGACAGTAACTATGTCTACAAACTAGTGTCTACAAACGTATTTTGTCAAAAAAGCAACATGAAAGAAGGATATTTCTGGTCACAGTTTGACACAGATGAGTTGACATAAACCAGCGCTGATGCTGATGGCCTCTGTGCTGCATGGAGCCGCGTCATAAACTTAACAAACAGGCTATTGATGATTTAGTGTACAACCAACAAACCAACCTTTTTCCATTTGGACAATTACAGTTATTAATAGTTCTTCTATAATATCAGTTTTTAAAATAGCCTACATAATCTACCAATCAAACAAATCCAAAGATTTTCTTGATTTTAGTATAATGATAACTCAAACTGAGGCTTTCATTTTACAGCTTATAGAACATGTATGCAAATTAGTGCAATATCATATGTAAACAACAAAATTGTTATACAAAAAGTCAACATATGAGCCTTGAGGTTCATTGTCATTTTCTTTAATCACACACAGCGCACGCACATGAACCGCGAGTGAGACAGAGGAAATAAGTCATTATCATAAGACATAATCTTTAATCTAATGCCTTTTAATTCAATTCAATTCATCTTTATTGTATAGCGCTTATACAATGTAGATTGTGTCAAAGCAGCTTCACATGGAAGATTATAGTGAATTGAAACAGTGTCAGTTCAGTTTTCAGAGATTAAGTTCAGTTCAGTTTAGCTCAGTTCAGTGTGGGTTAATAATCACTACTGAGAGTCCAAACACTGAAGAGCAAATCCATCGATGCGCAGCTCTACAGATCCCGAACCATGCAAGCCAGTGGTGACAGCAGCGAGGAAAAAACTTCACCAATTGGCGAAAGTGAAGATTTTAAAAAACCCCGAGAGAAACCAGGCTCAGTTGGGCACGACCATTTCCCCTATGGCCAAACGTCTTGTGCAGAGCTGCAGTCTGCAGTCTTTTATTAAAAATGTTGACAGAGGTTTTGTGAAATAATAATAACAGCGGAGCATTAATTAAATGCATATTTCCTGTGGAGCGATCCATTTGAGGTAGCCTGATATTTTTATTTGACGGAAGAATATTGGTTATTGGTTAAATCCACTCGTGTGTGTGTGTGTGTGTGTGTGTGCGTGTGCGTGAGTGAGTGAGAGACCAGCTCACGTGTGTGTCTGTGTGACCTGCTCACCTCTGTGTATGTGTGTGTGTGTTTCAGAGATGATGCAGTCTGTGGCTCAGAGACCCGCTCAAGCAAACACCAATCGTGAGCGGCGGCCGCGCTACCAGCACCCTAAAGGAGCGCCCAATGCAGACCTCATATTCAAGACCGGCGGCAGGTCAGACACCCACACACACATTCAAGCTGCATGGTAAATTAAGATGATGCCTTATCTCTCAGTTTCTGACTGTGTTTGTGTTTGCAGGAGACGCTGATGATGATGATGATGATGATGATCAGGCTGAGCGATGAAGAGTTCACAACAGCAGAGACAGACGGACAGCAGAGTTTACACTCACCTGAGCCAGGAGGAGACGAACACGCACCTGACTGCAGTGTCAGAGAAGAGACACGCACATACATGCACATACACACAGATATGACTGCAATGTCAGAAGTGCCACACACACACATACATGACTGCTGTGTCAGAGAGAGGTGCCACACATATACATACACACATTCATACAGACACGACTAGTGTCAAAGAGACACACGCATGCATGCATACATACATAGATATACACACCTGACTGCAGTGTCAGAGAGGAGAGACATACCTACTGTCATACATACATCCATGCACACACACACACACACACACACACACTTAGATACATATACATGCATACATACACTCATATACATAAACACATACACAATAGACATGCATATACATATATGCATGCACACACACACACACACACATATACATACATACACATATTCACATACACACACATACATAGACATAGATACACAAACATACATATACATACACACACAGAGAAAGAGACACATACTACACACACACACACACCTGACAGCAACATCACCATCTTAAACAAATAGTAGACACTTGGGACTGAAGTGTCTCAACACACACACACACACACACACACACACACACACACACTCAGGTGGCTCCGCTAGTGCTGGTGGTTGATCAGTGCTGCTGCAGGTTCTTGTTCTTCAGCTGATGATGTTGTTCTTCCTCCTGCTGTTTTTCCTCTGGAGTGTGTCTGCATGTGCCGAGGCCGGCGTCCGCTGAGTCTGTCTGTGTGTGCTCAGTGTTCAGAAGGCAGAAAAGCGGACACACGCACACACTGTGGTGAAGCAGGTAAGACTGAAGCCGGAGTGAGGAAGCAGCAGTCTGAGATGTGTACAAAGTCAACAGGAAGTCTAATTCTAACTCAAATCCAATGTAAGCCTGTTTTACTGCAGTGAAAATGTGCTGCTCGTCAATTATTACAGTTACACTTATTAATAAAACAACTGCTTAATTAGGCATGATTCATATTTATTTACATTACCTTAATCTCTGGAGTGTTCCCCCACACGCACAAACTAATGTAACAGGTCGCTGCGGTGTTTTCTTGCAGCTCTTTGGTGTATCTAGCCATGTTCTTGATTGTATTTTTATTTTTCTGAGATGTTAAAGTTGCAAGATACCATGACAGCCCATTTATACCACTTAATAAAAGGTTTCAAGACCGTTAATGCCACATTTAATCTCAGAAATCTGACTTTGTTTTGTTTGTCAGGATTGTGAGACGTGAAATCAAAACTGCAAGTTTTAAAGTCTGACTCTGATTTCCCAGAATTCTGACTTTATACCTCGTAAATGTGAGTTTTTATCTCAGGATTTTGACTTAATTCCGACTTTATAACTCATAAATGTGAGTTTTTATGTCAGAATTTTGACTTAAACTCACATTTACGAGTTATAAAGTCAGAATTAAGTCAAAATCCTGACATAAAAACTCACATTTACGAGTTATAAAGTCGGAATTAAGTCAAAATCCTTAGATAAACTCACATTTACGAGTTATAAAGTCAGAATTATCTAAGGATTTTGACTTAATTCCGACTTTATAACTCGTAATTGTGAGTTTTTATGTCAGGATTATATATATATATATATATACATATATACACACACACACACATTTTTAATTTATTTTCCCCGGTATATATAATCTATAGGTTAATACTGTAAGAAAATATCAGCATTTGGTACATAGTTTAAGTATCACCTTTGCTTGAGAAGACCCGATCTAATCCTGTTTATATGAAATGAGCTGCTGCTCCTGAGCAGGGGCTATTTAATAAAAGTCGTTTAGAAAAGTGGGGATTAAAGTCAAAAGCCTGACTTCAATGAGCTGAACTAAACGTTCACGCTTAAATTGGTTCCATAACAGTAAGTTGAAGATCATTTGATCTAACTAGTCTGAGTTCAGTTTAAATAATCTAGATAACTGCTCGTGCACGTTTCTGTCGTGAAACCTTAAAGGTCGATCATAGATGCATCGATTATGTTGTGTGCTACCATGGCAACTTCGAGAACTGAACGAGCTCTGAGATGAGACAGCTGTTCACAGCGAGTGAGCCGCATTAGTTTTTAGAGTTCAAACATATAATAATTTAAACATAACAATCAAATAATACGGCTTGCAAGAGAGAAGGCTGACAATATCTTTACATTAAAGTGAGCGTACTGCACGGCCCGGATCATCTCCCGATTATTCCACTCAGGGTTTGCAGCTTTAAAGTCATTCCCCCGGTTTCACAAACAAGGTTTAAGGCTAGTCAAGATTAAATTGCATGTTTGAGCTGTCTCAACTCAAAATAACTTGTGGAGAAATGTCTTAAAATACGTCAGTGTCATTTTTTTGTCTCCAGGTGCACACCAGTAATATATTTTTCTATGGCCATTTTATAAATGTGGCTTAAATAGACTAATTTATCGAAGGCCTAGTCCTGGCTTAATCTAAGCGCTGTTTGTGAAACCGGTCCATTATTTAAGAAATGTAGTCTGTTTCCTTAAATCAGTCAGTGCTTTCGTCTCCCCGTGTTGGCGTGGGTTTCCTCCGGGTGCTCCGGTTTCCCCCTCAAATCCAAAGACATGTGGTATAGGTGAATTTGGTAAGATAAATTGTCAATAGTGTATGTGTTTCCCAGTGATGGGTTGCAGCTGGAAAGGCATCCACTACGTAAATCATATGCTGGATAAATTGGCAGTTCATTACGCTATATATATATATATATATACCCCTCACAGATCTTTCTTTTAAGTTAATATTTTCTACAGGATGCTTTATAATAATATATTTGTGCATATACATTAAATTATTCACTAAGCAACATTTGGAAATAATTGATCAAAAACCAAACTGAAGATCACAGTGCAAAAATTAGTACATCCAAATAAATATGTTGGGGGAAAATGTTAAATAAAATTTTAATAACCAGGAAAAAAAAAAATCAACAGAAACTATATAAAATTTAGTTGAAAAAATATAAAATTTAGAGGAAATGTTGTAGTTTGTATTTGTTTTGTTTGGAATAACTTATATGAATTTAAATATATGGTCACACTTTATTTTGATGGTCCGTTTGTTGAATTTAAGTTATACTGCATATATTTGCTAACTGATTCCATTAGATTATAAGTAGTCTGTTAGGTAGGGTATATTTAGGTTTATGTATATTTAGGTTTATATATATATATATATATATATATTTACTATTAAGTGACTATAAAGTTTTAATCATTATTAGGTGGTTAAATAAATTAAAATGGCATCAAACTATGGCAGGTGAATGTTAACATTACTTTGATTACGCTTGAACTTGACTGAGCCTGAGAGTTAGCCTGCCCCAGACCAGGCTAGTTTCCCAGCATAAGTTGCCAGGGTAACTAAGTTTGAACTATCGTAAATTTGATTTCTGAAACCGAATCCGCCATTAATAAACCTGACTTACCAAAATAAGCATGGCTTTTTCTCTAAGCTTGCTTTATGGAATAGCCCCCAGGTTTGAGCTACCAGACCTGTTGCCATGACAACAACTCTCAAATGAAACGATCCTGGATCATGTCATATCGTCAATAACCAAATCCAGCTAACTGAGTAATCCATGTACGAAGAACAGACCCCAGCTCTTCACCCTGTTCTGCATGTTTAATGCAGTGCAGTAAATCACACATATACACACACAATAACTGATCTGAGGACAGCTGAGTTTATTCAGATAACAAAACAGACATTTGACCAGCAACATTCGCATTCACACACACCATCATAGAGGAGTGGTGCTGTGTTTATGTGCATCTGTGTTCTTTCTGTGTGCATTGTCATGTTTTGAGTGTGTCGTGTTATGTTGTGTGTTCAGTGTGTGTGTTGTGTTGTTTGCCTGGTGTGTTCAGTGTGTGTGTGTTGTGTTTGCATGGTGTTTGTTGTGGGTTTTGAGTGTTTGTGTGGTGTATGTTGTGTTCAGTGTGAGTCACATTGTACACACAAACACTCAAAACCCACAACACACACTGAACACACCAGGCAAACAACACAACAGACTGAACACACAACATACAAACACTTAACACTGGCGACTCCTGAATGGCAGGCGAGTGCTCTCATAAACACACTAAAGGCTGAGGCTGTGGCACTGGAGCAACACATGACATCCTTCACTTGTGTCATGTGTTGTTCCAGTGCTGGCGTGTGTGTGTGTGTGTGTCCAGTGGTGTCACATTCACAATCACACATTCTGTGTCCTTCAAAAGCAGCTTCACTTGAAGCAAAATACCGGAGTCAAAAGATAAAATAAAAAAATACAAACACACACACACATTCATTCACAGTGAATTCCACATGACACACACACACTCTGTATTTGGACGTCTGTGGTTTTGTGTGGGAGGAACTAAACTTACATTTACGAGATACAAGACTGAGGCCTGCTGCCAGAGGAGGAAAGAGAAATCAACAACACACACACACACACAATGTCCAAATACACAACAACTCAAACACAACACACTCTCAGCCAGCATCAGGATGAGACGAGGTGTGTGATGTTCCTCTACAAACAACACTGAGGTAAAAATAGTGTAACTCTCTGCTTATCATGAGCACTAGCTCTATTCTATTTGTAAATGTTGTCCTGCATGCAAAGTCTGATCAACATGACATTAAAGAAGACGTGTCACCAGCGAGGGTCTCTTGGAGGATCTCGGCAGCAGTTCTACAATTAAAAGCCATCAGTCACATGATAATTAAGGAGGTGATTGGCTAAAACACACACTCTGGAGTCATGTGATTGATAAACAAAGATGGCGGCTGTGAAACTCACTTCACCTCCACCTGTGTTTGTGTTTTGTTTGTTTTAGAGATGTAAGATCTGTCTGAAATCCTCCTCGATGATAGAATATTCTAGTTTTTATCCTCAAACCAGTTGCGGCTTTCTGAATTCGGGACGTTTGGAAAACAAGGTAATGCTAATATTGTTTCTTTCTTTGTTTTTAGTTCTGATTACATGCACTGAACTGTTTTTCTAACAAATAAATACTTAAACTCACATTATATTACATATTTAAAAATAAATCATAATCTAAAAGCACTTAATTAATGCCTACATATACATAAAGTGGCAGTAAATGTGTGTATTCTCTTAAAAAAAATCAACTGTATTTACACAAATATTCCCTTTTAATGAGGGTTTACTCAGCATTGCATATCTGATGATCTTATTGATTATTAATCATGTGTAACCACAGCTTAAGAAGGCTCTTGTCTTTAAAATGCAAGTCATTTTGCATGTAATGCTGTGATTTTCTTGTCAGTGTCTTTGTCGCGATATATAAACTTGGGATTTTGAATAAGTCACAAATGTAACGTTTGCATATTCATGATTCTCTAATGTTGGTTGATGGTCTGTAAGACGAGGATGATATTTAATAATCATTTATTTTTTTCTTGATTTTTTTTTAAATGCAACTATTTCCCTAATTAATTATAAATGTAACTCGTAAATGAAACATACTCCCTCATGCTCTATCGTAATGCAATGGATAATTCCTTTATATTTTACATAAATATGATCCTAGTCCAATCTAAAACCAGATATAAATCAAAACATGTCAATAATGTGGCATATTAAATTACTAATTAGACTAATTAATCTTATTGTCAGTTTTTTACGTATAATTAACCTTATTGTTTAGTAGCATGTTATTTTTTTTATATGTACAGTACGTGTGATGCTGATTTCATCAGTACAGATATCCGCAGCTGTATTTTAAAGACTCTTAAAGGGGTCATGAACTATCTCTCTGTTTAATTATACTCAGTTTTCTGAGGCGCACTTATAATGTTATGAAGACCATCAAAAACGTCTTCATTTAGAAGTATTTCTGAGTATTTTCTGTGCTGTTTTTGAGTCTGATATGAATGCGGTGTCTGAATGGGTGTGGCCACTTGTAGACTTAAAAGTAAATTCCCACTGCTCTGATTGGCTAATAGTTTTGCATATTAACAACGCTAAACTTTTAAATTTAGCCAAGAGGTCTATGTTTAGATGTATATTGAACTTCTTTTAAATACAAATGACTTGCATGGGCAGTGCCGTATGGAGATTTCCACCTTGTTTTGTGCATACGCCACTTATAACTGAGACCCCTGGTAGTCAAGTTTACAAAATGTAGTAAATGGCAGGGAAATATTCACTCTCAGGGGTTTTGTTTTTAATGCAGCGTAATTGTACAAGCTGTGCCGCAATGCTAACATGCCCTTATCTATGTTTAGAGCTATATTAGACATAAAAATACCTTTAAGTTCTCACATCAAGTTTGTTTGGGTTTTTTTTTTTTTTAGATGACAACTTTTGCATGGGAAGTGGCGAACGTACATTTCCACGTTTTGTGCATACGCCACATTTATACCCCTGGTAATTAGGTTTAAAAAATGTTTTTTCGAATACAACGGATTTCTACAAGCTTTGCTGCATTGCTAACATACCCTCAAGTGTAGCTTTAGGACAGGGGTGTCCAAACTTGGTCCTGGAGGGCCGGAGTCCTAGAGATTTTAAGCTGTGGTCACACTGCACTTTTCTCCCCATAGACTTCCATTCATATGCATGCGAATGCATCAAACTGGAAACGTAAGGTCGTGCTGCACGTTTCGCATTTCGCTGCGGTGGAAAGTTCAAGCTTGGTGAACTCTGACCTGCGAAATCGCATTACATGATTGCGTGAGACGAACCGAGGATCAAAACATGACCTCTCTGGACAGAAATTTAAAGCATGGACTGATCGCTTGCTTTTTTAAAATGTCTAATCTTGTTTAATCCCGCCCCTTTTCGCGTCGCCGTACGACAGAATTTCGCAAGCTCAAACTCTAGTGTGACCACAGCTTTAGCTAATCAAACACACCTGAACCAGCTAATCAAGCTCTTACTAGATATACTAGAAACTTCCTGGCAGGTGTGTTGAAGAAAGTTGGAGCTCAACTCAGCAGGACACTGGCCCTCCAAGACCGAGTTTGCACACCCCTGTCTTTCGGCAATCCCAGTTTAGTCCAAAAACACACTAGTCCCCAAATACACAGAGTGGACAGCGCAGTCATTCATTCCTGACTAGTGTAGTTTTAGACTATTGTTAGACGTCTATTTTATTTTCACTTACAAATGTATCTTTGTTAGGCAAGGAGGTCTATGTTTAGATGTATATTTGTCGTCTTTTAAACGCATAAAATGCTTGCATTCTTCTGTCAAGTTTGGGGGGGTTTTTTTGCATGAGAAGTGGCGTACGCACATTTTAACCATTTTGTGTGTACATCACAAATATAACTGAGACCCCTGGTAGTTAAGTTTGAAAAAATTTAGTAAATGGCATGGAAATCGTTGTCGTTGTATTTGCACTATCTGTATTTTGCACTGTCTGGAGCCAGCACCTAAGCTTTTCACTCATCATAGCACACGTGCTGCTGATGATGTGACAATAAAAGTGATTTGATTTGATTTGATTTGGAAATGTTCACTTTTAGGGGGGTTTTCTGATGCAGTGTACTTCTACAGGCTGTGCTGCAATGCTTATATACCCTCGAGTCTCTCAGCAGTCCCAGTTTAGTCCATAAACACACCAGTCCCCAAATACACAGAGTGGACAGCGCAGTCATTCATTCCTGACTAGTGTAGTTTAGACGTCTATTATATATTCACTTACAAATTTATCCTTGTTTAGCCAAGATGTCTATGTTTAGATGTATATTAGTCGTCCAAAAACCTTGCATTCTGCCATCAAGTTAGTTTGTTTGCAAGGGAAGTGGTGTTCTGTGTGTACATCACATTTTTAAATAAGACCCCTGCTAATTAAGTTTAAAAAGGTAGTAAATGCCAGGGTTTTTTCGAATGCAGCGTACTTCTGTGCTGCAATGCTGACATACCCTTGAGCATTAGGACGTGTCTCTTAGCAGTCCCAGTTTGCGCAGAGCGTCCCGCCGGGCCTCATCGGTGACTCCGCGTCCTGAAAACTGCACCGTAATTCCCTGAGTGCGGAAGGACTGTTTGGGCAGAGACTTGCGGCGGTGTTCTGGGGATGCTGGAGGCCGTGGGCCGCTTGTAGGCTGCGCTCTCTGGGGTCTCGGAGCAGGAGTGGGCGCCTGCTTCCTCCAGGACGGCTCTGAGCTGGAGCTCCTGTCATCAATCCCAGAGTTGAAGGTTTTTGGTCGGGTGTGTTCGGATAAGCTCACGACTCTGGATCTGCCGCCGAAGCTGTTCAGATGGACCTCCGGTGCGTCTGTTTTGGCCGCCGGGATGGACGGAGACTCATTTCTAAAGGAGGCCATGGGGTTCAGAGTGATGCTCTTTCCACCGAAGCTATTGAAGCCGCTGTGAGTGACTTCAGCGCTGGTTAGCATTGGAGCCGGAGTTGATTTGGGATGATCTGTAGTGTCTGTGTCAGATCTGAGAGCGGTGTTTTCAGTGCTGTTACGTCTTATTGGAGGTTTAGCTTTGGTTTCTTCAATTTGGGAAGAGTGAGTGATGGGTTTAGGGTTGTATCTGAATGAGTTTTCAATGCTGTCGCTTCTTGTTGCAGGTTTAGCTTTGGTTTTTTCAATTTGAGAAGAGTGAATGTCAGATTTAGGGTTGTATCTGGTTGAGTTTTCAATGCTGTCGCTCCTCGTAGCAGGTTTAGCTTTGGTTTCATCCACTGGAGAGGAGTGTATTTCATATTTAGGGTTGTATCTGATTGAGTTTTCAATGCTATCGCTTCTCGTAGCAGGTTTAGCTTTGGCTTCATCCACTGGAGAGGAGTGAACTTCAGATTTGGGGTTAAATCTGAATGCATTTTCAATGCTATCGCTCCTCATCGGAGGTTTAGCTTTGATTTCTTCTATTGGCGATGAGTGTATGTCAGACTTCAGGTTAAATCTGGATGTGTTTCCAATGCTATCGCTCCTCGTAGCAGGTTTAGTTTTGGTTTCTGCATCTCTTGACGAAGAGTTAAATCTGTTTTCAGTGCTCATCATTGCTGGTTTTGCACTGGCTTCTTCTTTTAGAGATGAGTGTGTGTCAGGTTTGGGGTTGAATCTGGTTTCAGTGCTCATCGTTGCAGGTTTAGCGTTGGTTTCTTCTTTTGGAGGAGTGTGAACGACGGATTGCGTTCGTCTCTGAGCGAGTCCGAGTTTGGAAAGCGCCTCCATTCTGGATTTATCCGGCGTTGGGTCGCAAAACGATACGCTGCGCATGGGCAGGTTCCGCACACACGCTGGTTCTCCTCCATCCAGAGGGTGCGCTGATCCGCTGAGGTTTGCTAGCATTAGCGCACGCCGCTCCTGCATGCTCACGGCTTCGGCTGCGATGGAGTGCGGGATGTTTTCGCGGCTGCCCAGCAGGAGGCTGATGCTCTCGGGGAGCCGGGTGGGCTTGGCGTGGGTCGGAGGGCCGTGTTTGTGGGATTGTGGGAGCTCTAGGCTGCTCCTGCGCTGGTTGTCTGATGTGTTTGAGTCTCGTCTGGCCTTCACATGAGTCTCTGGAGGAGAAACCAGCTCTCGGAAATCTGCCAAAGTGAAGACATTTACAGCTGCGTAAGGACAAATGGATTTATTCAGGGACAAAAATGACAAATGGAGGAACGACAAACCAAAATATGACATTTAACATGGCACGAGGGCACACTATTATTGTTCTTAATGACATGCACAGATGAAGTGTTCACCACAACTAGCAATGTGAGCTAACTAAATCAATATGGTTAGCGTTGATTTCATTTGTACTTCAATTGTTGCTGTGTGTGTGTACCTGTCAGTGTGTTTGAGAGTCTGTGTGTGTGGTTTGGTGGGTGGACCAGATCGATGATGTCCTGATCTGCAGGACTGTGCTGTGCTGAAGCGCGCGTCTCCTGCTTCTCCACCTGCCACTCTGCTCCACTTCCTCTTCCATTTCCTCTTCGCTCCTGCTGCTCTTTCTCCTCCAGAGAGTCGATGGTCTCCTTGAAGAACTGGAGGCACTCCCTCTCCTCCAAACTGAGGAACTGCAGATCATCCTCCTGCACACACACACACAGAGAGATCACAGTGTGTTACTGGAGGAAAACTCAGCCTGCACCTGCATAAAACTCCCACCATTCCATCTATTTATTTACATACACATATACAGCTGAAGAAAGTTATCAGCCCTTATATTTGTCAAGTGCTGTTTAATGGAGAGAATGTTTTTCAGCACTTCTTTTCTCCATAGTATCTGTTTTTTTTTTTGTACTATGGAAGTCGATGGTTACTGGTTTTCAGCATTCTTCAAAATATCTTCTTTTGTGTTAGGCTGGCAGCTAGCTCTCTGCAACTCTCACATGGTCGCCCACTGAAGCTAAGCAGGGCTGAGCCTGGTCAGTACCTGGTTAGGAGACCACATGGGAAAGTTAGGTTGCTGCTGGAAGTGGTGGTAGTGAGACCAGCAGGGGGCGCTCAACCTGTGGTCTGTGTGAGTCCTAACGCCCCAGTATAGTGATGGAGTATCTATAATGCTCAGTGAGCGCCGTCTTTCGGATGAGACGTTAAACCAAGCTCCTGTGTGTGTGTCTAAGTATGTTGTGGGTAAGAGAAAGTATGAGTGTGTGTATAGTGTGAAAGTATTAAAGTATTGTATGTGTAATTGCGTGTGAGAGTGTATGTTTTCATAACAGTGTGTGTCTGTTATGAAGTGTGTGTGTGTGTGTGATTGTGTGTGTGAGTGTGTGTTTTCATGAGAGAGCGTGTGTAATTGCATGTGTGAGTGTAAATGTGTTTTCATGAGAGTGTGTGTGGGAGTGTATGTGTGTTTACATGAGTGTGTGTGTAATTGCATGCGCAATGTAAGTGTTTTCATGAGAGAGTTTGTGTAATTGTGTGTGAGTGTATGTATGTTTTCATGTCTGTGTGTGTGTGATTGCATGTGGGAGTGTATGTGTGTTTTCATGAGAGTGTGTGTGTAATTGTGTAAGTGTATGTGTGTTTTCATGAGTGTATGTGTAATTGCATGTGCGAGTGTATGTTTTTTATGAGAGTGTGTGTGTGTGTGTGTGTGTGTGTGTGTAATTGCATCTGCGAGTGTATGTTTTCATGAGTGTGTAATTGCGTGTGTAAGTGTGTGTGTGTGTGTCTATGTATGTTGTGGGTAAGAAAAAAAAAGTATGAGTGTGTGTATAGTGTGAAAGTATTTGTTGTGTGTGTGTTTGTATATAGTGTGAGACTATTAAAGTATTGTATGTGTAATTGCGTGTGAGAGTGTATGTTTTCATAACAGTGTGTGTGTCTGTGTTATGAAGTGTGTGTGTGTGATTGTGTGTGTGAGTGTGTGTTTTCATGAGAGAGCGTGTGTAATTATTGCATGTGTGAGTGTAAATGTGTTTTCATGAGAGTGTGTGTGGGAGTGTATGTGTGTTTACATGAGTGTGTGTGTAATTGCATGCGCAATGTAAGTGCTTTCATGAGAGAGTGTGTTTGTTTGTGTAATTGTGTGTGTGAGTGTATGTATGTTTTCGTGTGTGTGATTGCATGTGGGAGTGTATGTGTGTTTTCATGAGAGTGTGTGTATGTGTAATTGCATCTGCGAGTGTATGTTTTCATGAGGGTGTCTAATTGCGTGTGTAAGTGTGTGTGTCTAAGTATGTTGTGGGTAAGAGAAAGTATTAGTGTGTGTCTGTGTGTATAGTGTGAAAGTATGTGTTATGTGTGTGTGTGTGTGTGTATAGTGTGAGACTATTAAAGTATTGTGTATGTAATTGCGTGTGAGAGTGTATGTTTTCATAACAGTGTGTGTGTGTGTGTGTGTGTGTGTGTGTGTGTGTGTGTGTGTGTGTGTGTGTAATTGCGTGTGTGTGTGTGTGTAATTGCGCGTGTGTGTGTTTTCATGAGTGTGTGTAATTGCGTGTGTGTGTGTAAGTGGTTTTTCATGAGAGTGTGTGTGATTTGCGTGTGGGAGTGTGTGTAAATGCATGCGCAATGTAAGTGTTTTCATGAGAGAGAGTGTGTGTATGTGTGTTTGTGTAATTGTGTGTGTGTTTGTGTGTGTGTGTGTGTGTGTAAGATTGCGTGTGGGAGTGTAAGTGTGTTTTCATGAGAGTGTGTGCATGTGTGTTTTTATGAGTGTGTGTATGTGTAATTGCATGTGCGAATGTTTGTGTTTTCATGAGAGAGAGTGTGTGTGTGTGTGTGTGTGTGTGTGTGTGTGTGTGTGTGTGTGTGTGTGTGTAATTGCGTGTGTAAGTGTATGTGTGTTTTTATGAGAATGTGTGTGTGTCTGTGTGTAATTGTGCATGAGTATGTGTGTTTTTATGAGAGTGTATGTAATTGTGTGTGTGAGTGTATGTGTGTGTTCATGAGTGTGTGTGTGATTGCATGTGGGAGTGTGTGTGTGTGTAATTGTGCATGAGTATGTGTGTTTTTATGAGTGTGTGTGTCTGTGTGTAATTGTGCATGAGTGTGTGTTTTTATGAGTGTGTGTGTGTCTGTGTGATTGTGCATGAGTGTGTGTTTTTATGAGAGTGTGTGTGTCTGTGTGTAATTGTGCATGAGTGTGTGTTTTTATGAGTGTGTGTGTCTGTGTGTAATTGTGCATGAGTATTTGTGTTTTTATGAGAGGGTATGTAATTGTGTGTGTGAGTGTATGTGTGTGTTCATGAGTGTGTGTGTGTGATTGCATGTGGGAGTGTATGTGAGTGTGTGTGTGTGTGTGTGTGTGTGTGTGTGTGTGTGTGTGTGTGTGTGTGTGTGTGTGTGTGTGTGTGTGCAATTGCATGTGCGAGTGTAAGTGTGTTTTCATGAGAGAAAGTGTGTGTGTGTGTGTGTGTGTGTGTGTGTGTGTGTGTGTGTGTGTGTGTGTGTGTGTGTGTGTGTGTGTGTGTGTGTGTGTGTGTGTGTGTGTGTGTGTGTGTGTGTGAACAGTAGTCTGCTTGTTGAACGGGCCCCTGAACACACCCTTCGCCCTGAACGGCTCCTCTGTTCACTGCTGTTGCTTCACCTTTGTGGATCAGCTTCACTTTGAGCCATTAGACTGTAGAGGAGCAGCAGATTCTGCATATCAGACTGTTCAAACACTGATCACATTACAGCCCGCACAATCATCTCATCACACAGAGAGAGCGTCATCTGAACTGTCTAACCACACTAACACAGGGCCATGGACATATGAGTGTAAACATTTCAGCTTTCAAATGATCCCAGTGTATTATACTGTAGTCTGTTGCTTTTTTTCAGCACACAAGTAACAGCTATCAGACATTTTTAACATGATTACCCGAAAATTATATCCATTTTATACAGTCAGACAAACTATTAGCCCTCCTGTGAAACTAAAATATTTCCCAAGTGCTGCTTAACAGAGATATTCTCAACACATTTCAGCCTGGCCTGTCACAATAATCAATATATGGACTCATCACACAACACATAAACATGAGCTCAATCATTTATGGTGATGCACTATATATCACCCATACATAAACACCAAGTCTAGCAACATTTGAGCAGATAGTGCAACATCTCTATCTCTATTGGAGGAGTCAGTGTCAGTATGGTTAAAAACACTGTAGTATTTACTATAAATGACTATAGTATATCTTCATGTGGCTGTCTGACAGCTGAAAATAGATCTGGCAGCAGATATCGCAGCCTCTGTTACCTTGTTAACATGTATTATGATTTATTTAGGATGTGTGTTTTCACATTCTGACTCCAACGCCTGATTATTAAACTGTTAAAATGACTATAAATAAATAAAATATTCTTAAGAATGAAATATGATGTGTTCTTTGGAAGAGTGTACCTGCATTGTGATGATATTATATTGTCATTATATAATAATGTGGGGCATAAAATGATCTTAAAATGACAATAATATCATTTATTGCAATATATTTTGATGTATATATCCTACAACAAAAATAGATATCATGACAGGCCTAATTAAACATACATAATAGGTTTACAATTACTTTCGTTTTGTCTTGATGTCAGTGCCTAATATTTTAACTAGTTATTTTGCTAGACATTAGTATTCAGCTTAAAGTCCAATTTAAAGGCTTAAATAGTCAAGTTAGGACATAATGGCCCAGTTTCACAAACAGCGCTTAGATTAAGCCAGGACTAGGCCTTAGATAAATTAGTCTAATTAAGCCACATTTATAAAATGGCCTTAGAAAAATATATTACTGGCGTGCACCTAGAGACAAAAAAATGACTCTGATGTATTTTAAGACATCTCACTGCAAGTTATTTTGAGTTGAGACAGCTCAAACATGCAATTTAATCTTGACTAGCCTTAAACCTTGTTTGTGAAACCGGGGGAATAGGTCATTGTTAATAAGTCATCGGACAACAGTGGTTTGTTCTGTTGACAATCGAAAGGTATTTCAAGAGTTCACACTTAGCTGTTGATTGATTATAAAGCGTGTTTGGCATGCTGTCCTGGGAGAGTCCCCTGAGCACATAAGATCCTCGAGCCCGGGGCTCCCTCCTGTTTGCAAGGCGAGAGGGGAGTTTGAGCTCAGGTAGATCTCGAGAACTCCCCTGCTGTAGTAGCTAATGAACAGATAGTGATCGCTCTTAAGAGATAACTACTTACTAGGAGCATGTCTATGGTGCCGATTTGGATTAGTCAATTAACTTAAGTTGTATGTTTTTGGACGGTGGGAGGAAACCGGGGAACCCACGTGAGCACGGGGAGAATGTGTAAACTCCGCACAGAAACGTCGGCTGGCTTGGTAAGGACTAGAACCAGTGACGTTCTTGCTGTGAGGCAACAGTGCTAACCACTGGGCCACCGTGCCACCCATCTAGGAAAGGAGTAGGGGTGGAAGGAGGAGGGAGGAAGGAGGGATTCTTCAAAACGAAAATGACTGTGATATGGAACCTAGGGTATTTATAGTGGCTTAGGAGTCGTCTGATTGGTGAATCATAAATTGAATAACGCAGAGCCGGCTGCAAGCAATCATAAGCACGTGATCCTCTCAATTACTTTATAAATAAACTTCACATGTATGTATATAATATACAGTATATATAACTCGTAGTTCCTCTCGTGCTGAGCGGGATTACTAGCACAACAACAGACCACATCAGTAGGGTATTATGATAACCTCTTAGGGCTTGAATGTCTACATGTGGACAGCACATTTTAGCTCTTAAGTGGCTACTTAAAATACTTTGAATGCTTTATATTTTGTTACAGACATGCGGTGTCATCCTGCAACTGTTTTGCAGCATATGAAATGTCCCAAACCCTATTTTAACTGTTCAAAATGGGAAAAAAATGTTGTTTTTACTCTGATAGTCAAAGCAAATTGTAAATTCGGACCACGAGTCCACATATATGGACATCATTTTTCTCTAAAAGTACATCATATCAAAAGATGATACTTGGATTTTATTCTAATTAGGTTCCAATAAGCCCAAATAGCAAAGAGAAATAAAAAATGCATGTAAAAAAAACAGCTTGGGCCTTAAGAGGATATTATTATTATTTTATTTTATAATTTTTTTAATAAAATGAATAATAATTTATCTAGAAGAAAAATATAATAGGAAATAGGAATTTTTTCACGTTTTTTTTTTTTACTTTATCATCTTTTAAACTCATGTTGAGCACTGGAAAGGAGCTTTATAAAATAAAGATATTAGTATTATTGTTATTAAAAATTCCTAATTGTAACATCACATGATTTAAGGAATCATTCGTGCCAAACGGGGCTTGTTCGGATCCCCAAACTTTAACTGTGTGTACAAAATACTGAATTTATACCACTATTCGTCAGGCTACTGGGTTTTATAGGTTTCATTTATCAGCAACAAGTTCATTTTAAATGTAATAAGAAAACATTTTTTTTTAATTAATCGTCTTGTAAATCATTCTTGAGCACTGGAAAGGCGCTATATGAAATAAACACATTATTATTATTATTATTAAAAATGTGTAAAAACAAAGATGGCTTCCTCTGTGTTCTTTATTTATTCGGCAGTGGCTATTTCAGTTTTATGATATAGTATTGTTAGAACTTTCAACAGCCAGAATAAATAAAGCTAGAGCTTCAACCCTTGATGCGTGGAAAACGGCTGCAGACAAACTGGCAGAAAGACTCATGGATAATAGAAATTAATGTGCAACAACCTGAATCTTTAAATCTCTGATAGTCTGTGTGGATTTCTACTTACTTTTGTTAGTGTATTACTATGTGTGTATGGATGTATATATGTATGCATACGCAGGGCCGGCGCGTCCATAGAGGCGACCTAGGCGGCTGCCTAGGGTGGCAGAGCAGTCAGGACTGCGTCCGCGGCATGTCTCTCCCCCCCCTTCGCTTTCGTCCGCAACAAACCCTGCATCATCTCAGCGCCCCTCGGTCTTCGCTTTGGTCCACGACAAACCCCGCATCATCTCAACACACAGCTCCGCCGCCCCCCTCCCCACTCTCTGCCGGCTTTTTCAGATTGAACTTTCGGTTTGAGGACGGCATTCTCGTCGTTTGCCTAGAGCGCCAGTTGAGCTTGCTCCGGCCCTGGGTATACGTGTACGGATATATACATGTATGTATATATGTATGTGTGTGTGTATTATTTTCTATAATATTATAGACTGTGAATATACCCTGTATTTATGATGTGTGTGTTTTAAGATATGTGTATCTTATGTTTATATATTTTCTGTTAATTATTTGTCTTGATCGCAATGCTATTTGTGGGACAATGGACTTTGGCACTGCTGGGGGGTGGCGTGGGTGTTTTTCTGGGTGGGCTGGGAGAGTTGAGGAGTGGATTTTGTTTTGTTTATTGGAAAAAAAAATTGTAAAGATGCTGTGACCACTCACAAAAATGTGTACAAATGCTTAATTGTAATTATCAACAATAAGTGATATTAAGAATTAGGGCTGCCCAATGCATCAATTTAGCATCGATATAGCAATGTGCGCAACCACAATACTCACATCACACAGATATGCAATGTTGAGTCTGAATTATAATTGAGCAGGAGCTACAGAATTGTATTTAATCACTGTATTTATATGGAATTTATATAATTTATGCAAAAAAATACTTATAATTTTTGTCTTGTTTCTAGTCTAAATATCTACATTTCAAAGCGAAAACCAGATTATTTCACTTACCCTCTAGCAGATAATTTAGCTTGTTTTAAGAAAAATCTCTTAATTGTGATTTATTTCTTCTGACGGTCAAAACAAAACAGTATTTTTACTTGCTCTGGGCATTTTTTGAGATTTGGACTATAGAAACGAGACAAAACAAAGTAATAAAAGCATTTTTTTTCCATTGTGGTTATTCAATATCTGTACCTGAATACTGTTAGACTTTCTAGACAACTATTAAATAGTGCTTTTCTTGTGAAACTATTCATATCGCAATGTTTATCGAAAAAAATAAATATATAGCAACAGGGGTGATTTTAAGATTTTCATTTTAGGGGGGCTCAGCTTCTTATGAGAAAATAAAAAAAAATTATATATATATATGTGTGTATATGTATATATATATGTGTGTATATGTATATATATATGTGTGTATATGTGTATATATATATGTGTGTATATGTGTATATATATATATATATATATATATTTGTAAGGCAAATTGGTTTAGGAGAAAATGCCATTTTTAATATGAGACAAAAAAGGTACGAGCGCAGGCCTCTCTTCTACTCTGACCTCCCCATGCTCCAAAGCTCCACTCTCGCTGAGTCTCTCAAGGGAAAAAGGAATGAGAGGCGCTACAAGCAGAAGACTCGCAAGGCGGCCGAGCGGAGAGGAAAGGAACTTCTACCTCCGAATGACCCCCTCTCTGGTACCCCGACAACATCCCTAGCTCGACTGAACTTGAATGCATAGTGATGGTTTGAATGCATTAAAGGATTAAAGCTGTCTCAACGATGTGCATTTAATTATTTAGATGTTGATTCATGTTCTTGTGATATTTAGGAACAGCTATAAATTTGTTCACATAAGACATGACCTATAGGTTTTGCTGACTATTGGAATTTTAACTAAGTAGTTTTGACCACATTGTATTGTTGGTCCTTAGTGATTTATAAACTGTTTTCATATATAATGGGGAAAACCCAGAAGGTTGACTGTGCATGTACCCTGTGAACATAATCCAAAGTGTCAAAACCTCAATGATGTATGAGGTGTATTAATGTGCATGACCTGATTGTAAAAGTATAAAAGCTGAACCATTATGATCAGCAGTGTGTGTTCCTAACTTCCCTATACTGGAGGTTAGCAGCCCTTTATTCTCAACGGAGGATAAAGTAAGGATTTTGTTTCTGTTATTTGTCTTTTGTTTACTCTACTTTTTCACTGGATTTCATTTTGTTAATAAAAGTATATTTTATTAATTTACTTCGCTGGAGTGGACATTGAATTCATTTGCCAGAGCCCATCAAGTTACCTTGTGTGGTAAAGTATGATCTAATGTATTCTTTTTGCAAAACATTTAAAAGATGATCTTTCAACTAAACTCTAGCTAAGAAATATAGCCAAGGGAGGATTCTGGTTTATCTTTGTTTAATTAAGGTGATTAAATAAAGGCTCACCAGTACAATATATGTATATATATATATATGTATGTATATATATATATATAAAAAATAAGTAATAATTTAATAGTAATACACTTAAAAATGTTTGACTAATATGGTAGGGTTGTATGCTAATCTTAGCAGTATTCCACTGTATTGTATAGACGTGCAGTCATTTGAGTTCTCAATGAGCCAAATAGGCTCAACACACTTGTTTACTGTAGTAAAAGCCACTAACTAATTCACATATTTCACTAACTGAATCATAATATTAAAATAGGAAATATTTTTAATACAAGACAACACATGACGTTTCTATCTCTGTCAGTGACTCTGACAGTTAAAATGAGTACATTCACTAAGGGCTTCGGTCACTGTGTTTAATCCTTTTTGTGCAAGACTGTTTAATAGATAATGCCACATGCATGGTAATGTGTTTTATAATGGTAGTTCATTTTGAAATAAAAACAGTAATATGTTTTGCATTTTCGCTGGAGGAAACAGCTGCGATTATGAGGTGAGCACTGAGGAAACAGTAGATTGGAAACCCGATTGCTCCTACAGTATATAACATTGGGATACAAGTGTATCCATAGCAAAGAACTGCAAATAATCATATTTTATAACAATTTATCGATAAACACACACCTTCTTCTCTCTCCACGGCTGTGGTTTGCTGATAAAATGAAAAACCAAGGGAAGGAAGGAACTGAATTCGGCCGTCGTCTTCATATCAAATTTAAAGGGGACAGAGACGATAATTTGGTCTACAGTTTATGAGCTAATTTGAAAAGTTTTAGGGGGGGGCTGAGTAGAAATATAGGGAGGCTACAGCCCCCCTAAAATAGGCCTAGCGATGCCCATGTATAGCAATATCAAATTTTTTCAATATCGTGCAGCCCAAATAGGAATCAATCATGCCAAACGGGGCTTGTTCGGATCACCAAATCAAGCTGTATGATGTCTAATAATAGTGCTGCTCATCCTGCAGGTATCTGACAGTGAGTGTGTTGAAGAGTCATTCAGAACCGGCTGGTTTTCTGCGGATGTGTTAATGTTTGACATGCTGCCCGACTGCATTCTTGCTTTTACTACAGGATGGTTTCTGTGAGCTCAGTGAGTAACACACACACACACACACACCACACCACACCTGTCCTCGACACAAAGACCATCCTGTCAACCGACTGGTTTCTCCACTTGTGCATGAATCAGTGTGTATTTCCACTGCTCACAAAAATGTTTTTGATCCAAATAAGGTTGGGTTTGGCCTGGCTGTAGTTATTATTCTTGGCTTTATGTCTAAATTGCTGGAACGTTCCACGATGTTTTAATAGTATGGCTTTTACTGTGTTTTCATCATATAGAAGTAATCGAGTTGAGTCGATTCATACTCACAGAGCAGTCGTTCAGGCCGTAGTGCAGCGTCCGGCTGTTGTGCATGTGGACGTCCATTCCTGATGTCGTTGGGGTCACGGGGTCAAGCACGAGGGGTCAGGGGTCGTGCAAAATGGTCTGGGCATTTCCACGCACCTGACTGACCTGTTTCACATGATGTACACACACCTGCAACAAACATGTATAGTGTTTAAACGCATCCTTCAGGTTCACCGACACACACTGACTACAGCCGGAAAACACAACTACACCAGTTCTTCATTAACATTCAGGGAAAAACCATTAGGTAATAATACATTTACTAAACAATAGTGATGAAAACTATAATACAAAACACTAAAATGAGGAATTAACAATCACTTACATGTGTAAAAAGAGAAGTAGGGTTGTAAAAATATAGATTTGTGTTTTGTCAATCACTTTTTATAATAATAATAATAAATAATAATATAAAATAAACAAATTCCTTATGTTTATGTTGGAATCAACTATGATAATATTATTGTTATAAAAAGTGGTGTATTTGTCTTCTCTTTCTATATCAAATGTGCCATATTTTGTTCCATATTTGTGTTTTTAGTATGATCAGTGTATTGATTTGTCAATATTTTAATGATTAACAAGTTTCCCTTTAGTTCTCAGTACGGTGTTATATTATTAAAACACATCAAACTAATCACTATAAATATTAAATACTACTGAATATAATAACAATAGCAGTTTTTACAAACATTATTAGTTGTTTTATATCATAATAACCAAGTATTAAAGAAAAAACAACAACTATATTTACATTATATTTCTTCGGAGGGAAACACTGAGATTCTCCCAAACACGAGTAACGTTAACTCGAATAGTTTGAAAACGGTTAACGGCTATAAGGAAAGTGGTTAAACTTACCCAAACATCTTGAAATGGCTTAGTAGCGCAGGTTAAACGAATAAAGCCGATGTCATCCCGTTTCTATGCGTGTACAGTGCGAATAAATGGCTTTTAAATCACTGTACGTTACGCGTGAACTCGCTCATCTAGTTCTGCAGGAGCGCGTCTGTGCGCGCGACCCCTCCTTCGGAGCGCGGTCATGATGACGAGCACCTGGGGTTCCTCCTAAGGAAAACTTTGTAGAGATATTACAGTTTAAACAGTAATATACAGAGAAAAGTAAGATATTTGACTGAGGAATCTTTTAAAATCAAATCTGTAATGTCAGAAATGTTTCAGCCCTCACCGCCACTCAGTCACCACAGATGTGAATGTCGCGCCATCTTGTGGACGCGCCTTATCACACTTGAGCGTACGAAGTTATTAAATAAAATAAATATTATTATTGTAAATATACATCAGTTATAGGGCAATTTAACATGTCATTTAAATTAATTAATTATAGCGCGATTTTATCGGAAAAAAAATTCTTCCTTGTAATTGTTAATTATTAAAATGACAGCTGAGTTTATTATTAATATTTTATCGAATTAACCATATTATTATATAATCTTTCTCTCGGCGGTGGAATGATCTTCACGATCTCCCTTACATTTATATCATTTGTTATATCCTTTATGTAAGCAGGTCATTATACTGTTATTAATATCTCACTGATTTACATTATAAGTACTGTAAAATTTACTGCTTTTATTTTATATTTTGTTTGTTTAAAAAAAAAGCTTCCCTTAAAAAGTATTATTTGATGTCAGGTTTAATATGGTTTCTTACTTTAATTATTACATTAGTGTAAATCAGCTGAGAAGAATGCGGAAGTTTGGTACACGTGAGTCACGTGTTGTACTGGAGTCTCTACTTGTTTTATTTTAATGGCTGATGTGCTGCTGAGTGACATTAAACACTGTCATCGTCACAGTGATCTGATTAGCACCTTTACAAAAAAAAATACACTTTTCTTCCAAGCCACAACAGGAGGAAACACAGACAATTCTACGCCTCATATCAGAGCAGCAAAAGCAGACAAAAACACAGTGACTGACCTTTGTCTTTAGTCTTTATTAGTGCTTTTATTGTTTACATTTATTGCTGTGGTCAAAATGTTTTCTGCAATGTTTTCTAGAAGTTTTTTTTAATATTGTTTGTTGTTTTATCCATGATATTATTATTATTATTATTATTATTATTATTATTATTATTACTTCTGTTGTTTCAAGATGTAAAATATGCATTTGCATTTGTGAAAAGTGTCAATTTACTGGACAGCCAGAGCTTTTTTGTTAATGTTTTAATGCAGTATTTTCCAGTTCAAGTCACTTATTTTTTTAAATGTTTCATACAATTATGCAATTACACAAATTTTTTATGCACGCGTCCAGTTTTGCACATGAATTTTGAATATGAAACTGAGCAGGGTTTTTAAAATAATATATAACATTATAATCTAATAAAATATAATCTATAATACAAAATATAGAAGCATTATAAGAGTATTATGCTCATCATTATGAAGCACACATTAATCTGTGGAAAATATTAAGATAATAAACGTATAATTTATATAATGTAAATAATGTGTGATGCATTTATTTTAAGAAAAATATTCAGTAAAGTTTATTTCCCAGTGTACTCCAATAATTACTAACCTGCTCTCATACATTGTTTAAATTATATTATACTTATTTTACATAACCCATCATTTGCTGTAGCATACATAAAACAATGTGTCTTGTGGTTTTTTTTACACCATATGCACAAAAAATAGACAGCAGGGGCAGATAATTTTCTCGTCCACTAGATGGCGATAAAAAAAATTGACCGCAGGTGCACAGCATTATTTTGACTACTACATGGCGGTAAAAATGTACAAGGTGCAGAATGTTTTCTCGACCACAAGTTGGCGATAAAAATGTACAGCTGGTGCACATCACTTTTCGACCACTAGATGACGGTAAAAATGGACAGCAGGTAAACATAATTTTCTTGACCACTAGATGGCAGTAAAATTTGTCAACAAGTGCACATCATTTTTCATCCACTAGATGACAGTAAAAATTGACAACAAATGAACATAATTTAAAGAGTTCACACTTAGCTGATGATTAATTATAAAGCTTGTTTGGGATGCTGTCCCGGGAGAGAGCCCTGAGCTCTTGAGATCCTCGAGCCCGGGGCTCCCTCCCATTGCAAGGCGAGAGGAGAGATCGAGCTCAGGTGGATCTCGAGAACTCCCCCTTCGTAGTGATTGAAGAGCAGATAGTAGTTCTCTTAACGAGATAGGTACTAGATAGGGAGCAAGTCTATAGTGTTGATTAATCAATAACTTAGGTTGCATGTTTTTAATTGGTGGGAGGAAACCGGAGGACCCGGGGAAAACCCACGTGAGCACGGGGAGAACATGCAAACTCCGCACAGAAAATGCCCGCTGGTTTGGTACAGCCTAGAACCATTGACATTCTTGCTGTGAGGCAACAGCGCTAAGCGCTGGGCCACCGTGTCACCCATCTAGAAAAGAGGAGGAGTAGGGGTGGAAGGGGGGATTCTTCAAAGCGAAGATAGCGGTGATGTAAAACCCAGGGTATTTATAGTAGCTTAGGGATCATCTGATTGGTGCATGGTGATTTGGATAATGTGGGTCCAGCCGCTAGCAATCATAAGTACGTGATCCTCTCGAAATTAAACATTTTCTCAACCCCTAGGTGGCGGTAAAAATGTACAGTAGGTGCACATATTTTTTTTCAAGCACTAGATGGCAGTAAATAATTGACAGCAGGTGCTCATCATTATTTCGACCTCTAGATGGCAGTAAATATGGACAAAAAAACATTTTTCTTGACCACTAGATGGCGGAAGTTAAGTGAACAGCAGGTGTGTGTCTTTTTCTTGACCACTAGATGGTGGAAATTAAGTGGACAGCAGGTGTGTGTCTTTTTCTTGACCACTAGATGGCAGAAGTTAAGTGGACAGCAGGTGTGTGTCTTTTTCTTGACCACTAGATGGCGGAAGTTAAGTGGACAGCTGATGCAAGTCTTTTTCTTGACCACTAGATGGTGGTAAAAAATTGACAGCAGGTGTACATTATTATTTTGACCACTAGATGGTCAAAATGAACACGGAGCAAATTTTCTTGGCCACTAGATGGCAGTAAAAATGGTCAACAAATGAACAATTTTCTGGGCCACTTCGTGGCAGTTAAAAACTTAAAATGGACAACATATGAACATAATTTTCTGGACCACTAGGTGGTGATAAAAAAAAGTGTACAGCATGCGCGCATCTTTTTCTTGACCACTAGATGGCGGTAAAAATTGACAGCGGGTGCACATCATTTTCTTGTTCACTAGATGACAGTACATAAATGGACAGCAGGTGCACATCCTTATTTTGAACACTAGATGGCAATAAAAATGTACAAGGTGCACATCATTTTATAGGCCACTAGATGGCAGTAAAAATGGACAACAAATTAACATAATTTTCTGGGCCACTTGGAGGCAGTAAAAAAAATGGACAGCAGGTGCACATCATTATTTCTACCACTAGATGGCAGTAAAAATGTACAAGGTGCACATCATTTTATAGACCACTAGATGGCAGTAAAAATGGACAGTGAATGAACATAATTTTCTGGACCACTAGGTGGCGGTAAAAATTGACAGCAGGTGCACATAATTTTCTTGTTTACTAGATGGCGGTAAATAAATGGACAGCAGGTGCACATCCTTATTTTGACCACTAGATGGCAATAAAAATGTACAAAGCGCACATCATTTTCTAGACCACTAGATGGCACTTAAATGGACAACTAATGAGCATAATTTTCTGGACCACAAACTGGCAGTACAAAAATGCACAGCAGGTGCACATCATTATCTTAACCACTGGATGATAGTTAAAATGGACAGCAGGTACACATCACTGTTTCAACCACTAGATGGCAATAAAAATTGACAACAGATAATTTTCTTGACCGCTAGGTGGTTCTGGCGTCTCCAGTGGTGCAGCAGTCTGAGCAATAGTCCTTCATCTGGGAAGCACAGGTTCAAGTCTTGCTCTTTGCAATAGAAATTAAACTTTCATTGGTTTTGGGCTGATTAAAAGACAAAAGTCCAAAGAAAGAAGCAGAGCATGTGATGTGTCCAGTGGCACAGCAGTAAGAGCAATGTTCCATCATCTGGAAAGCACAGGTTCAAGCCTCAGTCTTTGCAAATAAATGTTACTTTCATTGGCCTGATTAAAAGACAAAAGTCCAAAAAAGAGGGCGATAGTGTGCATTAGGACCCGGGTGTAAAAGCCGTTTTTGTATTCTTTTGGATTGTAATTCTATGTTTGGGCACTGGGTGGAGTGCTGCTGAAACCCACATATATGCAAGCGGTCAGAGTGACGCAGGTGTGTGTAATAAGGGGAGCGCAACATTTTTTGACCTGGACTGTGATGACTGGGACTGTGGAAAAGAAGTTTGGAAAACCATCCTATGGTCTTCATGAGACAATAGAACTGTGAGTAAACATGTGACTTTACAAACTGTTTGATAAATAAGCACAGAAAAGCAGAATTTTGGTGGATGATCTTGATTGTTTGGACTCAGATACCAGTATTGTCACTCGAGAAGCTGTGAGTCACTGCAGTATATTATACATCTGTGTATATTATACATAAATGTACTCACTATAAACAGTGGTGTAAAGTAACTAATTACAAATACTCAAATTACAGTAGTTGAGTAGTTTTTCTCAGAAATTGTAATTTACTAAGTAGTTTTAAAGCTGTGTGCTTTTACTCTCACTTGAGTACATGTTTAGTGCAGTATCGGTACTTTTACTCCACTACTGTCCTTCAACCTGCAGTCACTACTTTATTTTTTCTTGTCTATGAGGATTAGAGAAATCAGTCCTGTGATTCCTGTCCAATCAAATCACACACAGAAAGTAAATCACATCATAATGAACTACCTCAAGACATGGCCCTGCTGAAAAAACCAGCTTAAACCAGTCTAAGCTGGTTGGCTGCTTTTAGCTGGTCGACCAGCCTGGTTTTAGAGGGGTTTTGGCCATTTCCAGGCTGGTCTCAGCTGGTCAGGCTGGGAGTTGACCAACTACAACCAGCTTGACCAGCCAAACCCAGCTATGTCCAGCTTAAACCAGGCTGGCCAAGCTGGTTTTAGCTGGTTTAAGCTGGTCATTTTCCAGCTGGAAACCAGCCTGGAAATGGACAAAACCCCTCTAAAACCAGGCTGGTCGACCAGTTAAAACCAGCCAACCAGCTTAGGCTGGTTTAAGCTGTTTTTTTCAGCAGGGAGGTGATTTATAATTGCAGCAAACTGTTTGGAAGCATTAAAAGTGTCCAAGAAGATGTTTAAAATCTTTACGCGCAGTGACCCAGAGACTGTTTAGATGCATGTCACTGATGAGAAGATGTTTACTGTATGATGACCGAAATGCCCTTAAACACCCAGCAGGCACAGGACGTCAACATGACGTTAGATTGACGTTGTACCTCAACGTCGTTGGGGCGTTGTTTTGTTTTGAAATGAAAATCGGTTTGACGTCAGAACCCAACATCAGGCCGACGTTAATATCCAACATCCAACCTAAAATCAACCAAATATCAATGTCTAATGATGTTACAGCTTGATGTCATGTGGGCGTTACCCCTACCCTATGACGTCTATCAGATTTTGGATTTTAGTTGCCATACTTGACAAATAAATGTCAGTATTTGACGTCATTATGACGTTGGTTTAAGATGTTTAATCGACGTTGGATTTTAGTCACTTTCCAACACAACCTAAAATCAACCAAATATCAACGTCATTTAACGTTGTTATTGGTGATCAAAATAACGTTGTCCTTAGACGCTGACTAGACACTGAATTTTGGTCACCTGATGTCCCCTGACGTTTTTTTCAGTGCATCTTGAACAAAAAAATGTTTTTGTTTACAATCTTATTTTATTTCAGTCAATACAAGTCCTTGCAAAAGAATCTCTTGTCGCCATCTAATCGTATAACAATTAAACCTGCATTAAGCCAACAATCATTATTAAAGGGGGGCTATTGTGTGGCAATAACCACAGACAGCCCTAAGTGAGAAGCAGCCATCCGCTACTAAGAGTTTCTGTACCATACGGCCAAAGATAATTTCAGCGACTAAGAGGTATTATAAATGGGGTGTTTTATGATGCACTTCTGAGCCACTTCTTTTGACATTTTCAGTTTATCACAGAGATAACCTCTTTGAATCTACCTCTATGTGAGCACATAGGCGTTTGTAGCTCAAAAGAAAAAAATTTGTGGGCTACTTTGAGCTGAAACCTCACATACACACTCTAGGGACATCAGAAACTCTTGTAACATCTTGTAAAAAGGGGCATAATAGGTCCCCTTTAATACTGTTGGAATATCTAATCAATTCCATGCGCGTTCAATAAAAAAGGTCAGGAGAGGTCTTTTTTTTTTTTTTTTTTAAATATAAGTAATTTATTGGATTGATGTTGGTTTAAGATGTTGAATCGACGTTGGATTTTGGTCACTTTCCAACTAGGGTTGGGCCGATAGACGATGTCATCGTCCATCGCCGATGGTTAATAAACTTGACGATGCTGAGCCGGCATCGTGATCCATCGCCCCGCCCCACATGTATATTGATATATGACTTATTATTTGCATGTCATCTTAATGAGCTGTGTTATATTATACTTATAGCTGCTGTTTGCACTGACAGCATCGTGAGGATTAAATACATCGTGAGGATTATACAGCACCTCTCACACTTAACATGTGTAGATTCAGTGGCAAACGCTGTTACCTGCAAACCCCGTCCCACATTGTGAATGGCTTTAGTTATTTTCATAGCGGACTTGAAGCCACTGGAAGTCTTTTATCCACTCTTGGAAAAGTGTAAATGGTGGATTAACATTCAGCACATGATCACTAATCAGATGTGCCATTATTAGTAACTTTAGGTGGTTTCTAAAACTAAATCTGTCAGTGTTATTTTCATTCTCTCATCTTCAGCGCGTCACATTTCCGCGGCTGTTGCTCCTGTCATGTGAAGGCGTTGACTGAGTGATTGACAGCTGATATTAACCAATCCATTCGTGTTCAGTTCTAGCCCAGTGGGCCAATAGGAAGAGCACAAAGGCGGGGCAAGCATTCCGGTCTTTTGTACTTCAGCAAGTTCACATGACAACTGTTTTAATCTGTTCCTGAGCGCTGCGTTTGGTGTCTTTAGGTGCAAAGATGCATTCTGCATAAATCTCTCCTAAATCCGCGCACGCGGTGAGGATTCTGCAGTGAAAACAGGTCGCACGGTAAAAATGTATGCACTAGCACAAATGCTTTCATGGTAAAATCATGGTAAAATGCTTTCATTTTCAAATGCTTTTCATGGTAAAATCTTAGAGGAGATCGTGCAAAGTATGAAAACATCAACCTGCAGTCTTGACACGCTCCCCACATCATTCCTCAAAACGGTGTTTAACTGTTTAGAAATGGATCTCCTAAAAGTGGTAAATGCTTCACTTCTCTCAGGGACTTTTCCAAACTCACTTAAAACTGCAGTTGTTAAACCCCTCTTGAAAAAGAGCAATCTGGATAACACACTATTGAGCAATTACAGACCGATCTCAAATCTCCCTTTCATTGGAAAAATCATTGAAAAAGTTGTTTTCAACCAGGTTAACACATTCTTAAACTCCAAGGGGTGTTTAGACAATTTTCAATCTGGTTTCAGAGCACATCACAGTACAGAGAGCGCTCTTATAAAGATAATCAATGATATCCGCCTAAATACAGATTCAGGTAAACTAACAGTGCTGGTTTTGCTCGATCTTAGTGCTGCATTTGACACTGTCGATCACAGCATACTTCTGGATAGGCTGGAAAATTGGGTTGGGCTGTCTGGGACGGTCCTCAAGTGGTTCAGATCTTACCTTGAAGGGAGAGGTTACTATGTCAGTATAGGTGACCATAGGTCGAGGTGGACACCCATGACATGTGGAGTCCCACAAGGCTCGATTCTGGCACCTCTCCTGTTCAACCTTTATATGCTCCCTCTGAGCCAAATAATGAGAAAGAACCAAATTTCCTACCACAGCTATGCTGATGACACTCAGATCTACTTAGCCTTACTGCCTAATAACTACAGCCCTATTGACACCCTCTGCCAATGCATTGATGAAATGAACAGTTGGATGTGCCAAAACTTTCTTCAGTTAAACAAAGAGAAAACTGAAGTCATTGCATTTGGGAACAGAGATGAGGTTCTCAAGGTGAATGCGTACCTTGGCACTAAGGGTCAAACAACAAAAAATAAGGTCAAGAATCTTGGTGTGACTCTGGAGTCAGATCTGAGTTTCAGTAGTCATGTCAAAGCAGTTAGTAAATCAGCATACTATCATCTCAAAAACATTGCAAGAATCAGATGCTTTGTTTCCAGTGAAGACTTAGAGAAACTTGTTCATGCTTTTATCAGCAGCAGGGTGGATTACTGTAACGGCCTCCTCACGGGCCTTCCCAAAAAGACAGTCAGACAGTTGCAGCTCATCCAGAACGCTGCGGCCAGGATTCTGACCAGAACCAGGAGATCAGAGCACATCACACCTGTCCTCAGGTCTCTACACTGGCTCCCAGTTACATTCAGAATAGATTTTAAAGTATTATTACTTGTCTATAAATCACTAAATGGCCTAGGACCTCAATACATTACAGATATGCTTACTGAATACAAGCCTAACAGATCACTCAGATCTTTAGGATCATATAAACTAGAAATTCCAAGAGTTCAGTCAAAGCAGGGTGAATCAGCTTTCAGCTACTACGCCCCTCGCTGCTGGAATCAGCTTCCAGAAATGATCAGATGTGCTCCAACATTAGGCACATTCAAATCCAGACTGAAACACATCTGTTTAGCTGTGCCTTTACTGAATGAGCACTGTGCTACGTCCGACAGATCGCACTATTATGTTTTTCTCTTTTTTTTTCATTCTTTTTTAACCTGTTTTAACACGTTTTTATATGTTTTTATCTGTTATCTGTTTTTATTTATTTTTTTTTCTTATTCTTGTTTCTTTTATTCCTGTTTATGTAAAGCACTTTGAATTGCCACTGTGTATGAAATGTGCTATATAAATAAACTTGCCTTGCCTTGCCTTTCAAATACATATTTTCGGTCGCATAAATATCAGGCGCAAGTGTGACCAAAACGGTCGAGCTCTAGCATCTTTACTTGTTATTTTGTCCTCATAATAATAATAAAATAAGGAAGTTATCATTAATCACAATAAATTACAGTGAACTCCAAACCAACTCTCGTCTCGTCTCCTTCACCAGCTGTGGGGAAAAGCCATTATGACACAGATCACTCCGCCTGATCATGCCAGAGTCCCGCGGAAAAAAAAGTGATTGACAGGTGGTAATTTGTGTATAACTTTATTTATTTATGGTTTGGTCATAGGTAAGCAAAGACCATGTGGGTCAGGTAGTGAAAACGATAGCCTACAATTATTAAGTTTGTTATGAATTAATTGATATTTAACAACAAAGACCCCCACCCCGCCTACGACGACGATACCATCGTCCATCGCCGATGTTCACATTAGACATCGTACGATGCTAAATTTGTCAACATCGCCCAACCCTATTTCCAACACAACCTAAAATCAACCAAATATCAACGTCATTTGATTTGTTATTGGTGATTAGCTTTTTATAGCGTAGTACTCACTACTCTCGAGTACTTTTAAAAGGGCTACTTTTTAATCAAACTTTGAGTAAGATTTACAACAGATACTTTTAATCTACTTCCACTACATTTTTAGGCAACTAATGGTACTTTTACTTGAGTATGATTTTTCAGTGCTCTTTCCACCACTGTCTAAATACTTCAAGTATTAGAATTCTATCAAAACAATGATTGTAAAATAAGTTGCACACATTTTTTATTTAGGAATTTTGATTAATTCATTGATGCACATGATTTGCTAATAATCGTTTTGGAAGTCAGGGAAAATATAAACATACAAATGCATTTACTGATTATATTAGGGAACAGAAAATATACATTATTTTAATTGTGCCTGTTTGCACTTCTTAAATATTATAAATTATATATATAAATGTGGGTGACGCAGTGGCACAGTAGGGAGTGCTGTCGCCTCACAGCAAGAACAACGCTAGGTCGCAGGTTCGAACCTCGGCTGGGCATCCGCTGCGTAAAAATGTGCTGGATAAGTTGGCGGTTCATTCCGCTGTGGCGACCCCAGATTAATAAAGGGACTAAGCCGACAAGAAAATGAATATATAAATGCTCTGTTTAGTAACGGTAATGGATCTGTTTGTCCTATAGAGGGCGCCACAAACCTTCTCAAATGCGCTTAAACTACTGTGTGTGTGTGTGAGACAGTATAGGGACAGTCCTTCTGGACATTGTAATGAACACACTCCTGAATAATGTGAAGTTTTACATGTTCATATATCAGCTACAGTTTGTATTTGTTTGTGAAAGTGCAATCATCTGCTGGATGTGTGTGTGTGTGTGTGTGAGGGCATACAGATGACAGACGGATATACACATACAGATAGACACACACACACACACACAGAAGGAATTACAGATAGACGGATTTACAGATAGACACACACAGAAAGACAGACACATACACACAGACAGACAAACTTATAAACACACACACACACACACACACAGACAGACAGACAGATGGAATCACAGATAGGCACACAGACGGACGGACTTACAGTGACACACACAGACAGATCGACTTCCATATAGACACTCACATACACACAGACAAACTTACACACACACAGACAGAATGACAAACTTACAGACACGCAGTTACAGACAGACTCTCACACACACACAGACACGGACAGATGGACTTACAGACAGACTCAAACATAGACACAGGCGATACACACACATACACACACACAGAGATGGACTTACAGACAGACACACACAGAGACAGATCTGCACTGTGTGTCAGCAGTAACAGATGAGCTCCTGGACCATTACACTTCTGTCTGCTGAGAGTCGAGCAGGAACACATCCATCAGCAGCGACAGACATGTATACCTGCCACACACACACACACACACCCACACAGACAGACGAACGATACTACTGCCACAGACACACACATTTAAACTCTTCCCAACTGGGAAAAACACCAACAATCTCTGCACGATTATCTGCTGTCATGGCTTTGCAATCAAAAAATGTGGTTATAATGGAAGTCAATGGGGCAAAAACAGCCCCCAACATAATGAAAAGGGAGTCAGTCTGAACAGCACAGAAGGGTTAATATACCTGGTTGCCAATGACAGTGGGAGTCTGGCACAGATGGTGGAGCGAGCATCATGAGAGCAGTTATCTAGTCCAGTGATGTAGAAACACTAAACAGACGAGTACATGTGTGAGTTAATGCTCTGGAGTGCAGTATGAGCATGAAGACAGCGGAGAAATCTCATTATAAGAGCACCTTCACCATCACAGTCAACCGCAGGAGACAGATTAAGGCACACCTGCTGCTGTTACTTGGGTTCAAATGTACAGGAGTTTGTTTGGCTTTTTGCGGCAACTGCACCAAAAAGCACTCTAACAATATCTGTTAATAAGTGGCGGCTGGTGTTAAAAAATGTGGGGGGGCGCGAACACCAGAAAAAAAATCTAAATGTTGGTAAAGTAAGAGTGTAAAAGCCATTTTTCAGGTGATGCATCAAAAAACAAAAATATGACTAAAGCATAGAATAAATGCAGCACAAATCAGTTCACTTTAGTTCAATTTGGGTTTATTATCAGTAATGAAGTAATCAAGATAATCAGTAAACACACACACACACACACACACATAAATGTTGCCTAATCACTGGCCAGTAGCACTACTTAAATTATTTTGCTCTCCTTTTTTTCTGGCTTGCAAATTTCTCAGTGACCTTTTGGTTAACGTCAGTCATCTCAGTCACCAGTCTCTTCTCTATTGACAGCATGGCCAATGCATTCAGCCTCTCTTGCGTCGTGCTGTTTGAAACAGCAAACACGGAAATAGTAAAAGGCATGACTTACATCACAACCTGCCAGCCAACTCCGTTTGTCATAACAAGTGCTAGAAAAGCCCTGAGTGTACGCGCGCTCGAGATCACTTGACTACTGAATATGCAAGTAAGGTCGATCTGGTCCAAGCTCCCTGAATCTTTTTTTTTCTTCATCCGAACGCCTTGTGAACGGATATCTTTGCAAAGATACAACGGAATATTCCTTCATCTCGAGAAATTGCACTTGCTTTCACGATGATTAATAGTCGTCAGTTAACTGAGGAGCTGCTGCTGAGTGAACGGTCTAAGTGAGAATGGTCCAATCACATAAGGCCAATCATATAAAAACAAATATGATTCGTTCTAACAACAAAAATGGGAGGGTTCGGGACGCAGAGCGCTGCGCCCCAAAGACAATTAAAAACAGGCCAATTAGAGCTTATCGTCAGATCACGTGCATTGCAAATGTTCGTGTACCTACAAAGACATTCATTAGTCCGGCGCCCCGCACACATATGATAAAATATTGTTCATACATTTTTTTTCAATAAATGTTAGTATGACTACAATACATGTTAGAATGTTATAATTAAATCAGTTTATTTTTTAATATTTGTGATAATAAACATTAACATATTAAAGGGGTCCAACTTGAAGGGGGCGGCGCCCTCTATTGACCAGCCGCCACTGCTGTTAATGAACGCTTTCTGTATTTTGTGAAGTGTTTTCTGTTTATTTGCGGTTGTGATTTGCATTATGGGATGTTGATCACTGCTCTGTCCACTTCTGATGGTGAAAATTCAACTACAAAGTGACTTTTAGTGACATTTTAGTGGTTTAAAATCAAATAAGGCGTAATAAATAATATATAGAGAAATAAATAACAAAAAAATGTACTTGTGTGTGTGTATATATATATATATATATTAGGGATGCTCATTTCGGTTAATTTTACTTACCGACAACCGCTGCTCATTAATCGGATATTAACCGGTTAATATATATTATTATTTGAAAAAAAAATTGACGTGTCTATTTTGTGTGACACATTAAATATTGCATTTTAAAATACTGATTTATTTTAACATGCAAACAGCAGCATACATAACAGACCATCTTTATGCACCTGTATGTTTCCAACAGCATAGAAAAAAAAGATTAAACTAAATAAAAAGAATAAAATAAATAGTCTTGTCCTAGATATTTTTCACTTAAATAACACATTTAAATTACAAAACGAAAACACTGAACCCTTTTTAAGAACCAGCAAAGGCTGTTTGTTCAATCATGTTTTTTTTTTCTTCTGTCAAAAAAAATATCAGGCTACCTCAAATCGATCGCTCCACAGAAAATATACATTTAATTAATGCTCCGCTGTTATTATTATGTTACAAAAACCTTTTTAACATTTTAGTAGAAGTCATTAGCCTAAAGATTATGTCATAAAGACTTATTTCCTCCGTCTCACTCTTCTCACTCACCGTTCATGTGCGCGCGTCGCGCGATGCATGTGTTAAAGACAATAGCCGCTTTTCCACTATCGTGCCAAACCGTTCTAAGAACACTTCGGTACGTTTAGGGTTGTTTCTTCACTGAGCCTGAAACGGCGCGGCACGATTACAAACCGTTCTCGGCAGGGTTAGACAACCGTGCTGAACTGTGCCGACAGATTCTGTGTGTTGACGTCGCGGCTCCGTTGCCACCACATTTGGCTCAGCGGAAGCGCGCTACTCATCAGACATCCACAAGTAAACTACACTACATTTAACATGAAAAACTGATACAGGTCTAAACCATACCGTTTGCAAAGGGTTTTAAAACCACAGAGCAGTCTCTGGCAGAGAAGGGAGTCACTGGCCCACCACATTCTTACGAACATATTTTATTTATCAAAGTTATTATTTAATTGACTTGAATATAGTTACCCGTGTATAATTACTAACCCGTCATCTAAAATCTTAAAATAATAAAATAGCCTATATTGTTTTGCTCGTGGCTTGAGCTTCATTAATTTGATTGACATCCTAGGCAGAGACGTTTATTTCGCCTGACTAAACGTGAGTTTATTGCATGCCGTGCTGTATTTGGAAGCACAAAACTCGCTCTGAGAACTTTACCAATGAGAACATGCACTGCTGAAAAACCTTTTTTTTTCCTGCGGCGCATCGAATAAAGAAACGCTTAAGATCGCTATATCCATACAACACAAGCTTGCAGACTCCTTGAACAATAAGGGAATAATTGCACTTTTTAATTCAAAAAAACAGACTGCAGCATGCTTGTTTTGTAATTTAATGTCAGCTATACCACCTGAAAGACGGTTACGGCGTGTCGGCCGTCACCGGAGAAAGTCTAATCTTTCTTAAGTTTTTTGGACTTTGCATGAAAGCTTTATGGAGTGGCACTGTCCGAGGTGCTCATTATTGTGTTAGATTTAAATAATAGCCTATAAATGCACCAATAAACAAGTCAAATGAATGAATAAATAAAATAAATATGGATTGTTAAATGCCGGTAATGTTTTTACTCAAAAAAAAAAAATCAATATGTCTTGACAAATGTTTTATAAAAAATAAAATGAGCAATTTTCAACATTTCAGCTATATAGGCCATTATACGATTCAGTTAAATAAGTTGGACATTTGGGGACATGTAACATGTTTCTGTGTTTTTTTTTTTCTCGATTATCTTTAATATATACTGGGCAGCTGCGCAAAATATTTTCCAAAATGTCAAGCGGGAATGTGTCTATACTGTAGCTCGTTAGTTAATTATGAAGAGAAAAACATAATTAAAAAAACAGAAATAAAATTATGAAAATACAAAGATAAAAAGAGCAGCATTTTGCTAAATATAATAGTCCTTTATATGCTTTATATCCTGCTATGTGTTTCGTTTTTTATTTAACTTGATGGATTCAATGTTTAATGTTTGAATACTGAAACAAATAAAAGCCATAGCTTAAAAGCTTATTTTTTACCATCAACATGTAGTATGTTTTATATCATTTTCAACTTTTAATATAAAACCACTGTGTAATTTAATTTATTGTTAAAAATGAAATAATTTAAGTGCTATATTTTTATAAGTGAAAGTGCCCGCTGACTTTTGACAAGGCCTGTCCAAAATTATACTTCAGAATCAGAATCAGAAAGAGCTTTATTGTCAGGTATGTTCACACATACGAGGAATTAGTTTTCGTGATAGAGCTTCTACAGTGCAACAGAATTACAGAGACAGGACTAAAAAACAGATAATAAATATATTTTTCAAAGTGAATGCAAATATACAAAATGACAAGTTCTGCCACTATAATAAAAATGCACTATTTTTGGTGCATTATCATTGTTTATTTTTCTGTTATGTACAGAGATTTGAAATATATTATTTATTTTCCCGCCAGTCATTTTCAATCATCACGTTACATTTTGGTCATTTTCCCTCCAAATCAAAATTTGCCCGGAGCCACGCAACATGACCTATACTAAATAAATAGGCCTACTAGTGCTGTGACTTGTAGCTATAGGCCTATTTAGCACATATAAGAGAGCGGCATAACATAATTGAAGAATGAAACAGACGACTGACGTAAAACGCTTTTTCGGCTCAGTTGACTTTTATTTCAACTGGGAGCACACAGCGCGCAATGGCATAATGTGAGGCGCGCAGGACGCATACACAGCGCTTAAACTATTCAAAATATGCGGCTCGCAAAAAGCGCATTCGGTGATCGGTCCCTTATGCAGCCACATTTTAAGAAATATATAAAATAATATTTTTTAATCGTTTAACTGATACCATTAATCGGTTACAAACGCACCCTTTCGGTTAACGGTTAAGCGGTTATTTTGAGCATCCCTAATATATATATATATATATATATAATGGCAGAACATGTATTTTTCACCAAGAAGGTCCTTACAGATTCCAAAGGCAGATAAGATCAGGGCCTGGTGTGTGGACTTTGGGGCTTTTACGATGTGGTCACATATTGATTGGTCAGTTTGTATGTGTCAGTATTTGGGCTTTGGTCACATGGTCAAGAAAGAGACAAAATATGTGGTAAACTTTACTCACTTACTTTTTTTTCTGCTTTGGAGTCTATCTTCTCTGACTGTCTCTCTCTCTCTCTCTCTCTCTCTCTCTCTCTCTCAATTCAATTCAATAGTTGCTTTTTTGGCATGACAAATGTTACAAACGTATTGCCAAAGCATTTATAAAGTTTACATAAAGTAATATATATATAATATATTATATATATAAAGTAATATATATATATATAATAAAAAAGCAGTACACACAATAGATAGTAGTAGTAGTAGTAGTAGTAGTATTTAAAAAAAAGAAGTAAATATATTATAAATAAATATATATATATATATATATATATATATATATATATATATATATATATATATATATATATATATATATATATATATATATATTATAATTAAAATATAAATAATATATCATATTTATGGTGGCTTGAGAAAATCATAACTGTCATACAGACTTAAGGTTGGGCTCATTTAACTTAGACTACCAATCTGCCAATCACTGATGACCTTTTAACTTACTAGCCACACCCTAGCAACAGTCCCATAAACTTCCATTGTAAAAAAAAACTGCCATTGACTTTACATTGGACATACTAACAACATACCAACTCATACTAACAATGTACCAGAAACACTAATCATACTAGCAACATGCTAATTCATACTAACTCTCTCTCTCTTTCAGGTAACTTTATTTTACATTTAAGCTGGGTACAATTAATATCATGTTATTATCATTTAATGTTTTATCATTTAATACAGTTATTTTATAACTAATTCAGTTGTAATCATAGAGAGTTATTGTCATTAAATCATCTCATTTTCAAGTATTTGTGAATTACTTTTGATTTAACATCAACACTTATTTGCTCCATATTGCAATACAATACAAACACATAATAGCAACGCTCTCCCACATTTGTAGCTATTAATACTGCCCTTATTTCCATTTTTGGTATAAGATTGCAGAAGGATGGTTTGACTAGAAATGTACAGTTTTTTTACCATCATGCTGATAACTTTTTGTCATTCGGCAGAACCACAGTTCAAACCGCTGTAGTTAAAAATACCATTCTTTACACTGGCAGTTTAGTACAAGGCTTTTGTAGTGTAGTATACAACACCTACACAGCCAATATATCACTCCAAACTATTACACGTGCAGAAAAGTCACTTTCTTTGAGGTTAAAAGTTGTTGAAAGAAAGATCAAGCTCCCATAATGCAGTTCAAAAACATAAATAAATGGAGAAAAATAAAAACATGAATCAGAAAATACAGAAAACTGCTAAATTATCAGATAATTTTTACAGTGCGTGTGTTTACATGCATAAAACATTGAAATGTAGAGTTCCAACACTTTAAAAATGCTGGGTTGTTTTAACCTAACACTGAGTCAATCAAGTATGTACAAACCCAAATGTAAATTTAAAATGGTTTCCCAGTACTGGGTTGCTGCTGCATCATCTGCGTAAAACACATGGTGAAATTAGGCATAGGACCATAACCAGTTTCAAGGTTACCACAGTTTGGAAAATTCAAGGTTTTAAATTAGAATTATCTGCTATACCGTTCCTGAGGTATATGTAAGGTTTTTTTATGGGGTTTTTAATGTGTTGTAAAGAAATCAGTGCTTTTGAAACTAATGAAGACAGCAGAAGTCAATGATTTATTTTAATTATTTAGCCGGACATGTTTACTGCTCCAAAATATTTAAAATCTTTCCTAACAAAAAATATTTGTGTTTAAGGTGTTGTTTTTTTTACTCAGACATTTAAAAAGACTTATTTTAGAGCAGTAATCACAATACCCTGATGTTTCAGGTTATCAGGTTATGTATCCAAGGTTCTCATACCGCCAGAAACTTATACCAGCCCATGCCTAGCCGAAATAGTTGGTGGTTCATTCCATTGTGGCGACCCCTGATAAATAATGGACTAAGCTGAAGGAAAATAAATGAATGAATGATTTTAAAATGACACTTTCTAACCCAACAGTTAGGTTTGTCCATATAGTATGTGACCCAATGTTGGGTTAAAACAACCCTTCATTTTAGAGTTGCAGAGTCATAAAATGATTTCCTTTTCATAACTGAATTCACAGGCAGCACTGTGGCTCAGTGGTGTCGCACTGTGGCCCCACAGCAAGAAGGTCGCTGGTTCGAGCCCCGGCTGGGCCAGTTGGCATTTCTGTGTGGAGTTTGCATGTTCTCCCCGTGTTGGTGTGGGTTTCCTCCGGGTGCTCCGGTTTCCCCCACAAGTCCAAACACATGCGCTATAGGGGAATTGATGAACTAAATTGGTCATTGTGTGTGTGTGTGTGTGTGTGTGGATGTTTCCCAGTACTGGGTTGTGGCTGGAAGGGCATCCGCTGTGTAAAATATATGCTGGAATAGTTGGCGATTCATTTCGCTGTGGCAACCTCTGAAATAGAGACTAAGCCGAAAGAAAATGAATGAATGTTTTAACCCAACACTGAGTAATTTTAGATAATTTTTTTTAAATAATTAAATTCAAAATTACACTTTCTAACCCAACTGTTGGGTTTGTCCATACAGTAGTTAAAACAACCCATCATTTTGGAGTGTATAGTTGCACAATGATAAAACTGAATGCAGACTTCAGCAGAATGTTCATTTAATGATTTCCAGAAGAACTAAAATCCCTCAAAGCACCATCACAGATACTCATATGACCGGTGTACAATTCACAGCAGTAATAATGCACTTATTTCTCCTTGACAGTGAGTGTATTTGTGGTTGTGAAGTGCATTATCCTCTTAAGACCCAAGCTGTTTTTTACATGCATTTTTTATTTCTCTTTGCTATTTGGGCTTATTGGAACCTAACTAGAATAAAATCATCTTTTGATATGATGTACTTTTAGAGAAAAATGATGTCCATATATGTGGACTCGTGGTCTGAATTTACATAAAACACCTTTTCCCGAATTTTCTTTTATGCATATTTAACATAGAATTTTTTTTGAACATGTTTTGACTATCAGAGAGTAAAAACAACATTTTTTTGCCCATTTTGGACAGTTAAAAATAGGGTTTGGGACATTTCATATGCTGCAAAACAGTTGCAGGATGACACTGTATGTCTGTAACAAAATCTAAAACATTCAAAGTATTTTAAAAAGCCACTTAAGAGCTAAAATGTGCTGTCCACGTATGTGGACACTCGGGCCCTAGGAGGATATGGGATGTTGATCACTGCTCTGTCCACTTCTGATGTTGAAAATTCAACTCTACAGTTTAACAAAGTGACTTTTATTGACATTTTAGTCATTTGAAATAATATAATGTATAAGATATTATAAAGAGAGAAGTCTGTAAAATAACAGAGATAACTGAATGCAGACTTCAGTTCACCTTTATTTGTATAGCGCTTTTACAATGTAGGTTGTGTCAAAGCAGCTTCACATAGAAGATTATAGTGAATGTAAACAGTGTCAGTTCAGTTTTCAGAGATTAAGTTCAGTTTAGCTCAGTTCAGTGTGGGTTAATAATCACTACAGATCCCGAACCATGCAAGCCAGTGGCGACAGCGGCGAGGAAAAAACTTCACCAACTGGCGAAAGTGAAGTGAAAAAAAAAAAAAAAACCTCGAGAGAAACCAGGCTCAGTTGGGCACGACCATTTCTCCTATGGCCAAACGTCTTGTGCAGAGCTGCAGTCTAGGCGCCGGAGGCTGGAGAATGCTGGACCTCAGCAAAGACTCGTCTGTCCCTGGAGCATCACAGGAATCAGTCTCATGCTCTCCACTCCATCATGACCACCACAGCAGCTGCTCAGGATACGGCCTGGTCCAGGATTATGAAAACCTTGGGATCATCTCGTCGCTGGTCTTGGATCGCATCAGTGGCGCTGCATAGTCTGAGGGCTTCGGGATGAGTACCCCCAGGTGGAAATAGTGAATAAAGAGAATAATTAGCGTAGCTGCTGTTCATAGTGTATATAAACCAGATGCAAAAACCTGCGTGGGGCACACTTGTCATACTGCTAAGTGATGCACTGAGTGTATGCTTTGCTAAAAAGACACTTCAGCAGAACGTTCATTTAATAATTTCCAAAAGAACTAAAATCCCTCACAACACCATCACAGATACTCATATGACCTGTGTTCAATTCACAGAAGTAATAGGCAAGGCGAGTTTATTTATATTGCACTTTTCATACACAGGGGTAATTAAAAGTGCTTTTTTTATAAACAGGAATAAAAGAAACAAGTATAAGTAATAAAAACAAGGAATAAAAACAGATTAAAATGTGTTAAACAGGTTATAAAAGAATGAAAAAGAAAGACACATGTGATCTGTGGGCCATGGCACAGTGCTCATTCAGTGAAGGCTCAGCTAAACAGATGTGTTTCAGTCTTGATGTGAATGTGCCTAATGTTGGAGCACATCTGATCATTTGTGGAAGCTGATTCCAGCAGCAGGGGGCGCTGTTAGTAGCTGAAGGCCGATTCACCCTGCTTTGACTGAACTCTTGGAGTGTCTAGTTTGTATGATCCTAAAGATTTGTTATGTTTGTATTCAGTGAGCATATCAGTAATGTATTGAGCTCCTAGGCCATATAGTGACTTATAGACAAGTAATAATACTTTAAAATCTATTCTGAATGTAACTGGGAGCCAGTGTAAAGACCTGAGGACAGGTGTGATGTGCTCTGATCTTCTGGATCTGCTCAGTATCCTGGCCGCAGCGTTCTGGATGAGCTGCAACTGTTGCTCTCATTTCTCCTTGACAGACGCTCTTAAACGCCGTCTTGCTGCATCATCATTCCTCTTATTTTCATCTGATGTTTGTGGTCACTGTAAACTGTGGAGAGATTAGTTTGGACACATTATGGTGGATGAATGATGGCAGGCTGTGGTTTATTGGGGTGAATTACTGATGCGCTGTGTGTGTGTGTGTGTGTAGCAGCTGTCCGTCTGTGTAGTCTCGTCTCGTTCCTGCGGCTGCGTTTGACTGAGTGCTTGTCAAGACGGGAAATGGATGTTGAGTGGACAAACACCTGCAGAAATGACCAACCATCTCTCCGTCTGCCTGTCTTAATGTTCCAGAAACATGTTTATGTCGGACAAAGAAAGAGAGAGAGAGATTGTAATACAGAAAACACTGCATTTGACTCAGGATTTCTCTTAACCCTTCTGTACTGTTCAAATTGACTCCCTTTCATTGTGTTGGTGGCTGTTTTTGCCCCATTGACCTCCATTATAATCACATTATTTGATTGCAAAGCCATGACAGCAGATAATAATACATTCCCGATTGATTGTTGCTGGTTTTCCCTGTTAGGAAGAGGTAAAGCGTGTCATTTTTACTGTTTGTCATCAGTTGGCAGGATTAACCCTTTAGATAGGCCTGTGCTGAAGAGTTTCTGGATCACTGATACAGTTTATACCAGTAGTGTCCAAACTCGATCCTGGAGGGCCGGTGTCCTGCAGTGACAAAGTTCTTTAACACACCTGCCTGGAAGTTTCTAGTACACCTAGAAAGAGCTTGATTAGCTGGTTCAGGTGTGTTTAATTGGGGTTGGAGCTACAATATGCAGGACACCGGCCCTCCAGAACTGAGTTTGGACACCCCTGGTTTAAACTATTCGACAGAATTTATTGGACAAAAGTTAAACTGATTAAAATAAACCCAGAAATTGATCCTATTTGTGACTGATGCCGACAAGCTCTAGCTACCCTTTATCATACCTTTTGGCTTTGTCCAGAGTTGATCTCTTTTTGGACATCAATTTTTAGATCATTCATTCATGAAGTACTGTGAAAACACCCATACACTCTCATTCACACACATACACTACGGTCAATTTCATTCATTCATTCATTTTCTTTTCGGCTTAGTCCCTTTATTAATCTGGGGTCGCCACAGTGGAATGAACCGCCAACTTATCCAGCATATGTTTTACGCAGCGGATGCCCTTCCAGCTGCAGCCCATCACTGGGAAACATCCACACACACTCGTTCACACTCATACACTACGGACAATTAGCTTTACCCATTTACTCTACAGCGCATGTGTTTGGACTGTGGGGGAAACCGGAGCACTCGGAGGAAACCCACGCCAACACGGGGAGAACATGCAAACTCCACACAGAAACACCAACTGACCCAGCCGAGGCTCGAACCAGCAACCTTCTTGCTGTGAGGCGATTGCTCTACCCACTGTGCCATTATTATTATTATTGTTGTTATTATTATTATTATTATTATTTATTATTATTATGACTATTTATTATTATTATTATTATTATTATTATTATTTATTATTATTATTATTTATTATTATTATTATTATTATTTATTATTATTAATATTTATTATTATTATTATTATTATTTATTATTATTATTATTATTATTTAGTATTATTATTATTTAGTATTATTATTATTATTATTTATATTGTTATTATTATTATTATTATTTATTATTATTAATATTTATTATTATTTATTATTTATTATTTATTATTATTATTATTATTATTATTATTATTATTTAGTATTATTATTATTATTATTTAGTATTATTATTATTATTATTTATATTGTTATTATTTATTTATTATTATTATTATTATTATTTATTATTATTATTATTATTATTATTTATTATTATTATTATTATTTATTATTATTATTATTATTATTATTAATTATTATTATTTATTATTTTTTTTTTTTTTTTTTTTCACCTTTATTATGACAGGACAGTAGAGGTTGCAGACAGGAAAGTATTTGGAGCAGAGAGAGGGCAAGGGTCGGCAAAGGACCTCGAGCCGGGAATCGAACTCAGGTCGCCGTGAGCACCATGGTGCTATATGTTGGCGCACTTAACCACTAGGCTATTGGCGCCGACATTAATTATTATTATTATTATTATTATTATTATTATTATTATTATTATTATTATTATTATTATTATTGATGCATTCATCAGTCCCCTGACCTTTAACCTTTGTTGAGGGTCAGTAGGTCAGTGCTCAGGAGTGTGAGATTTTTCATGCATGCATGCATTATTTAATGCATGCGGTGTGTGTGTGTGTGTGTGTGTGTGTGTGTGTGTGTGTGTGTGTGTGTGTGTGTGTGTGTGTGTGTGTGTGTGTGTGTGTGTGTGGAGAAAAATAGCACATCTAGAACTGAATATTCAAAGTCAGCAGCTTTGCGAAGAGAGAGATGCAGATAAACGAATAGAGCGCTGGATGATGAATGACTGTAGGTCTGCTTGTCATCTCTGTCCTGGAGTCAAGGGCTGAGTGTGTGTGTGTGTGTGTGTGTGTGTGTGTGTGTGTGTGTGTGTGTGTGTGTGTGTGTGTGTGTGTGTGTGTGTGTGAGATATATCGGCTCCGCTGTGGGCACAGACACATTTTAACACTAATGAATGACAGCACAGGGCCATCGCTGCCAATGAAATGGAGTCACGCTCTTCAAGGGCCAAAATAATTAGACCCTGAGCTTTCAGCAGCGCGTCCTTGTGTCACACAGCAGATTCACAGCACATCCGCTAAACACTCACAGCTTCACTGAGAGCAGTCACAGCACAGTACTGTCAGCTTCGCCAAACACACGCTACATGCATGTAAAACTAGCCAAACATGCTACATCTACTGAATGTAAAACTAGCCAAACTCCTGTCTAGATTGTTAAACATGCACCATAAATGTAAAACTAGCCAAACATGCTAAATATTATCCAAACACTACATATACTGTATGTAAAACTAGCCAAACACACTACATAGGCCTATACTGTATGTAAAACTAGCTACATCTGTGTGAACTTAGGCAAACACACTACATACTGTATGGACTGTAAAACATGCTACATAAATGTAAAATTAGCCAAACACACTACATATGACATGTAAATCTAACCAAAGTACTGTCAGCATCGTCAGACACGCTACATATATGTAAAACTAGCCAAACACGCTACATGTGAAATTAGCCAAACAAACTACATATATTGTATGTAAAACTTGCCAAAGTACTGTCAGCATCATCAGACACTCTACATATATGTACAACTAGCTAAACATGCTACATATACTGTATGTAAAACTAGCCAAACATGCTACATATATGTGAAATTAGCAAAACAAAATACATATATCGTATGTAAAACTAGCCATACTGTCAGGATTGTCAAACATGCTACATATAGCTAGCCAAACATGTTACATCTATGTAAAACCAGCCAAACACGCTGCATATATTTAAAACTAGCCAAACTTGGTACATATACTGAATGTAAAACTAGCCAATCATGCTACATGTGAAATTAGCCAAACAAACTATAGCGTATGTAAAACTAGCCAAAGTACTGTCAGCATATAAATATACAGTATATGTGTATGTGAAATTATCCAAACGCACTATATTATATACCTAACACATTACATATACCATATGTAAAACTAGCCAAACATGCTACGTATTTGTAAAACTTGCCAAGTGTGCTACCTATTTGTAAAACTAGCTAAACATGCTACGTATTTGTAAAACTAGCCAAACGTGGCACGTAATTGTAAAATCAGCCAAATGTGTGTCTTTGTAAAACTAGCCAAACGTGCTGCGTATTTGTAAAACCAGCCTAACGCGATACGTGTTTGTAAATCAGCCAAACACGTGTATTTGTAAAACTCGTCAAACCTGCTACGTATTTGTAAAACTAGCCAAACGCGCTACGTATTTGTAATACTCGCCAAACGTGCTACACATTTTCAAAACTAGCCGAACATGCTACGTATTTGTAAAAACTAGCCAAATGTGCTATGTATTTGTAAAACTCAACAAACCTGCTACGCATTTGTAAAACTCGCCAAACACGCTACGTATTTGTAATACTCATCAAACGTGCTACACATTTGTAAAACTCGCCAAACCTGCTACATATGTGTAAACTAGCCAAACGTGCTACGTATGTGTAAAATTCGTCAAACGCGCTATGTATTTGTAAAACTAGCCAAATGCGCTACGTTTTTGTAAAATCAGCCAAACGCGCTATGTATTTGTAAAACTAGCCAAATGCGCTACGTATTTGTAAAAATCATCCAAACGCGCTATGTATTTGTAAAACTAGCCAAATGTGCTACGTATTTGTAAAATCAGCCAAACGCTCTACACATTTGTAAAACTCGCCAAACCTGCTACGTATGTGTAAAACTAGATAAACGTGCTACGTATGTGTAAAATTGGCAAACGTGCTACGTATTTGTAAAACTAGACAGATGCGCTACGTATTTGTAAAATCAGCCAAGCGCGCTATGTATTTGTAAAACTAGCCAAATGCGGTACGTATTTGCAAAACTAGCCAAACGCGCTACGTATTTGTAAAACTAGCCAAACGTCCTATGTATTTGTAAAACTAGCCAAACGCGCTTCACATATGTAAAACTAGCCAAACACGCTATGTATTTGTAAAACTAGCCAAATGCGCTACGTATTTGTAAAATCATCCAAACGCGCTATGTATTTGTAAAACTAGCCAAATGCGCTACGTATTTGTAAAATCAGCCAAACGCTCTACACATTTGTAAAACTCGTCAAACCTTCTACGTATGTGTAAAACTAGCTAAACGTGCTACGTATGTGTAAAATTGCCAAACGTGCGACGTATTTGTAAAACTAGCCAGATGCGCTACGTATTTGTAAAATCAGCCAAACGCGCTATGTATTTGTAAAACTAGCCAAACGCGCTACGTATTTGTAAAACTCTCCAAACGTGCTATGTATTTGTAAAACTAGCCAAACGCGCTTCATATATGTAAAACTAGCCAAACACGCTATGTATTTGTAAAACTAGCCAAATGCGCTACGTATTTGTAAAACTAGCCAAACGCACTTCATATATGTAAAACTAGCCAAACACGGTACGTATTTGCAAAACTAGCCAAATGCGGTACGTATTTGCAAAACTAGCCAAATGCGCTACGTATTTGTAAAACTCTCCAAACGTGCTACGTATTTGTAAAACTAGCCAAACGCACTTCATATATGTAAAACTAGCCAAACACGCTATGTATTTGCAAAATTAGCCAAACGCGCTACGTATTTGTAAAACTCTCCAAACGTGCTATGTATTTGTAAAACTAGCCAAATGCGGTACGTATTTGCAAAACTAGCCAAACGCGCTACGTATTTGTAAAACTCTCCAAACGTGCTATGTATTTGTAAAACTAGCCAAACGCGCTTCATATATGTAAAACTAGCCAAACACGCTATGTATTTGGAAAACTAGCCAAATGCGCTACGTATTTGTAAAACTAGCCAAATGCGCTACGTATTTGTAAAACTCTCCAAACGTGCTACGTATTTGTAAAACTAGCCAAACGCACTTCATATATGTAAAACTAGCCAAACACGCTATGTATTTGTAAAACTAGCCAAATGCGCTACGTATTTGTAAAACTCTCCAAACGTGCTACGTATTTGTAAAACTAGCCAAACGCTCTTCATATATGTAAAACTAGCCAAACACGCTATGTATTTGTAAAACTAGCCAAATGCGCTACGTATTTGTAAAACTAGCCAAACGCGCTTCATATATGTAAAACTAGCCAAACGCACTACGTATATATAAAACTAGCCAAACATACTACATATAGCCTATCTGAAATTAGCCAAACAAACTACATATATTGTTAAAACTAGCCAAACGCGATACACATTTGTAAAACTAGTTAAACGCGCTCAGATTTGTAAAACTAGCCAAACGCGCTACGTATTTGTAAAACTAGCCAAACATGCTACGTATTTTCTATGTGAAATTAGCCAAACAAACTACATATATCATATGTAAAACTAGCCATACTACTGTCAGGATCTTCAAACATGCTACAAATAGCTAGCCAAGCATGTTACATATATGTAAACTCAGACAAAAACGTTACATCCAGTGGCGGCTGGTCAATAGAGGGCGCCCCCTCCCTTCAAGTTAGACCCCTTTAATATGTTAATGTTTATTATCACAAATATTAACAAAATAAATTGATTTAAATATAACAATACTAACATTTATTGTAGTCATACTAACATTTATTGAAAAAAAATGTATGAACAATATTTTTTCATATGTGTGCGGGGCGCCGGACTAATGGGTGTCTATGTAGGTACACGAACATTTTCAATGCACGTGATATGAGGATAAGCTCTAATTGGCCAGTTTTAAATTGTCCTTGGGGCGCAGCGCTCTGCGCCCCGAACACTCCCATTTTGTTGTTAGAACGAATCATATTTGTTTTTATATGATTGGCCTTATGTGATTGGACCATTCTCACCAAAGAGCTTAGAATGCATTTTCTCGAGATGAAGGAATATTCCGTTGTATCTTTGCAAAGATATCCGTTCACAAGGCGTTTGGATGAAGAAAAAAAGGACGAAGGAGCTTGGACCAGATCGACCTTCCTTGCAAATTCACCAGTAGTCAAGTGATAGTGAGCGCGCAAATATTCGGGGCTTTTCCAGCACTTGTTATGACAAACGGAGTTTGCCAGGTTGTGATGTACAGTAAGTCATCTTTTTAACTATTTCCGTGTTTGCTGTTTCAAACAGCATGACGCAAGAGAGGCTGAATGCATTGGCCATGCTGTCAATAGAGAAGAGACGAGACTGGTGACTGAGATGACTGACGTTAACTAAAAGTTATTGAGAAATTTTCAAGCCAGAAAAAAAGGAGAGCAAAATTTATTTTCAAGTAGTGCTACTGGCCAGTGATTAGGCAACATTTGTTTGTGTGTGTGTGTGTGTGTGTGTGTGTGTTTACTGATTATCTTGATTACTTCATTACTGATGATAAGCCCAAATTGAACTAAATTGAACTGATTTTGTGATGCATTTATTGTATGCTTTAGTCATATTTTAGTTTTTTGATGCATCACCTGAAAAATGGCTTTTACACTCTTACTGTACCAACAGTTTTTTTTTTTTTTTCTGGTGTTTGCGCCCTCCACACATTTTTTAACACCAGCCGCCACTGGTTACATCTATATGTAAAGCTAGCCAAACATGCTACATATATGTGAATTTAGCCAAACAAACTACATATACTGTATACTGTACTAACCAAACTACTGTCTGGGTCATCAAACATGCTAGATATACTGTATGTAACACTAGCCAAATAATGTCACGATCATCCAATATATTTTATATAAAACTAGCTGAACATGCTGCATCTACGTAAAACTAACTAAACTACTGTGAGTGTCGTCAAACACGCTACATGTAAAACTAGCTAGAAACTATTCACATTGTCAAACACGCTAGCTACTACTTAAAGTCCATGAACGTGTAAATATTGCTTTAAATATTGCAAACTTTTATTAAAGCCCTGATAACTTATGAACATTTTATTAGTTATTACATCAGTGCTGGTGTCTTTAGATTTAATTTAATTAATTCACACTGCCCACGTCTTCAGTTCTGCTCTTATCGATGGTTTACACAAGCGTCCTCATGTTCAGATATTCTTCATTCAATGTCAAGATGAATCGAGAGCACAGAGGCTGATAATGTTGTTAATCGAGTGGTCATGATGTCATATCTTCCTCCTGCTGCGCTCGCAGTTATTATCTCACACTCTGCATTCATACACACACCTCTCTCTCTCTCACACACACACACACACACATAGAGAGTCTGTGTGTGTGTGTGTGTCCTTGAGTCGTCCACAGCTCAGAGAACAGGAAATATGTTTTTTCTGAAGGTGAAACTGTGTGAAATTGATCAGGTGCTGCAAAATAATTCCACAGTTTCCTGAAAACAAGAGACGGAGGACAGCTGGGTTATAGTTAAGTAAAACGACAACCATACAGCTCTTTACTTCAAAATAAATTATTATGCTGAAATAAAATGCACTAACTAACACGCTACATGAGTAAAACCAGTCAAACTGATTGTAGCTAACCATGGTACATGTATGTAAAACTAGCTAAACAAATGTTAGTGTGATCAAACGTGCCACATGTATGTAAAACTAGTCAAACGCACTATGTATTTGTAAAACTAGCTAAACGTACTATGTATTTGTAAAACTAGCCAAACGTACTACGTATATATGTAAAACTAGCCAAACACTATACGTACACTGTATATAAAACTAGCAAAATGTGCTACATTTGTGTAAAAATAGCCAAACACGTTACGAATTTGTAAAACTAGCCAAACGCGCTTCATATACGTAAAACTAGCCAAATGAGCTACGTATTTGTAAAAATAGCCAAACGTGGTACGTATTTGTAAAACTAGCTAAACACGCTTCATATATGTAAAACTAGCCAAATGCAATACGTATTTGTAAAATCAGCCAAACATGCTACATATTTGTAAAACTAGCTAAACGTTATAGAAATTTGTAAACTAACGTTATAGATATTTGTAAAACTAGCTAAACGTTATAGATATTTGTGAAACTAGCTAAACGTGATGCATATTTGTAAACTAGCCAAACGTTATAGATATTTGTAAAACTAGCTAAACGTGATATATATTTGTAAAACTAGCCAAACATGATACAAATTTGTAAAACTAGCTAAACGTGAAACAAATTTGTAAAACTAGCTAAACGTGAAACATATTTGTAAACTAGCCAAACGTTATAGATATTTGTAAAACTAGCCAAACGTTATAGATATTTGTAAAACTAGCCAAACGTTATAGATATTTGTAAAACTAGCTAAACGTTATAGATATTTGTAAAACTAGCCAAACGTACTACGTATATATGTAAAACTAGCCAAACACTATACGTACACTGTATATAAAACTAGCAAAATGTGCTACATTTGTGTAAAAATAGCCAAACACGTTACGAATTTGTAAAACTAGCCAAACGCGCTTCATATACGTAAAACTAGCCAAATGAGCTACGTATTTGTAAAAATAGCCAAACGTGGTACGTATTTGTGTAACTAGCTAAACACGCTTCATATATGTAAAACTAGCCAAATGCAATACGTATTTGTAAAATCAGCCAAACATGCTACATATTTGTAAAACTAGCTAAACGTTATAGAAATTTGTAAACTAACGTTATAGATATTTGTAAAACTAGCTAAACGTTATAGATATTTGTGAAACTAGCTAAACGTGATACATATTTGTAAACTAGCCAAACGTTATAGATATTTGTAAAACTAGTTAAACGTGATATATATTTGTAAAACTAGCCAAACATGATACAAATTTGTAAAACTAGCTAAACGTGAAACATATTTGTAAACTAGCCAAACGTTATAGATATTTGTAAAACTAGCCAAACGTTATAGATATTTGTAAAACTAGCCAAACGTTATAGATATTTGTAAAACTAGCCAAACGTTATAGATATTTGTAAAACTAGCTAAACGTTATAGATATTTGTAAGACTAGCTAAACGTTATAGATATTTGTAAGACTAGCTAAACGTTATAGATATTTGTAAGACTAGCCAAACGTTATAGATATTTGTAAAACTAGCCAAACGTTATAGATATTTGTAAAACTAGCCAAACGTTATAGATATTTGTAAACTAGCCAAACGTTATAGATATTTGTAAAACTAGCTAAACGTTATAGATATTTGTAAGACTAGCTAAACGTTATAGATATTTGTAAGACTAGCTAAACGTTATAGATATTTGTAAAACTAGCTAAACGTTATAGATATTTGTAAAACTAGCTAAACGTTATAGATATTTGTAAAACTAGCTAAACGTTATAGATATTTGTAAAACTAGCCAAATGTTATAGATATTTGTAAAACTAGCTAAACGTGATAGATATTTGTAAAACTAGCTAAACGTTATAGATATTTTTAAAATTAGCCAAACGTTATAGATATTTTTAAAACTAGCCAAACGTTATAGATATCTGTAAAACTAGCCAAACGTTATAGATATTTTTAAAACTAGCCAAATGTTATAGATATTTGTAAAACTAGCCAAACGTGATATATATTTGTAAAACTAGCCAAACGTGATATATATTTGTAAAACTAGCTAAACTAGCTATAGATATTTGTAAAACTAACTAAACGTGATATGTATTTGTAAAACTAGCTAAACGTTATAGATATTTGTAAAACTAGCTAAACGTTACAGATATTTGTAAAACTAGCTAAATATTATAGATATTTGTAAAACTAGCCAAAAGTTATAGATATTTGTAAGACTAGCCAAACGTTATAGATATTTGTAAACTAGCCAAACGTTATAGATATTTGTAAAACTAGCCAAACGTTATAGATATTTGTAAAACTAGCCAAACGTTATAGATATTTGTAAAACTAGCCAAACGTTATAGATATTTGTAAGACTAGCCAAACGTTATAGATATTTGTAAGACTAGCCAAATGTTATAGATATTTGTAAAACTAGCCAAACGTTATAGATATTTGTAAGACTAGCCAAACGTTATAGATATTTGTAAAACTAGCCAAACGTTATAGATATTTGTAAGACTAGCCAAACGTTATAGATATTTGTAAACTAGCCAAACATTATAGATATTTGTAAAACTAGCCAAACGTTATAGATATTTGTAAAACTAGCCAAACGTTATAGATATTTGTAAAACTAGCCAAACGTTATAGATATTTGTGAAACTAGCTAAACGTGATACATATTTGTAAACTAGCCAAACGTTATAGATATTTGTAAAACTAGCTAAACGTGATATATATTTGTAAAACTAGCCAAACATGATACAAATTTGTAAAACTAGCTAAACGTGAAACATATTTGTAAACTAGCCAAACGTTATAGATATTTGTAAAACTAGCCAAACGTTATAGATATTTGTAAAACTAGCCAAACGTTATAGATATTTGTAAAACTAGCTAAACGTTATAGATATTTGTAAGACTAGCTAAACGTTATAGATATTTGTAAGACTAGCTAAACGTTATAGATATTTGTAAGACTAGCCAAACGTTATAGATATTTGTAAAACTAGCCAAACGTTATAGATATTTGTAAAACTAGCCAAACGTTATAGATATTTGTAAAACTAGCCAAACGTTATAGATATTTGTAAAACTAGCTAAACGTTATAGATATTTGTAAGACTAGCTAAACGTTATAGATATTTGTAAGACTAGCTAAACGTTATAGATATTTGTAAAACTAGCTAAACGTTATAGATATTTGTAAAACTAGCTAAACGTTATAGATATTTGTAAAACTAGCTAAACGTTATAGATATTTGTAAAACTAGCCAAATGTTATAGATATTTGTAAAACTAGCTAAACGTGATAGATATTGTAAAACTAGCTAAACGTTATAGATATTTTTAAAATTAGCCAAACGTTATAGATATTTTAAAACTAGCCAAACGTTATAGATATCTGTAAAACTAGCCAAACGTTATAGATATTTTTAAAACTAGCCAAATGTTATAGATATTTGTAAAACTAGCCAAACGTGATATATATTTGTAAAACTAGCCAAACGTGATATATATTTGTAAAACTAGCTAAACTAGCTATAGATATTTGTAAAACTAACTAAACGTGATATGTATTTGTAAAACTAGCTAAACGTTATAGATATTTGTAAAACTAGCTAAACGTTACAGATATTTGTAAAACTAGCTAAATATTATAGATATTTGTAAAACTAGCCAAAAGTTATAGATATTTGTAAGACTAGCCAAACGTTATAGATATTTGTAAACTAGCCAAACGTTATAGATATTTGTAAAACTAGCCAAACGTTATAGATATTTGTAAAACTAGCCAAACGTTATAGATATTTGTAAAACTAGCCAACGTTATAGATATTTGTAAGACTAGCCAAACGTTATAGATATTTGTAAGACTAGCCAAACGTTATAGATATTTGTAAAACTAGCCAAACGTTATAGATATTTGTAAGACTAGCCAAACGTTATAGATATTTGTAAAACTAGCCAAACGTTATAGATATTTGTAAGACTAGCCAAACGTTATAGATATTTGTAAACTAGCCAAACATTATAGATATTTGTAAAACTAGCCAAACGTTATAGATATTTGTAAAACTAGCCAAACGTTATAGATATTTGTAAAACTAGCCAAACGTTATAGATATTTGTAAAACTAGCCAAACGTTATAGATATTTGTAAAACTAGCCAAACGTTATAGATATTTGTAAAACTAGCCAAACGTTATAGATATTTGTAAGACTAGCCAAACGTTATAGATATTTGTAAGACTAGCCAAACGTTATAGATATTTGTAAGACTAGCCAAACGTTATAGATATTTGTAAAACTAGCCAAACGTTATAGATATTTGTAAAACTAGCCAAACGTTATAGATATTTGTAAGACTAGCCAAACGTTATAGATATTTGTAAGACTAGCCAAACGTTATAGATATTTGTAAACTAGCCAAACATTATAGATATTTGTAAAACTAGCCAAATATTATAGATATTTGTAAACTAGCCAAACGTTATAGATATTTTTAAAACTAGCCAAACGTTATAGATATTTGTAAGACTAGCCAAACGTTATAGATATTTGTAAACTAGCCAAACGTTATAGATATTTGTAAAACTAGCCAAACATTATAGATATTTGTAAACTAGCCAAACGTTATAGATATTTTTAAAACTAGCCAAACATTATAGATATTTGTAACACTAGCCAAACGTTATAGATATTTGTAAAACTAGCCAAACGTTATAGATATTTGTGAAACTAGCCAAACGTTATAGATATTTGTAAAATTAGCCAAACGTTATAGATATTTGTAAAACTAGCCAAACGTTATAGATATTTGTAAAATTAGCCAAACATTATAGATATCTGTAAAACTAGCCAAACGTTATAGATATTTGTAAAACTAGCTAAACGTGATATGTATTTGTAAAACTAGCTAAACGTTATAGATATTTGTAAAACTAGCTAAATGTTATAGATATTTGTAAGACTAGCCAAAGTTATAGATATTTGTAAACTAGCCAAACATTATAGATATTTGTAAAACTAGCCAAATATTATAGATATTTGTAAACTAGCCAAACGTTATAGATATTTTTAAAACTAGCCAAACGTTATAGATATTTGTAAGACTAGCCAAACGTTATAGATATTTGTAAACTAGCCAAACGTTATAGATATTTGTAAAACTAGCCAAACATTATAGATATTTGTAAACTAGCCAAACGTTATAGATATTTTTAAAACTAGCCAAACATTATAGATATTTGTAACACTAGCCAAACGTTATAGATATTTGTAAAACTAGCCAAACGTTATAGATATTTGTGAAACTAGCCAAACGTTATAGATATTTGTAAAATTAGCCAAACGTTATAGATATTTGTAAAACTAGCCAAACGTTATAGATATTTGTAAAATTAGCCAAACATTATAGATATCTGTAAAACTAGCCAAACGTTATAGATATTTGTAAAACTAGCTAAACGTGATATGTATTTGTAAAACTAGCTAAACGTTATAGATATTTGTAAAACTAGCTAAATGTTATAGATATTTGTAAAACTAGCCAAACGTTATAGATATTTGTAAAACTAGCTAAACATTATAGATATTTGTAAAACTAGCTAAACGTTATAGATATTTGTAAAACTAGCTAAACGTGATACATATGTTTAAAACTAGCTAAACGTTATAGATATTTGTAAAACTAGCCAAACGTGATATATATTTGTAAAACTAGCTAAACATTATAGATATTTGTAAAACTAGCGAAACGTGATATATATTTGTAAAACTAGCTAAACGTGATACATATGTGTAAAACTAGCTAAACGTTATAGATATTTGTAAAACTAGCTAAACGTTATAGATATTTGTAAAACTAGCCAAACGTGATATATATTTGTAAAACTAGCTAAGCGTTATAGATATTTGTAAAACTAGCTAAACATTATAAATATTTGTAAAACTAGCTAAACGTGATATATATTTGTAAAACTAGCTAAACGTGATACATATGTGTAAAACTAGCTAAACATTATAAATATTTGTAAAACTAGCTAAACGTTATAGATATTTGTAAAACTAGCTAAACGTTATATATATTTGTAAAACTAGCTAAATGTGATGCACATGTGTAAAACTAGCTAAACATTATAAATATTTGTAAAACTAGCTAAATGTGATATATATTTGTAAAACTAGCTAAACATTATAGATATTTGTAAAACTAGCTAAACGTTATAGATATTTGTACAACTAGCTAAACATTATAGATATTTGTAAAACTAGCTAAACGTTATAGATATTTGTAAGACTAGCTAAACGTTATAGATATTTGTAAAACTAGCCAAACGTTATAGATATTTGTAAAACTAGCCAAACGTTATAGATATTTGTAAAACTAGCTAAACGTTATAGATATTTGTAAGACTAGCTAAACGTTATAGATATTTGTAAAACTAGCCAAACGTTATAGATATTTGTAAAACTAGCTAAACGTTATAGATATTTGTAAAACTAGCCAAACGTTATAGATATTTGTAAAACTAGCTAAACGTTATAGATATTTGTAAAACTAGCCAAACGTTATAGATATTTGTAAAACTAGCCAAACGTTATAGAAATTTGTAAAACTAGCCAAACGTTATAGATATTTGTAAAACTAGCTAAACGTTATAGATATTTGTAAAACTAGCCAAACGTTATAGATATTTGTAAAACTAGCTAAACGTTATAGATATTTGTAAAACTAGCCAAACGTTATAGATATTTGTAAAACTAGCCAAACGTTATAGAAATTTGTAAAACTAGCCAAACGTTATAGATATTTGTAAAACTAGCTAAACGTTATAGATATTTGTAAAACTAGCCAAACGTTATAGATATTTGTAAAACTAGCCGAACGTTATAGATATTTGTAAAACTAGCCGAACGTTATAGATATTTGTAAAACTAGCCGAACGTTATAGATATTTGTAAAACTAGCCGAACGTTATAGATATTTGTAAAACTAGCCGAACGTTATAGATATTTGTAAAACTAGCCGAACGTTATAGATATTTGTAAAACTAGCCGAACGTTATAGACAGGGCTTTACATTAACACCCGCCAACCCGCCAAATGCGGGTAGATTTCAGCTCTGGCGGGTAAGACAGACACCTCCACTAGCCACGTTGGCTAGTTGGAAATCATTTTTAAATTGTAGTTTTAGCAGGGTTTGAAAAAAAGCGTGGCCCAATATTCGTGCAAATGTGATCTTAGAATCGAGAAGCAGCACGACTGACAAAAATAACTGTACGCGCGAGCAGAAAGCAGGTAAATACCGATCGAGAGGATGATCACTCACTCGTGCGCACAGCTGATGTAATGCGCGCGACTGTTAATAAGCGCGCGCGCTCCTGTTTACTTGCGCGAAGCAACCGTCACCGTGCCTAGAGCAAGCGCAACTGGTGCGATCGGTTCCCTTTGAAATAGACTACACAAAGAGCGATGATCGTGCACACACAGTCCTGCTGCTTTAAAGAGCTCAAGATTAAAACAAAAATACGCATATTCTTTTGTAAGCAGCAGCGGCCACTGCTTTCATTTACAGGCTTATATTAAACCGTGCGCGTGATTATCCTTTCATTATCAAACACGGTATGTTTCACCTGCTTTCTTTTGCTTACAGTTATTTTTGTTAATATGGTTTAATTATATTTCTTTATAATAACATTGCTTTAATGGGAGATTACTCCCCGTTTATGTTAACTGTGCATATTTTAGATACATGACAATAATTATTTTTTTAAATGTAATGTTTTTTTAAAGAAAAGTTTTGTTGAATTAAAAAGTGCAGCTATACAGTTATATTTTCCTTGTTTTGACACATTAAAAAATTGTGACTAAGAAATACTTATTTGGTGTGGTCAGAGATAAATTTGGTAAATCCTTAATTTTGAGCCCTGAAAAGTCATGTTAAATAAAAACTGACTGCATTGCGACACAACCCATTTGCTCATGCACACTGAGCAAGCTAATACACAACACACACAAGAAGTTAAATGAATGAGAAGGCTTGTGGACATAACACATCTAAATCAAGTCATTTTAGCATGTCAAAGTCAAATTTATGCATATAAAATATATTTTCCCAACAAGAAAATTGTGGCTAGTGAAAATGCTGAGTGGCTAGTAATGTTGGAAATCTACTAGCCACAGTGGCCGGTGATCAAAAAAGTTAATGTTAATCCCTGGTTATAGATATTTGTAAAACTAGCTAAACATGATGTATATTTGTACAACTAGCTAAACGTTATAGATATTTGTACAACTAGCTAAACGTTATAGATATTTATAAAATTAGCTAAACGTGATCTGTATTTCCAAAACTAGCCAAACGTTATAGATATTTGTGAAACTAGCCTACATGGAGAAATGGGGAAAATGTCGACGTCAACGCAATCAAAAAATGTCCAGTTGTGTTTGTGAATCATGGATAAAAGCCTCAGTGTTGAATCAATAAATATACTAAATGTCAATCTAATTATAAAGCGCAGTGTGCTAATTTCCCGCATGAAGCTTTAGTGTGTTGGAGCTCTCAGTTTTCTGGAGCTGCTGTGTCTTTGTAACGTCTCTGAATGAAGGCTGATCATTAATCCTCTCAGAAGGAGAGCTGTGGGTCGAGCAGGCAAATTCTTCTCCCTCATTTTTGGGCTTCGGATACAATGCGGAGAGCTTTTCTCCGCGTAAGATGCTCACAAAAGGGTTTATGAAAATCATAATTACTGCAATAAGCCCTCGGGGAGCTCTTTTCTCCCTGTGAATCTGAGCACTGCAGATATGGAGTTTTCATTAAGTCGTGTAACATGAGAGCGGATGGAAGGACACTTTACATCAAGAGTACCGATTGTTTCAGCGACCGTTTATTATATTGCGCTTATTTTTATACGAACGTAACACTTATTTATGTCTCACTGCTAATAGACAAACCTTATTTTTCACTTCCACATTAGAGTTTGCAGTGTTTTGATTCATGTGTTTTATAAAGTTGGGCTCAATGGTTAGCACTTTCGCCTCACAGCAAGAAAGTCACTGGTTTGAGTCTCGGCATGGCCAGTTGGCATTTCTATGTGGAGTTTGCATGTTTTCCCCGTGCTGGCGTGGGTTTCCTCCGGGTGCTCCGGTCTCCCCCACAAAAAGTAGATGGAGTTGTCCTTTAGCTGAGGAAACATGGAAATAGAGGGAAAATATCGGGCTCGTGCTGCTTCAGTCTGCCAATTCGCTTTGCTCCAAGCTGTTAGCGGTTAGCAACTCAAGCTGTTTTGCTAGTTCTCGCTCTCCACACGGAGCCTCAGAGAAACAGCCACTGCTCAGCGGATGCTCACACATGCACCGAAATATCAGAGAGTAAATCTGACTCTGAACACTTACACACAATCACCTGTTCACTGATGTCCTGTAGATCACACCGGCTGACAGATATATGAAGGATTTTATAACATTGGGTTACACTGTAAAAAATGCACGGTCATAGTGCCTTAGTTTAATTATATTTCAGGAATGGTCCCTAGTCAGTGTGCATTTCTGTGTGGAGTTTGCATGTTCTCCCCGTGTTGGAGTGGGTTTCCTCCGGGTGCTCCTGTTTCCCCCACAGTCCAAACACATGCCCTATAGGGGAATTGATTAACTAAATTGGCCGTAGTGTATGAGTGTGTGTGTGAATGAGTGTGTATGGGTGTTTCTCAGTACTGGGTTAAAGCTAGAAGGGCATCCGCTGTGTAAAACATATGCTGGAATAGTTGGCGGTTCATTCCGCTGTGGTGACCCTTGAGAAATAAGGGACTAAGCTGAAGGAAAATGAATGAATGGTGCCTATTACTATGCCTGTTCAAATGAATAAATAGTTTAACACCATGGTTAAGATTTTTATGGGAAGGTAAAAGACCCAGGATTCAGATTAATAAATTATTTTTACCTAGAGATAAGATACCAAATAGCATTTGAAATTGACTTGCTAAGCATTAGGGGTGTGGATGTAGATCTAGATCTGGGTATTATTGGGCAAGGCAAGTTTATTTAAATAGCACATTTCATACACAATAGTAATCCAAAGTGCTTTATATAAACAGGAATAAAAGTAACAAGAGTAAGAAAATAAAACAACAGACAATAAAAATTATTAAAAACATATTAAACCACCGGGTGGCGCAGTAGGTAGTGCTGTCCTCTCACAGCAAGAAGGTCGCTGGTTTGAGCCTCGGCTGGGTCAGTTGGCATTTCTGTGTGGAGTTTGCATGTTCTCCCTGCGTTCTCGTGGGTTTCCTCCGGGTGCTCCGGTTTCCCCCACAGTCCAAACACATGCAGTACAGGTGAATTGGGTAAGCTAAATTGTCCGTAGTGTATGAGTGTGAATGAGTGTGTATGGATGTTTCCCAGAGATGGGTTGCAGCTGGAAGGGCATCAGCTGCGTAAAACGTGCTGGATAAGTTGGCGGTTCATTCCGCTGTGGCGACCCCGGATTAATAAAGGGACTAAGCCGAAAAGAAAATGAATGAATAAATGAATATTAAACCACCCAAGGAACTTTTTTTTTTTTAGTTCCTAGAACTATTGGCGAATATAACCTAATCATACCACAGAAAGACTGAATGATGTTAGTTTTCTTGAATGTAACTAATCTTGGGTGGTGCGGTGGCTCAGTGGTTAGCGCTGTCGCCTAACAGCAAGAAGGTCACTGGTTCGAACCTCGGCTGGGTCAGATGGCATTTCTGTGTGGAGTTTGCATGTTCTCTCTGTGTTTGTGTGGAGTGTTTTGCTCTGGTTTCCCCCACAGTCCAAAAGTATGTGCTATAGGGGAATTGGGTAAGCTAAAATTGTCCGAAGTGTGTGTGAGAGAGAATGAGTGTGTATGGGTGTTTCCCAGTACTGGGTTGCAGCTGGTAGGGCATCCGCTGCGTAAAACATATGCTGTTGCAGTTGGCGGTTCATTCCACTGTGGCGACCCCGGATTAATAAAGGGACTAAGCTGAAAAGAAAATGAATGAATGAATGAAATTAATCTCATTTGGGGGAATTTAACCCAATAATCTACTGCAGCATATTATATTTCTGTGTTTTCAGCAAATGATCTTTTTAGAAGATTATTTCAACACATTTTTAAACGTAACACCAGTTTTAATAAGTCATTTATTTTACATGTATTACATTTTGTAACCAACCAAAAAATTCAATATATCTTAAAGGGGC
>LR812522.1:1788488-1820988 GCA_903798195.1 Danio kyathit | reverse complement strand
TATTATTCTATTTTGTCTGTACAATCATGCAAACACTTGTTTGTAGAGCGAGTAGTTTGACCGTTTTCAGCCGTTTATTATTCCTAGTCATTTCTCTCATAGGCAGCTGAATCGGAAGAATAACGTCAATAAATAGGGGAATTGATTAAGCCAAATTGTCCGTTGTGTATGTGTGTGTGTGCAAGAGTGTGTGGGTGTTTCCCAGTGTTGGGTTGCGGCTGGAAGGGCATCCGCCGCATAAAACATATGCTGGATAAGTTGGCGATTCATTCCGCTGTGGTGACCCCTGATTAATAAAGGGACTAAGTTGAAAAGAAAATGAATGAATGAATGAATGAACCTCCTAAAATGTGGACAGCACATTTTTAGCTCTTAAGTGGCTTTTTAAAGTACTTTGAATGTTTTATATTTTGTTACAGACATACAGTATCATCCTGCAACTGTTTTGCAGCATATGAAATGTCCCAAATCCTATTTTTAACTGTCCAAAATGGGCAAAAAAAATGTTGTTTTCACTCACTGATAGTCAAAACATGTTTAAAAAATGTATATGTTATATATGCATTAAAAAACAGTCAGGAAAAAGTGTTTATGTAAATTCAGACCACGAGTCCACATATATGGACATCATTTTTCTTTAAAAGTACATCATATCAAAAGATGATACTTAGATTTTATTCTAATTAGGTTCCAATAAGCCCAAATTGCAAAGAGAAATAAAAAGTGCATGTAAAAAACAGCTTAATCGATGTGTGTTGTTGGGACAACATGAAGGAATTGTGTGAACCTGGCATTTTTTTACAGTGTGGGATGTGACTGTTGTGAATACACACATTGCAATATCGATACAACACATTGATGTAGATTTTTAGGATCTAATATCATTACTAGTGTACTTCAGGGAGTGTGTGTGATGGCACGCGGATCCTGTTAGTGTCGCCTGTAAAGAGTTGTTTGAGCAGGACGATAATGAGAGCTTCGTTAAAGGACAGACGCGCTGAGGATGTGTGTTTGTGTGTCACTGCACTCACACTGCATTAGTGTCCTGTTCCCGTGGCAACCGCATCGCTGTCATCACTGAGTCAAACACACACACACGCACACACAGCAGAAGAGTGTCAAATCCCACAGGAATGGAAAAACACACACATCATATCTGTTTAATATCTCTATTATTTCTCCAAGATGCTGGTGTGAATGCAGATGGATGAAATGCTGACGTCTTGTGTGTGTTTTATTGGATGCAAGTGCTGATGTCTTATTGTTTATTTTATTACCTCTACACTGGTACTAAATAATTAACTTAATTATATATTCAAAAAATTAATTAACTTGAGGCAAAGTTTATACTTAAATGCAGCATAGTTATAAGTGTAGTCCTATAAGCTACCAACATATAAACTATCAGTATCTGGGAAATGATTATATAAATGTATCCTATATAAAGACTTTCACTGACTCATTTCAGCTGTAAATGAATCTGCGTAGCTTGATGAATCAGTTTAAAGAGTGAATCAGTGATTCATACTTGACAGTAGGTGCGTTCGACTTCATGCGCTGCGCAGATCGATCGAAATCTCTCTTAAAGCGGTGCATGCTGGTTAGGAATTTTGTCCGGATTGACGCTGCGCCGACACTACGTGACTGTCCCATGTGGCATCAAAGTACCGCGACAGCGCTCCGAGATCAGACGATCGATTCAGCCGGTGCAGCATCTGAAGAGCGACTGCTGGAGCTGCGATGACGACAACGATATTACACGATTGGCCGAGTTCACCGCATGACAACAACCACGTGTGTTTCGGGTTTATTATTGGACAAATTCCGTCTCACAAATTTCAAAACAAACAATTCACTTTTATGCCATCATCTTGTATAAATGCTTATTAAAAGACTACAAATATTTTACTGCAGTGTTATCTTTTGTTAAATAAATTGTTTATAAAGGTTAGATTGTTTGCACAGGTTTATTTTCGACCTTTTTTATACAGACTATTTACTGCATTCAGCTCCATGAATGATTTAAATGATATATTTTAGTAAATAACCTAAATATTAACTCAATAAGTCTTTCAGACTTATTAAACAATAAAATAATTATCATTGATCCTGACACCCCTAAAGATTTCTTAACAAATTAAGTTAAAGAACTCTTTTATTACATAATTATAAAATGATTTATATGATTATAATATATATATATATATATATATATATATATATATATATATATATATATATATATATATATATATATATATATATATATATACAGTTGCAATCAGAATTACTCAACCCCCTTTGATTTTTTTTTTCCTTTTTTAAATATTTCCCAAATGATGTTTAACAGAGCAAGGAAATTTTCACAGTATGTCTGATAATATTTTTTTTTTCAGGAAAATGTCTTATTTGTTTTATTTCGGCTAGAATAAAAGCAGTTTTTAATTTTTTAAAACCCATTTTAAGGTCAAAATTATTAGCCCCTTTAAGCTATATTTTTTTTTCAATGGTCTACAGAACAAACCATCATTATACAATAACTTGCCTAATTACCCTAACCTACCTAATTAACCTATTTAAGCCTTTAAATGTCACTTTAAGCTGTATAGAAGTGTCTTGAAAAATATCTAGTCAAATATTATGTGCTGTCATCATGACAAAGATAAAATAAATCAGTTATTAGAGATGAGTTATTAAAACTATTATGATTAGAAATGTGTTGAAAAAAATCTTCTCTCCGTTAAACAGAAATTGGGGAAAAAAATAAACAGGGGGGGCTAATAATTCAGGGGGTTGAATAATTCTGATTGCAACTGTGTATATATATATATATATATATATATATATATATATATATATATATATATATATATATATATATATATATATATATAGATATAAATTGTTTTATTTTTTTCCTGTCAAGGCAAAGTGACATTGATGTACCTGCTCTTTCTGGGAAACGTCTACTTAAAGTGTAGCTCACTTATTTTATTTTGTTCAATCTTTTTGGATTAAAGTGCTTTTTTGAAAATGCTTTCATTATCCAAAATAATCTTAATCACTGTTTAAGACTTAATCAAAACACCTTGTTTTGGGTTTTACATTAATATATATTGGAAAGTTTTATATCTATAAATGTAAATAAATGTAAACCCCTTTTTAGCATATTCAAACAAGAATTATTAGCCTAAAGAGTGATGTTTCAACTCCTAAAATGTGTGCTTATTGCTTTGTATTTAATAGGCCTATTCATTTTCATGTTTATATTACCCTCTCGTTTCCCCTTATTTTTCTCATGTGTTATATATTTAATTCATAATTCCCTTATTGTTTAAAAATGAACTATTTTGTAGAGACAGTATTCTGTTTTATTTGTACTGTAAATCTTTTGTTGTTATACATGATGATGACGCCATGTGATGATCGGTCATCATGACTCAGTTTTCAACTCCGCCACAACCTGCGTTCGGCTAATCTCATTGATCACCGGCTGCAGCCATGGTTCAAGTCGAACGCACCCAGTCATTTGTGTGGCTCCCAAATCAGTGCAGCTGAATGATTCAGTGATTTGTTCACAAAGATGGCCACTTGTATAGTTCCTAAATGAATCATGCAGTTAAATGAATCATTGAATAAACAGTTTAATTTCTCATACCCAATGATGGCCACTTGTTTAGTTCCTAAATGAATCATGTAGTTAAATGAATTATCTGAATGAACGATTTAATATCTCAATCAATGATGGTCACTTGTATAGTTCCTAACTGAATCATGTAGTTAAATGAATCATCTGAATGAACAATTTAATATCTCAATCACAATGATGGTCACTTGTAAAGTTCCTAACTGAATCATGTAGTTAAGAGTCATTTGAGTTAATGAATCAATGACTTAATATTAATATAGATGGCCACTTTTAAAGTTCCTAATGAAAGTATAGTACCTTTAGTTCCTATACATTCATTTAGAATCTATGCTATTCATTTAGGATCTATTCATTCATAACGATGGTCACTTATACAGTTCCTAAATGAATCATGCAGTTAAGAGTGATTTGAGTGAATGATTCAATAACTCATAACTATAGATGGCCACTTTTATAGTTCCTAAATGAATCATGCAGTTAAATGAATCATTGAGTAAACGATTCAATACCTCATTCACAAGGATGGTCACTTGTATAGTTCCTGAATCATTTAGTTAAGAGTCATTTGAATGAACGATTCAATGCCTCATTCACAATGATGGTCACTTGTATAGTTCCTAAATGAATCATTTAGTTAAGAGTCATTTGAATGAACGATTCAATGCCTCATTCACAACGATGGTCACTTGTATAGTTCCTAAATGAATCATTTAGTTAAGAGTCATTTGAATGAACGATTCAATGCCTCATTCACAATGATGGTCACTTGTATAGTTCCTAAATGAATCATTTAGTTAAGAGTCATTTGAATGAACGATTCAATGCCTCATTCACAATGATGGTCACTTGTATAGTTCCTAAATGAATCATGCAGTTAAAGGAATCATTGAACAAGCAATTTAATATGTCATTCACAACGATGGTCACTTGTACAGTTTCTAAATGAATCATGCAATTAAGAGTCATTTGAATAAACGATTCGATAACTCATTAATCTAGATGGCCACAGTTTAAAGAGTGAATCAGTGATTCATACTTCAAGACAACCATTTGTATGGCTCTCAAATCAGTGCAGCTGAATGATTCAGTGATTCATTCACAACGATGGTCACTTGTATAGTTCCTAAATGAATCATGCAGTTAAATGAATCACCTGAATGAACAATTTAATATCTCGTTCTGAATCAGTTGAATTATTTTTTAGTTCTAGTTTTTTTGTGTGTGAGTGTTTTAATCTCGCTGAGCGGCGTCTCTGTCCGTGGTGCTGAATCACACACTCTTTCACACAGCTGTTGCTCATAAAGACAGCCATTCTCAAGTGAATCAGTGGAGCTCAATGAATCAGTTGAATGATTCAATAACTCACTCATAGCATCTCCTTGTCACTGGTGTAACAGAGAAAGATCCATGTAAAATCTACACGATTACTATAGTGTGTGTGTGTGTGTGTGTGTGTGTGTGTGTGTGTGTTCACTCGGCCCATAACACCCTCTTTGCTTATTTCCATAATTATGCTAATGCGACAGATGGTGTGTGTCTCAAACAGTCAATTTCTCTGTTTATAGCAGTGTGTGTGTGTGTGTGTGTGTGTGTGTGTGTGTGTGTGTGTGTGTGTGTGCACTTGCAGTTATATGAGTGACAAACTTCATCATCTGCATCTTCACACTAAATCCCTCAGCATCCCCCTGTAGATCTGTGTGTGTGTGTGTATATGTGTATACATGTGAGTGTGTGTGTTTAAACATATCTGCTCATAAGTGAGGGAGTATGTGTGTGTGTATACATGTGATTGTGTGTGTTTAAACATCTGCGCATGTGTGAGGGAGATTTTATTTGTTTTGTTGTATGCGTGCGTGCGTGCGTGTGTGTGTGTGTGTGTGTGTGTGTGTTTGTAAAGTATTTGTGTGTATGGGTGCGTGTGTATGTATGTGTTTACATGTAAGTGTGTGTGTGTTTAAACGTGTGCATGTGTGAGAGATTTTTTGTTGTGTATGTGTGTTTGAGTGTGTGTAAAGTGTTTGTGTATATGCATGTGTGTGTAACTTTGTGTGTGCATGTGTATACAGTGCATCCGGATAGTATTGACAGCGCTTCACTTTTTCCACATGTGTTTTAGTTACAGCCTTATTCCAAAGTGGATTAAATTGATTTATTTCCTCAACATTCTACACACAATCCCCCATAATGACAATGTGAAAAGAGTTTTTGAAATTGTTGCAAATTTATTAAAAATAAAAAGCTGATAAATCTCATGTACATCAGTATTCACAGCCTTTGGCATGAAGCTCTACATTGAGCTCAGGTTCATTCTGTCTCCACTGATCATTCTGGAGATGTTTCAGCAGCTTCATTGAAGTTCACCTGTGGTCAATTCAGTTAATTGGACATGATCTGAAAAGGCATACACCTGTCTATATAAGGGCCCAGGGTTGACAGTGCATGTCAAAGCACAAACCAAGCATGAAGACAAAGGAATTGTCTGTAGACCTCAGAGACAGGATTGTCTGGAGGCACAAGGTCGGGGAAGGTTACAGAAACATTTCTGCTGCTCTGAAAGTCCCAATGAGCACAGCGGCCTCCATCATCCATAAGTGGAAGATGGAGAACCACCAGGACTCTTCCTAGAGCTGGCCGGCCATCTAAGCTGAGTGATAGGAGGAGAAGGGCCTTAGTCAGGGAGGTGATCAATAACCCGATGGTCACTCTGTCTGAGCTCCAGCGTTCTTCTTAACCTTACAGAAGGACAACCATCTGTGCAGCAATCCACCAATCAGGCCTGTATGGTAGAGTGGCCAGACGGAAGACACTCCCCGCCTGGAATTTGCCAAAAGGCATCTGAAGGACTCTCAGACCATCAGAAACTAAACTCTCTGGTCTGATGAGACTCAAATTGAACTCTTTGGAGTGAACGCCAGACGTTACGCTTGGAGAAAACCAGGCAGCGCTCATCACCAGGCTAATAGCATCCCTACAGTGAAGCATGGTGGTGGCAGCATCATGCTGTGGGGGTGTTTTTCAGCAGCAGGAACTGGAAGACTAGTCAGGATAGAGGGAAAGATGAATGCAGCAATGTACAGAGACATCCTGAATGAAGACCTGCTTCAGAGTGCTCTTGACCTCAGGCTGGGGCGACAGTTCATCTTCCAGCAGGACAATGACCCAAAGCACACAGCCAAAATATCAATGGAGTGGCTTCACAACAACTCGGTGAATGTCCTTAAGTGGCCTAGCCAGAGCCCAGACCTAAATCCTATTGAACATCTCTGGAGAGATCTCTATTCAAGAAGACTTGAGGCTGTAATCGCTGCCAAAGGTGCATCAACAAAGTGTTGAGCAAAGGCTGTGAATACTGATGTACATACATTTTAATACATTTGCAACAATTTCAAAAACTCTTTCCTCACATTGTCATTATGGGGGATTGTGTGTAGAATGTTGAGGAAATAAATTAATTTAATCCATTTTGGAATAAGGCTGTAACATAAACACATGTGGAAAAAGTGAAGCGCTGTCAATACTTTCCGGATGCACTGTATATCTGAGTGTGTGTGTGTGAGTGAGAGAAAGTGTGTGTGTTTCACAAGCGCTCTGTTGATCTGAGTAAATCAAAGGCCTCTTTCAGTCTCAGTCTGAGTGTAACACAGACACACACACACACACACACACGTCCTCATCAGCTGCTGTGATTTAGTGAGGCGCTGAATCTCATGTGTAAATGTCTCGCTCTGCTTCAGATGAAGCCCGTCAGTGAAGTACATTTAATTCATTTAAGCCTCATTTCAGCATAATGCAAACAAATCTCTCTGTTATTACTGCAGATTCAGTGAAGCAAACAACATAAACAACTGTGGGGTAAAAAGGTAGTCATTTTCATAAATAATATGATTACAGAGTGGCAACAAAATTAAATCATTTGTGTAAAATCAAGAAGATTAAAAATATTATTTTAAGCATTAAAAACAAATAAACACTTCTTTAGTTTTGCGTTTGTGATTTATTTTGTCACGGAAGTGCATGTAATTAACTTTCATCTTATTATCCTGTTACATATAAATTGCTGAATCAAACAAAACACCTGCATTGACTTCAACAGAATTAAATGTTAAGGTAAAATACATTCACCGGCCATTTTATTAGGTACACCTTACTGCCTTAATCCTTCGTGGCATAAATTCAACAAGGTACTGGAAATATTGCTCAGAGATTTTGCTCCATATTGACATGATAGCATCACGCAGTTGCTGCAGATTTGTCAGCAGCACATCCATGATGCCAATCTCCCGTTCCACCACATCACAAAAATCTGGTGACTGTAGAGGCCATTTGAAGACAGTGAACTCATAGTCATGTTCAAAAAACCAGTCTGAGATGATTGGCGCTTTATGACATGGTGCGTTATCCTGCTGGAAGTAGCCATCAGAAGATGGAGACACTGTGGTCATAAAGGGATGGACATGGTCAGCAGCAATACTCAGGTAGGCTGTGGCGTTGGCACCATGCTCAATTGGTACTAATGGACCCAAAGTGTGCCAAGAAAATATCCCCCACACCATTACACCACCACCACCAGCCTGAACGTTTATACAAGGCAGGATGGATCCATGCTTTCATGGTGTTGACACCAAATTCTGACCCGACCATCCGATTGTGGCAGCAGAAATGGAGACTCATCAGACCAGGCAACGTTTCTCCAATCTTCTCTTGTCCAGTTTTGGTGAGCCTGTGTGAATTGTGCCCTCAGTTTCCTGTTCTTAGCTGACAGGAGTGGCACCCGGTGTGGTCTTCTGCTGCTGTAGCCCATCCGCCTCAAGGTTGGACGTGTTGTGTGTTCAGAGATGCTCTTCTGCAGACCTCGGTTGTAACGAGTGCTTATTTGAGTTACTGTTGCCTTTCTATCAGCTGGAATCAGTCTGGCCATTCTCCTCTGATCTCTGGCATCAACAAGGCATTTGCGCCCACAGAACTGCCGCTCACTGGATATTTCCTCTTTGTCGGACCATTCTCTGTAAACCCTAGAGATGGTTGTGCGTGAAAATCCCAGTAGATCAGCAGTTTCTGAAATACTCAGACCAGCCCGTCTGGCACCAACAACCATGGCACATTCAAAGTCACTTAAATCCCCTTTCTTCCCCATTCTGATGCTCGCTTTGACCTGCAGCAGATCGTCTTGACCATGTCTACATGCCTAAATGCATTGAGTTGCTGCCATGTGATTGGCTAATTAGAAATTTGCTTTAACGAGCAGTTGGACAGGTGTACCTAATAAAGTGGCCGGCGAGGGATTGAAGATGATCTTAAAAATGTTTATGAATCATGACTATGTTTCTATAATAGCAAAACTAGTTGTGCACAAAAATTTTTGAATTGGTACAATATAATAGAATGTTGGTACAATATAATTTATTATATCGTCTTTCACTTTTTGCAAAACATCATATAAAATATGACCCTCTATGACCCCAAAATATAATTAATAATGTAAAGCTTTATTCTTTTTCAGTAAAACACTGCCCCCCCCCCCCCCCCCCCAAAAAAAAAAAAAAAATTACTACGACAGAAATCACGAGTTTGCAAAACATTTTAATTCTCCTAAAAATATGCAGTGACATCACACACAAACAGACTGCGTAAGACGTGACGTCATGAATAGAGATGTGGAGGTGAATAACAGCAGCGGGTCTCTGTCCACGGGTCTCTGAATCACGGCTGATAAACAACCGTTTAGCATTCAGTGTTTTTGACTTTAGCGCATGTGATCGCGCCGTTATGCTGCATGTCACACACACACACACACACACACATACACAAACATTGGGGTGTAAAGGATGATTAATGACACTTGTTGTCAGTCCAGCGAGAGCATCTTCAGTCTGACGCGCTTTTAACACACTCGACGGAAGCGCAGTGTATTTACATACAGTATATGCAAAACATTGTTGAATATGTTAATCAATATATTTATATTCTACATTTTTTATTAATTTATTCATTCATTTTCTGGGGTCGCCACAGCGGAATGAACCGCCTACATTTTTTTAATCTTCATGTTAAATCTACATATATATTGCCTATCAAATATTATAAATGTCAGAAAATTTGACATCTGTGTATGGGCACCAGCAGCAAAAAAAAGTGGGGAAAAAAGGAGCCAAAATCAAGTATTTAAATGTTTGTAAAATGTATTTAATTACATGGAAAGGTATTTATCACTCATAATTAGGTTTTTAATTATTTTTAATCATGATTTTTAGCCCATTGTGTATTTACTTGTAAAAACTGAATAAATATAGCCACATTTACATATTAACTTCTGCAAAATTATTGAATATATATAAATGTTTATATAGTTTATTTACAATTCAGTTTATAAAATAATATTTTCTGTCTTTTAGTAAAACACTTGGTTTGTTTGCCAAACTAAATTTCATTTATAAATACGAGCTAAAAAGTAATTTATTAATTTTACTTCATGATTTAAGATTATAGTTCCTATATGCTCTAAATAGGTACACACAAATTTATTTTCTTTACAAAACAGCAAGAAACGTCCGCAGTTTCCGTCTGGCTCTTGCGTGCGGCTTCATCAGGTGTGACGCGCTCGCGAGTCTGAATGAACGCGCCCCTCCCGCACGCGCGCGCGCGCGCACACCCGCGGTCTCCGTGATCTCCGTTAGATTCGGTGCGGCAGTGCAGTATCGCGCTGGCTGATGCTGTCGGGCTCACTCATGCGCGGATTCCCCGCTCGCCTCCTCGCGCACACACGGACCCGTCAACCGGAGACTCGCGCAGACCGCGGACGGTCATGCCGTGATGCTGTGACGCGCACGGACGCGCCAGCCGTGTTTGTGAACCGGAGATGGTGAGGATGATGATGATGATGATGGTGGTGATGATGATGATGGTGGTGGAGAGCAGCGGGTCTCTCCTCCGGTTACCGGGGCTCGTGATCAGACTCGCGGTGCTGATGTTTGTCGCCGGCTCGAGCGGGATGCCGCACGTGCTCAGATTCGGTGAGTGCTGATCGATTATTTTTGAAGTCACGGTGATTGATTGATTGACCTGCGCGCGTATGTGTGTGTGTGTACAGTCTGAGCGTCAGGCCTGTGAGAGGAACATCTGTGAACTCAGATCAATACAGAGATGCTCAGAGCTGCCAGAGCTGCTTATATGATCAGCGCACTCACAACACCAAACACTGGAGAAAATCACCTGCAGAATCCAGTCATGCACTGATGTTTGGGCCATTTCAGATGACAGAAAACACACTGTCCACTTCATTCCTAAACCGATAGTGATGGCTTGCTGTGCTTTGTTTACTGACTATATGCACAGCATAAATGAGCATGCCCCCTTTGGAAAATGAATATCTTTAGGAATAGAAAGATAATACTATTTAAGATAATAATTAATAATTCAAACAGGTTATTGCAAGAACTAATTACTGTCCTCAGGTTTGCATTTAATATTTTGAATCTGCTTGGTAAAGACCGCATGTCTCCAAAAACACAATATCATGTCAGTGTCTGCAAATAAACCTAATACAGACGGCCTTGGAAAAATATTTGCATGCATTAAAATGTTAAGAGACAAAAAAATCCATTTGATCATTTTGCAGATGTTGTGGAAATGTTATGAGAACGTTACTTTTGAACATTCCCAGAATGTCAGTAAAGAAACGGAACAAACACCATTATTAGAGGACATTATTAAAGGCAGATAACAAACGTTGTATTAACGTTGCAAGATGATTTCAAGAACGTTAGCAGTGCCATCTTGACTACAAAATTTATCTAAATTTTCTGGTTTAATAATTTTTATATTTCCCTAACATACTCATTTTTGCACTGTGATCTTTAGTTTATTTGTTAGTTTTGATTAGTTCATCAGTTTTGTCTTACTACTGACTAATCTAATGTATGTGCACAAATTACTGTAAAGCATCCTAGAGAAAATATTGATTTAAAACTGAGATCTGTGAGTGGTAAACTCAATTATGATGAGCTGCGTGCGTGTGTGTGTGTGTGTGAATTTTAAGCTTTGGGTGAACTATCACTTCAATCTAGTGAAATTAAATAAACACTAGAAAATGATATGATTAGTGAAGACAGCATGTGTTTTAGTTCATTGTAACTTATTAAACTAAGTAAATCATGTTCTAACTTAATTGTATAAGTTATGCAATCTGTTTAAGTCAGTTTAACATAAGTTCAATGGACTCATAAGGTTGATTTGATTCAGCTTACAAATGAAAGGCAACAGTGTACTTATTCAATTCAATTCATCTTTATTTGTATAGCGCTTATACAATGTAGATTGTGTCAAAGCAGCTTCACATAGAAGATTATAGTAAATGTAAACAGAGTCAGTTCAGTTTTCAGTGTTTAAGTTCAGTTTAGCTCAGTTCAGTGTGGGTTAATAATCACTACTGAGAGTCCAAACACTGAAGAGCAAATCCATCGATGCGCAGCTCTACAGATCCCGAAGCATGCAAGGCAGTGGTGACAGCGGCGAAGAAAAAACTTCACCAATTGGCGAAAGTGAAGATTTAAAAAACCTCGAGAGAAACCTGGCTCAGTTGGGCACGACCATTTCTTATCACTTATAAGTGATAAGAATAAATGATAAGTTTCACAAACAAGGTTTAAGGCTAGTCAAGATTAAATTGCATGTTTGAGCTGTCTCAACTCAAAATAACTTGCAGTGAGATGTCTTAAAATACATCAGTGTCTTTTTTTTTCTCCAGGTGCACACCAGTAATATACTTTTCTAAGGCCATTTTTATCAATTTGGCTTAAATAGCCTAATTTAACTACTTTTAAAATGCTTCTCTTGGTTTTTAAATCTTTAAATGGCCTGGCACCTTCTTATTTGTCAGACATGTTAATTGCTCATCAGCCTAGTCGGTCTCTTCGGTCATCTAACCAGAGACTGTTATGCATCCCTAAGTCGAGGCTGAAATGCAGAGGTGACCGTGCCTTCGCAGTAGCTGGTCCTAGGTTGTGGAATGCTCTGCCCCTCTGTATTAGATCTGTTTCATCCCTGTCTGTTTTTAAATCTAGGTTGAAAACTTACCTCTTTGATTTGGCATTTTATCAGTGAGAATTGTCTGTTTTAGCTATAATTTTATATATATATTGTTTTTTCTCTGTTTTGATTTGTATTGTGCAGCACATTGGTCAACCTCTGGTTGTGTTAAATAGTGCTATATAAATAAAATTGACATTGACTACTAAGGCCTAGTCCTGGCTTAATATAAGCGCTGTTTGTGAAACTGGGCCTATATGTGTGCAAAAACAAGCTTTTAGCAGTGAATTATTACTGTTAATATGGATTTAACATTTTAAGTCTGTGACGTGTTTAACCACCCAAAATTATTTTAAAATATTTTTAGTGTAGTTTCTGAGTGTAATAAGCCTGTTTCCAGTCTTTACAGTGTGCATTATGATTAAACATCACCGCCATTATACACTGTGGGAAACATGCTTTTTTTAACTATTACTTTGTTTTCCTTCTTGTAATAAATAGTTTGTTTCATGAGTAGGGCCAGAAGGAATCTGCAGACATTTTTTGCAATTTCTGCGGAGAATTTTGGTAAAAATCTGCGGATTTCTGCGGAATTATTTTGGGAGTCTCATAACTAAAACCTTAATATGTGAAATATGTGTAATTTAAAAACTGAATAATTTCAGATTTACACACATTTACTCAAGTAAATAAACAGAATAAATGATGGGCTAAAAATCTGCAGAATTCTGCGGAAAATCTGTGCAATTCTGCGGAAAATCTGCGGAATTCTGCGGAAAATCAGCGGAATTCTGCGGAAAAATCTGTGGAATTCTGCGGAAAGATCTGTGGAATTCTGCGGAAAATCTGCGGAAAATCTGTGGAATTCTGCGGAATTCTGCGGAAAATCTGCGGAATTCTGCGCGCGCAGATTCCGTGTGGGCCTAGTCATGAGTAGGCACATGAATCTGCACGAGCAGAAATCCGCAGATTTTCAAGCCATCATTGAGTCTATTTATTTAGTTGTGTACATTTATATTTATCCAGTTTTTTTAAATTGATTTCAGTAATATTACTGATTGATTTAATTACAATACAGTCTGTTAAGTAATCATTTCTGTCCTTTAGTAGATATATTATATGAGAGACTTGCTTTGTTTACTGTTACAATGGTGATGCCGACAACCGGTGCAGATCCAAATATAGTTTATTAGAGAGGTCAGGTAAGCAATGGTCAACACAGGGGCAAACAGATGTAGACGGGCAATTCAGAGTCGTAGTCAAATACACAGGCAGATGGTCAGAAGGCAGGCTGCAGATAGGGATGGCTGACGTGAAACGTCGAGTGTCGAGATCCCGAAGGTCACGTGACTAAAGCGATTCAAAGCATCGATCAGCTCAGGAGCGTTTCGAGACTATGGCCTAGTGGACCGTGTGTGTGCACGTTGTTACTGTGTGTCAAATGACTTATGGGTTCAAATACAGACTTGTACAAATACACGAAATCATGATTTTATGTATTTTAATCATGTTACTGTTTTATGGTGTAGTCTAGATAGGATGACGCTGATACACCATCAATTTAGCATCATTTGTGTAACACTGTATAACAATAATTAACATTTTTACAGTACTGTGATGGTTGGGTTTAGGTTTTGGGTAGACATTAATAAAATTCAATAAATGGGAAATTTAATGAATAATATTGTTAACTTCTGATCTAGCAATAACCCTGTTTTATGACCAAGACAAGACATGTTTATTCACAAAGTGTTTATTCAGATGTCAGACCAATGTTGAAACAAAACGATACAAGAACAGAGCAATTCAAACTGATATTAAAGCATTTCAAAACAGCTGTATCAGCCTGGATTCGAACCCACAATTCGCGCATGGTAGTCAGGAACCCTAACCGCTCCACTAAAGCACTTAAAGGTTTAATACTACAAAGTGGGTTTTAATACCTCAATTTGCTCAACTGTTCTTTGCTGAAGCTGTTCCAGTGCATTACATAAAAAATGACCACTAGGTGTCACCGTAGAGTGGGGTTTCGAAACGTTTCGAAGCTTCGACACATTGCTTTGACTGTTTCAGTGTTTCATGAAGCCTCGCTTTGCTCACTACTAGCAGCAGACAGGAATAAACAGACAAACAAGGCGAGGAACAAAACACGGCAAAGCAAGACAAAGGAAACATGTTGTAATGTCACATTAACAGTAAACAAGACTCAGCAACTTGTGTGAGAAACAGAGAGGTTTAAATAGTCCAAGTAATTAATGATCAGGAGTATCAGCTGTGTGTGTGTGTGTGTGTGTGTGTCAAACGACTGTCAGCTGTGGCAGGAGTGACTGGGGCAAAGACTTCTGGGATATGTAGTTCAGTAGGAAGTGATTTCCAATGGAGAACACACTGCTGATGATTACAATAAACTACAGCAAGTAATCTCCAGCAGAGAACACACTGCTGGAGATCACAACAGTTTACCAAATAAATGGATATGGTCGGATTTGCATTGTAAACATTAAGTAAAAGTAAAAAATGTTTAATTTTTTATTTAGCTTAAGTTTTTAGTTATGATACACCCAAGATCATTCCGCATAAATCCGCAGATTTTTTACAATATTCTGTGCAGAAATAACAAAAAAATGTCCAAAATTCTGTCTGACCCTAATCAAGTGAAACACTTCAAAAACAAAACACTGTCGTAGGTTTGCCTGTGCTGTTTCACTGTAGTTCCTGATGGTAAAATGCAATATTGCAGTGTGCATATGAATGAATATGATTACGCTGTTCATGCATTATGATAAATTAATGAAACACAGTGCAGAAAACAGGCCTAAAGTAAAGTATAATGCATTTACCTTTCTAAGTTAAGCCAGTTTAATTTGGCCACAGCTTTCTCTGCTTCAGCAAATGGAATGATTTTTGGTGTCAAATCTTATTTGGACACATACAGTTGAAGTAAATTATTAGCTTTGATTTTTTTTCTTTTTTAATATTTCCCAAATAATGTTTAACAGAGCGAGGAAATTTTCACAGTATGTCTGATAATATTTTTTCTTCTGGAGAAAGTCTTATTTGTTTTATTTCAGCTAGAATAAAAGCAATTAAAAAAAAATTTAAACACCAATTAAGGGTCAAAATTATTAGCCCCTTTAAGCTATATTTTTTCTCGATAGTCTACAGAACAAACCATCATTATACAATAACTTGCCTAATTACCCTAACCTGCCTAGTTAACCTAATTAACCTAGTTAAGCCTTTAAATGTCACTTTAAGCTGTATAGAAATGTCTTGAAGAATATCTAGTCTAATATTATTTATAAGATAAAATAAATCAGTTATTAGAAATTAGTTATTAAAACTATTATGTTTAGAAGTGTGTTGAAAAAATCTTCTTTCCGTTAAACGGAAATTGGGGGAAAAAATAAACAGGGGGGCTACTAATTCAGAGGGGTTAATAAATCTGACTTCAACTGTATTTTGGGGGAAATGCTTTGAAAACACTCAACAATACACTGTAGGCAAATTTACTACCCTTTCGTTATGTTGGGGGCTGTTTTTGGCCCATTGACTTCCATTGTAATTAGTGGTGTAACGGATCACAAATCTGCAGTTCGGATCACTCTACGGTTTTTTTTGTCACGGATCGGACCATTTTTCGGATCAGCAAAAAAGTGAGGAGACAAATGTCATTTGCTTTCCATTTATATAAAAATGTTCCTGCAAAAAGCATTGCTTTAACAAACAGAACTTAGAAGCTGTAATGTTAATAAAAATAAAGAAAGAACAGCTGAAGAAAGAAAAGTATTCAATATGAAATATGATCTTTGCTACTGTTGCTGATAATGCTAAATATAGAAATCTAACATTTTGTACAACAGATCATACTTCTCTTCAATTAATGATTCAACAATTCACACATAAAACTTCATGTTTCATTATACTGTAGGTGTGTTATTTTTGAAAACCTATTCAGTGACATAATTTTGATGGTTGTTTGTCGCCATCTGTTGGTTACACAATGTAATTGCTTTCACCAGCGTCAAAAATTCACCAGCATCATGTTTTATTAAACGGTGATTTATTTATTTTTGGAGGGGGTTGTTGGGGCGGTGGATGGCGGAGGACTGTCGTAGATGAAAGTGAGCGTTGTGGAGGTGTCGCGGACGAAAGTGAAGCGGGTTGGGGAGTCGCGGAAGAAAGTGAAAGTGAACAGCGGGTAGGAGAGCGGTTGAGGAGGGGGATCGGTAAAATGAGGTGCCGGATCAGATTTCAGAGGTGCCGGATCCGGATACAGGGAAGCCTAAATGCTTTCATGTATGCGATTTGAATGACGCGGTAGGCGATCTCTCTGCAATGGTTATAAATGTTGGATTAACCGATAAATTCAAAATAAATTATTAATCCGCGGGTCACGTGCGTTCCGAACCATGAGTTGTGATCCGTACGGATCACGGATCAACAGTGATCCGTTTCACCCCAAATTGTAATGACATGTTTTGATTGCAAAGCCATTACAGTATATAATCATGCATTCTTGATTGTTGCTGGTTTTCCCTGTTGGGAAGAGGGACAGTTAGTCCCCAGTGAAGCTAAGCAGCGCTGTACCCGGTCAGTACCTGTATGGGAGACCACATGGGAAAACTAGGTTGCTGTTTGAAGTGGTCTTAGTGAGACCAGCAGGGGACACTCAACCTGTTGTCTGTGTGGGTCCTAATGCCCCAGTGTATTGATGGGGACTCTATAGACCATTTCAATGTAGTGATGTCATTGGTCCTTGAACATTTCCTGCTTGTTGTCAAACTGTTGCATAATAGTAACAAGAGGCAATTCAATCATAACTTCAATCATAAACTTATTTATCGATATGTAGAGCTTTAAAGATTCTCTGAAGCTACGGAAATTAAATATGTATAACAGGAAATATGTTAGGACCATTGCTATTGTTTACATCCCTCAAAATGGTCTATAATGCTCCGTGAAACATCCCAGGATGTCCTTAAAAAAAGAGTAACTCGGCATCCCACTGGCCTCTGTCCATCATGACCTCCTAACCATCCCCATATCATAATTGGCTTCATCACTCGGTTTCCTCTGCACCCATCAGCTGGTGTGTGGTGTGCAGTCTGGCGCAATATTGCTGCCGTTGCGTCATCCAAGTGGATGCTGCACACTGGTGGTGGATGAGGAGATTCCCCCCCCCCCCCCACCCCCTAAAATGTGTAAAGTGCTTTGAGTGTCCAGAAAAGCGCTATATAAATGTAAGGAATTATTATTTATAATTATTACTATTATTATTAAACCAAAGAAATAGTTAATATTTATTATTTATAATTAATTACGTAGTATAGTGTGCCTCTGTGTGTGAGAGAGACCTTTTTGCACTAACCTCGATATGTGTGAGAAAATCAAAATAATCCCCTCAGCTGTCAGAACACAGTAAACACAGTAGTGTATCTCTACACACACACACACACACACACACACACACACACACACACACACACACACACACACACACACACACACACACACACACACACACACACACACGTTTGTTTTTATGAAAAGTGGGTACATTACATAGGCTTCCATTCATTTTATACAGATCAAAGCGTATATTATATTGCCCCCACCCTACCCCTAAACCCAACCATCACAGGAGACAGTGTACAGCTTTACTCCCTGAACAAACTCATCCTGTGTGATTTATAAGCTTTTTAAGAAGTGAGGACGTCACCAATGTCCTCATATTTCACCTGCTTTTTGTAATACCTTAGTCATACCCATGTCATTATACAGATTTGTGTCCTGATATGTCACAAAAACACATACACACACACACACACACACACACACACACACACACACACACACACGCGTACACACACACACACACACACACACTATAATCTGCTGTTTTACTCTACTGAACTCCATATAAAAGCCACAAACTCTTTAACTCCGGCCAATCTGTAGGATTAATGCAGCCAACTGATGACAGTAAAAACATTTGACCAACAATCTCCAATCTTCAAATATTCACATGATTATATGCTGTCATGGCAATCAAAAAAATGTGGTTATAATGGAAGTCAATGGGACAAACATTCGAACAGTAAATCATGCTTGCTAAGAAGCAAACATGCCCAGAGCAAATGATTACGTCTTCAGTTTTGCATTCAATATTTTGAATGCGCCTGGAAAAACACAATGGCATGACCACATGTCTCCAAAAATCTTGTCAGTGTCTGCAAATAAACCTAAAACAGACGACCTTGGAAAAATAGTTTGCATGTATTAAATTATTCATTCATTTGTTTTCTTTTCGGCTTAGTCCCTTTATTAATCTGGGGTCGCCGCAGCGGAATGAACCACCAACTTATCCAGCATACTGTATGTTTTACGCAGCGGATGCCCTTCCAGCTGCAACCCATCACTGGGAAACATCCAAACACACACATACACTACGGACAATTGAGCTTACCCAATTCACCTGTACCACATGTGTTTGGACTGTGGGGGTAACCGGAGCACCCGGAGGAAACCCAACACGGGGAGAACATGCAAACTCCACACAGAAATGCCAACTGACCCAGGCTCAAACCAGCGACCTTCTTGCTGTAAGGCGATTGTGCTACCCACTGCGCCACTGTGCTGCCCCTATTAAAATATGAAGAGACAAAAAATCCATTTGATCATTTTGCAGGTGTTGTGGAAATGTTATGAGAACGTTACTTTTGAACGTTTGCACAATTTCAGTAAAGAAACAGAACAAAACACTCGCACCCCAGGCACCTCTCCCTCCTGCCAAAATTATAATGCATGCGCAAACATCATTCACATATTACTTGCTGCGTTTAAAGTGCGTAGAATTAATTACATTGAAACATGAATATACAGCTTACCTGATTCAGTGTGATGGCTGAGCCTGTTTCTGTGAGGACAACATGGTTGGGATTCCTGACAAGACTAACTGTAAATCATCTTCCACTGTCAATAAGCGTGAGCCATAGTCTACTTGCTTTTGATGTACATACAGAAAATGCTGCTTCGCAAAGCCAAGCTCGCAGAGCCCTGACAGTGTGGTTAAGTCGAACATTGAGTATGTTTACATAGGCAACAATACTTTAATATGATTTTAATACAATGTAAGAAAATACTCTGATTTAGGGTGTACTAACACTATGCTATCCAGTGTTTCCCCTAGGTTTACAGTTGGGGGGGGGGGGGGGTGCGAACAGCCCAACGTAGCGTGGCTGTTCAGACTCACACTGACACAAGGAGTCATGGTCTTTTAATGACAGCAGTAAATAACTGAACAACTATTTGACCTGTACAACCGTTTGTAAATTATAAACTAACATTTATTTTACATCTTTTTTATTCACAAGCTGTGCAGCTTTTGTCACTGCAATGTGTCTTTATGACCTTATGGAAGAACATTTCCTGAGCCTCTTGGTAGGAAATGTCAGAAATGGCCCATTTATTGAGACATTTATTAAACATGTCTGTTATAAAAATGTAGATGTGAACATGTCATGGCCAGATGCAGCTTTACAGAAAATAATTCATCCATTCATTTTACTTCAGCGTAGTGCCTTATTTATCAGGGGTCACCACAGCGGAATGAACCGCCACAGAAAAATGACAAACAATGCAATTTGGAAACATTGCAAATGATGAAAGATGAAAATGAGTTAAAATGCACATCTATAAATCTAATACTGGTTTACTAAAAGGAAATAGGCCCATAAACTACTTCTTATAGCAATGAGTGTACTACAAGAATTTATATTATTAAATATTTATGTAAAAAAAAGTTTTATCTAATAATTCCAGCCAGCTTTTGTAATATTTTGTAATATAAGATTTGTAATATTGTCAAAAACACAGAAAACTTAAATACATGCAGGACCATTCCAATATCAACCTATCAAATGTAATGTTTAGACCATCACTGTGCCTCTCGCGATCTGTTCACTTGCTCATTCACTCTCGTCGCCATGATTTCCGGGTATTTTAATTCATTTTGGGGGATCACAGAGCCGGTATGAATTTGCAGAAGACACGTAGAGCCTCCGGGAGAGGTCATAACTAGACACTAGATAGAGGAGTGAGCTCCGCTCGCATCACAGATCACAGCATGGCATGTGCGCAACGTATCTGAAGAGCGGGGAGGGATGCGCGATTTCCGGGAGATTATCATTCGTTTGCGGGCATCCGGGAGTCTCTATGCATTTACAGGAGACTCCCGGAACTTTCGAGAGACTTGGGATGTCTGCATCTGTATATATTTTAGCTGCTGTGACGCGAGCGCAGAACAGAAATGACATGCTGTTGTGTAAATAAGATATTACATACGGCTATTTAGCTTGTGTATTAAAAGAAGTTGTGATCTGGCGCTTTATATATAATACATATAACGTGACCTCAAGAGGGGCGGGTACAGCCGTTGGGAGAGCGGGGCACCCTCCTTATATAATGGTAGGGGAAACACTGCTGTGCGAACCATGCCCAGGCTCGTTTCCCGGATCATTTGAGAAGTGTGAGTGCTCTGAATCGGGCTCAGGCACGGTTCACTAGGCCGGCCCTGGCCCGGTTGGAAGAAGTGGGCCAGAGCGCAGTTCACTTGGGCTTTGGCACGGTACGCTTGTGTGTGAGTGCAAAACGCGCCTGAGCCCAAAACTGAAAGCGAGACGTGACGTTTAAGGGACTGTTTGATATGGATTATTAATCATTCGTACTGTTCAATGAACACAAACTGTCGTAGATTATTAAAGACGCAAACCCCTCAATGCACGACAGCTGCACCTTCAGCAAACCTCCTAATTCCTGCAGCACGAGGACTTTATGATTGTTTATGAGCGTCAAAAGTGGCTGATCTGTTCAGCGAAATATTTGACTGCGTGTCAAACGACCTAAACGATATGACTAAAGAAATCTCCACTGTGCTGAGAGAAAGTGCTTGCTGAACAGCGTATCATTGATGACGTAAGCGTGCCCAGGCCCGAATGTAATGGGAGTGCGGGCCATCGGGGGAGACAGGTGGGGGGACAAGCGTGCTATTGTACATACTGTAAGGCAACTGTACATAGTGTGAGTACACCCTAAGAGTCACCATGTAAACAGTTTTTGATGACCTCAATCCGACTAAAGTCATAACTGAACTAAACAGAAATGGAATAAGACATATGGAGGATGCAGATATTAGTGGCATTATTAAAGTAAACACCGCAATCTAACTATTACCATCATGTAGGACTTTTCGCTGCATTTTGTGACAAGATCCACACACATGGCTGTCAGTAAAGGACCGCACACACACACACACACACACACACACACACACCACGAAATGCGAAGGTTTTTTTGTCTTTTCATTCGATGTGCGGTATCAATAAAAGCAACACTCTTCCACCAGTCCTTCATATTCGCGTCTAATACCCCAGTTTGTCACGGGGGTCATGAATGAAATGTTCATGAGTGAAAGTGAAACTGCAGAACTGCAGTTAAAGTCTTGAAATTGAAGATGAAGCATTCAAAATTACATGAGACTCTGCAGGAAACATGAATATTCAATTCAATTCACCTTTATTTCTATAGCGCTCAGTTCAGTGTGGGTTAATAATCACTACTGAGAGTCCAAACACTGAAGAGCAAATCCATCGATGCGCAGCTCTACAGATCCCGAACCATGCAAGCCAGTGGCGACAGCGGCGAGGAAAAAACTTCACCAATTGGCGAAAGTGAAGAATTTAAAAAACCTCGAGAGAAACCTGGCTCAGTTGGGCACGACCATTTCTCCTATGGCCAAACGTCTTGTGCAGAGCTGCAGTCTAGGCGCCGGAGGCTGGAGAATGCTGGACCTCAGCGAAGACTCGTCTGTCCCTGGAGCGTCACAGGAATCAGTCTCATGCTCTCCACTCCACCATGACCACCACAGCAGCTGCTCAGGATACGGCCTGGTCCAGGATTATGGAAACCTTGGGATCATCTCGTCGCTGGTCTTGGATCGCATCAGTGGCGCTGCATAGTCTGAGGGCCTTGGGATGAGTACCCCCAGGTGGAAATACAGAATAAGGAGAATAATTAGCGTAGCTGCTGTTCATAGTGTATATAAACGAGATGCGTGGAGCACACTCAAGCGTCATACCGCTAAGTGATGCACTGAGTGTATGCTTTGCTAAAAAGATAGGTCTTTAATCTAGTTTTGAATTGCGAGAGTGTGTCTGAGCCTCGGACATTATCAGGAAGGCTATTCCAGAGCCATAAATGAGAAGGCTCGACCTCCTTTACTCGACTTTGCTATTCTAGGTACTACCAGAAGCCCTGAGTTTTGAGATCTTAAAGAGCGAGTTGGATTGTAGCGAGACAGGAGGTTGGTTAGATAAACAGGAGCTAGATTATTTAAAGCTTTATTGGTAAGAAGCAATATTTTATAATCAATACAAAACTTAACAGGCAGCCAGTGTAAGGAGGATAAAATTGGGGTGATATGATCATATTTTCTAGATCTGGTTAGAACTCTGGCAGCTGCATTTTGCACTAGCTGGAGTTTGTTAATAGAGGATGCTGGGCAGCCAGCAAACAGAGCATTACAGTAATCCAGCCTAGAAGTCATAAAAGCATGAACTAGCTTTTCTGCATCTGATATGGATAGCATACTTCGTAACTTAGCAATATTTCTCAGATGAAAGAAGGCAGTTTTTGTGACATGGGATATATGATTTTCAAAAGAATAGCCTGGTGACGCAACATTCAAAAGGCACTTCACACGTAAATATATTATTGTCTTATCGGCTCACTGGTTGACTTTCATTCATTAACCGTCATTAGTTTTAAAAAGCAGCCGCTCCATTTTATTTGTATATATTTTACTGGAGCGCATTAACTCTACAGGTGCCTGGTAGTTAGATGTGGAACTAATGGTAATCATATTATTCCCTGAACACATAAATATCGTCATCATAATTTACTTGAGTGCATGCCTCAATGTCTCGCGCCCCCTTAATAGGTGCTGGCGCCCCCCTGGTGACAGTTTGAAAACCCCTGATTTAGAGGACATTATTATAAAGGCCAGATAACAAACGTTTTATTAACGTTGCAGGATGATTACGAGAATGTTAGCTGTGTCATTTGCAAAGTGTTTTATTAAGTCTTTCTGGCGCAATCATGTATAGATGTTTGTTAATGATATCCTGTAGTTGTGATCCTGATGAATAAGTCGTTTGCATCATCAGTGTGTGTGTGTGTGTGTCACAGACGGATGTACTGTGAACATTCGGCCTGTGTGTGTGTGTCTGTTTAAGAGTCCGTCTGCATCCGCACAGCTCTGAGCCTCTATGACAACACAGATGCGCTTGTAGAGCCGCGGCGCCGAGACTCCTGTGTGTGTGTCTGTGTGTGTTTGAATGTGTGTTTATGAGTGTGTCAGTATGCGTCTGTGTGTGTGAGATTTTGATTGTGTGTTTTCCTTACCTTATGGGGACCGAATGTCCCCACAAGTATAGCAATACCAGTTAATTTTGATGTTGTGGGGACATGTTTTGAGTGAGGGTTGAGTTCAGGGGTGGAGGAGAGAGAATATACAGTCTTTACAGTAGAAACATCATTAAGGAGAGCTCGTAAAGGTGTGTGTGTGTGTGTGTGTGTGTGTGTGTTTGTGTTAGTGTGTGTCTGTCTGTCTGTGTGTGTTGGTGTTTGTGTTAGTGTTTGTGTGTGTCTGTCTGTGTGTGTTTGTGTGTGTCCTTGCGTGTGTATTTTTGTTGTTTGTGTGTCTGTCTGTGTGTGTTTGTGTGTCTGTGTGTGTGTTAGTGTTTGTGTGTGTCCTTGCGTGTGTATTTTTATTGTTTGTGTGTCTGTCTGTGTGTGTTAGTGTTTGTGTCTGTCTGTCTGTGTGTGTTAGTGTTTGTGTGTCTGTCTGTGTGTTAGTGTTTGTGTGTGTCTGTCTGTGTGTGTTAGTGTTTGTGTGTGTTAGTGTAAAACCTTGTAAAACCCTGAGTTAAACCCTGCCCCCTACTCAATATTCAAATTCAGTTGAAAATACTGTAAGTCATCATACTGAAATAAAACCCCTCCTTCTACTCCATATTCAGTTTCTGATGGAAATAATGTGTATCATCATAATGAAACAAACCCCGGCCCCTAATCAATATTCAGTTTCTGTTGACGATACATCATCATACGGAAATAAAACCCCACCCCCTAATCAATATTCAGTTTCTGTTGACGATACATCATCATACGGTAATAAAACCACACCCCCTAATCAATATTCAGTTTCTGTTGACGATACATCATCATACTGAAATAAAACCCCACCCCCTAATCAATATTCAGTTTCTGTTGACGATACATCATCATACGGTAATAAAACCACACCCCCTAATCAATATTCAGTTTCTGTTGACGATACATCATCATACGGAAATAAAACCCCACCCCCTTATCAATATTCAGTTTCTGTTGACGATACATCATCATACGGAAATAAAACCCCACCCCCTAATCAATATTCAGTTTCTGTTGACGATACATCATCATACGGAAATAAAACCCCACCCCCTAATCAATATTCAGTTTCTGTTGACGATACATCATCATACGGTAATAAAACCACACCCCCTAATCAATATTCAGTTTCTGTTGACGATACATCATCATACTGAAATAAAACCCCACCCCCTAATCAATATTCAGTTTCTGTTGACGATACATCATCATACGGTAATAAAACCACACCCCCTAATCAATATTCAGTTTTCCGTTGACGATACATCATCATACGGAAATAAAACCCCACCCCCTAATCAATATTCAGTTTCTCTTGACGATACATCATCATACGGAAATAAAACCCCACCCCCTAATCAATATTCAGTTTCTGTTGACGATACATCATCATACGGTAATAAAACCACACCCCCTAATCAATATTCAGTTTCTGTTGACGATACATCATCATACGGAAATAAAACCCCACCCCCTAATCAATATTCAGTTTCTGTTGACGATACATCATCATACGGTAATAAAACCCCACCCCCTAATCAATATTCAGTTTCTGTTGACGATACATCATCATACGGTAATAAAACCACACCCCCTTATCAATATTCAGTTTCTGTTGACGATACATCATCATACGGTAATAAAACCACACCCCCTAATCAATATTCAGTTTCTGTTGACGATACATCATCATACGGAAATAAAACCCCACCCCCTTATCAATATTCAGTTTCTGTTGACGATACATCATCATACGGAAATAAAACCCCACCCCCTAATCAATATTCAGTTTCTGTTGACGATACATCATCATACGGAAATAAAACCCCACCCCCTAATCAATATTCAGTTTCTGTTGACGATACATCATCATACGGAAATAAAACCCCACCCCCTAATCAATATTCAGTTTCTGTTGACGATACATCATCATACGGTAAAAAAACCACACCCCCTAATCAATATTCAGTTTCTGTTGACGATACATCATCATACGGAAATAAAACCCCACCCCCTAATCAATATTCAGTTTCTGTTGACGATACACCATCATACGGTAATAAAACCCCACCCCCTAATCAATATTCAGTTTCTGTTGACGATACATCATCATACGGAAATAAAACCCCACCCCCTAATCAATATTCAGTTTCTGTTGACGATACATCATCATACGGTAATAAAACCACACCCCCTAATCAATATTCAGTTTCTGTTGACGATACATCATCATACGGAAATAAAACCCCACCCCCTTATCAATATTCAGTTTCTGTTGACGATACATCATCATACGGAAATAAAACCCCACCCCCTAATCAATATTCAGTTTCTGTTGACGATACATCATCATACGGAAATAAAACCCCACCCCCTAATCAATATTCAGTTTCTGTTGACGATACATCATCATACGGAAATAAAACCCCAACCCCTAATCAATATTCAGTTTCTGTTGACGATACATCATCATACGGAAATAAAACCCCAACCCCTAATCAATATTCAGTTTCTGTTGACGATACATCATCATACGGAAATAAAACCCCACCCCCTAATCAATATTCAGTTTCTGTTGACGATACATCATCATACGGAAATAAAACCCCACCCCCTAATCAATATTCGGTTTCTGTTGACGATACATCATCATACGGAAATAAAACCCCACCCCCTAATCAATATTCAGTTTCTGTTGACGATACATCATCATACGGAAATAAAACCCCACCCCCTAATCAATATTCAGTTTCTGTTGACGATACATCATCATACGGAAATAAAACCCCACCCCCTAATCAATATTCAGTTTCTGTTGACGATACATCATCATACGGAAATAAAACCCCACCCCCTAATCAATATTCAGTTTCTGTTGACGATACATCATCATACGGAAATAAAACCCCACCCCCTAATCAATATTCAGTTTCTGTTGACGATACATCATCATACGGAAATAAAACCCCACCCCCTAATCAATATTCAGTTTCTGTTGACGATACATCATCATACGGAAATAAAACCCCACCCCCTAATCAATATTCAGTTTCTGTTGACGATACATCATCATACGGAAATAAAACCCCACCCCCTAATCAATATTCAGTTTCTGTTGACGATACATCATCATACAGAAATAAAACCCCACCCCCTAATCAATATTCAGTTTCTGTTGACGATACATCATCATACGGAAATAAAACCCCACCCCCTACTCAATATTCAGTTTCAGTTGAGAATGTCATCCTATTAAAACAAACTCCGCCCCCTACTCAATATTCAGATTGAATTGAAAATATTGTACATTATCATATTGAAATTAAACCCCACCCCCTACTCAATATTTAATTTCAGTTAGAAATACACAACAGAAGTAGCAGTGGGAATGTAAGTGCAGCACTATATTGTTGTATTAGCCGTGTAGTGAATGTGTGGAGTGTTTGTGTGAGGTTTTACAGATGTTTTTCCAGGGTTTTTGACTCCGTTGTATTTGTGTCGGTCATGTTTGACTGTGTCTGAATGGAGAATCTACAGTAATTGTTAAGGTGTAATGAGGAAAGTCCTCCATATTTGTCTGATTGCTGCTTTTTCAGGACAGAACGTCCTTTGAGCGGGAACAAACCGTCGTGTGTCAGACGTCAGAAATATGAAACTATTTTCTCAGGCAGCAAATTGCACCTTTCATGGTTTAAAAATATAAGTGCAGCTTTGAAGAACAAAGCCGAAATCCATTAGCTATTAGCATGCAAGACACATATGAGTCAGAGAGAGAGAGACGCACACACACAGAGAGAGAGAGAGAGAGAGAGAGATTCAGTAGAGGAAGATGGATTGATTCAGGGCTTCCAGGAGGGGAGACACACGTACACACACAGATGGACGGATGGATGGATGGACGTACGGATGGATGGATGGATGCATAGATAGATGGATGGATGGATGGATGAATAGATAGATAAATGGATGGATAGATAGATAGATAGACGGACTGATAGATGGATGGATGGATAGATAGATAGATAGATAGATAGATAGATAGATAGATAGATAGATAGATAGATAGATAGATAGATAGATAGATAGATAGATGATGGATAGATAGATAGATAGATAGACGGACTGATAGATGGATATATAGATGGATAGATAGATAGATAGATAGATAGATAGATAGATAGATAGATAGATAGATAGATAGATAGATAGATAGATAGATAGATAGATAGATAGATGGATGGATGGATGGATGCATAGATGGATGGATGCATAGATAATTGGCTTCATCACTCTGTCTCCTCTCCACCAATCAGCTGGTGTGTGGTGTGCGGTCTGGCGCAAAATGGCTGCCGTCGCGTCATCCAGGTGGATGCTGCACACTAGTGGTGGATGAGGAGATTCCCCCCAATATGTAAAGCGCTTTGAGTGTCTAGAAAAGCGCTATATAAATGTAAGGAATTATTATTATTATTATAGATGGATGGATGGATAGATAGATAAATGGATGGATAGATAGATAGATAGATAGACGGACTGATAGATGGATGGATGGATGGATATATAGATAGATAGATAGATAGATAGATAGATAGATAGATAGATAGATAGATAGATAGATAGATAGATAGATGATGGATGGATGGATAGATAGATAGACGGACTGATAGATAGATAGACAGACAGATAGATAGATAGATAGATAGATAGATAGATAGATAGATAGATAGATAGATAGATAGATAGATAGATAGATAGATAGATAGATAGATAGATAGATAGATAGATAGATAGATAGACGGACTGATAGATAGATAGATAGATAGATAGATAGATAGATAGATAGATAGATAGATAGATAGATAGATAGATAGATAGATAGATAGATAGATAGATAGATAGATAGATAGATAGATAGATAGATTGATTGATTGATAGATAGACGGACAGATGGATGGATGGATGGATAGATAGATAGACGGACTGATAGATGGATGGATGGATGGATAGATAGATGGATGGATGGATGGATAGATAGACGGACTGATGGATGGATGGATGGATGGATGGATGGATGGATAGATAGATAGATAGATAGATAGATAGATAGATAGATAGATAGATAGATAGATAGATAGATAGATAGATAGATAGATAGATAGATAGATAGATAGATAGATAGATAGATAGATAGATAGATAGATAGACGGACGGACGGACGGACGGATGGATGGATAGGTTGAGAGATTCATTCAGTGGGAAAGAGCTGGATTATGAAATGAGCTTCCCTCAGCTGTAATCACTCTTAATTCTGAGCATTGATCCAGAGCAACACTTTATCAATAGTCATTTTTCTAATTGATTTTGATGGCAGAGCACGGGCAGATCTGAGTGCGTGATGACAATCATTAATATGAAGGATGCCTCTTTGATCGGGCTCTTTGTTGCCTCAGCAAAGGTTATTTTAATTCACAAAACAAAAGAGGATTCACAAAATTATTTTAAAAGTGTGATTTAATTATATTGTAAATGTAAAGAGAATGTACTTCTAGAATTTAATTGGTGATAAATAATTTAGTGCATTTAGTTGAAAGAAACAACATCTGCATAATTCAGTTCTTATTAAATTCATGATTATAATTTTAACTTCCGAAAAAGGTTTCATTTTACATCGTAAGAAAACATAAACACTTGAAAAATTAATTCTTGAAACGTCTAAAATTCAACAAATTACTTTAACTTTATTGCTTTTTTTATATTCATTATTTTGCTTAAACTTACATTTTTTACATCGATTTTTATTTTATTTAAAAAAAAATTTTTAAGTAAAAAAAAAAGTAAAACCTTGCAATCTGAATTTATCTTCATTGTGGGACTGCCACACATTATTTACAGTTTTAAAATTGAGCACTTTTTACAGTGTTTTTTGTGAGAGTAAATTATATAACACCTCTGAAAAGTAGTTCTAGATACTTGTGGAATAAAATTTTAATCTGGGGTCGCCACAGCGGAATGAACCGCCAACTTATCCAGCATATGTTTTACACAGCAGATGCCCTTCCAGCTGCAACCCATCACTGGGAAACACCGACACACTCCCATTCACACACATACACTACGGACAATTTAGCCTACCCAATTCCCTATAGCACATGTGTTTGGATTGTGGGGTAAACCGGAGCACCCGGAGGAAACCCACGCCAACAAGGGGAGAACATGCAAACTCCACACAGCAACGCCAACTGACCCAGCCGGGACTCAAACCAGCGACCTTCTTGCTGTGAGGCGAGAGCGCTACCCACTGTGCCACCGTGCAGCCCATTATTATTATTATTATTATTATTATTATTGTACACAATTTTTCATAATTTTTATTGCCACTCTTTAAATACATTTTTTTAATATATAATTTATTATGATGTTGTTGTTGTTACTATTATTATTATTATTATTACTGTTGTTGTTAGTATTGTACACATTATTTATTATATTAGTAGTTTATTTATTACTTTATTATCATTTATTTATTATAATATTATTATTATTATTATTATTAATCTACACATTTTTCATACTCATTTTTATTGCCACTCTTTAAATCAGGGATGTCAAACTCAATTCCTGGAGGGCCACAGCTCTGCACAGTTTAGTTCCAACTCTAATTAAACACACCTGATCAAACTAATTGAGTCCTTCAGGCTTGTTTGAAACCTACCAGTAAGTGTGTTGAAGCAGGGCTGGAACTAAACTGTGCAGGGCTGCGACCCTCCAGGAATTGAGTTTGACATCGCTGCTTTAAATGAATGCATGTTCTTCTCATGATGATCTCAGTGTTTCTCCACACAAATGAGCATCAGATCTGGGATCAGTTTTCGGCTGATCACAGCACTACATTAAGATCAAATGTGACTGTGAAACTGATCTGAGAGCAGCATAATAAAAGCGCTCGTCTTCCTCTGAGCAATTGACATTTTACCTGCGCAGGCGGATAAAGATCTGCAGCTCGCGGCTGTTTTTAGCAGCTCAAAGACTGAAGAACGGCTTTATCATAATTACACCGAGACCCCCGCTCCTCAAAGACTCCTGTACAGCAGCAGATTCTAGATTATATGTGTTAGGTTATACATATGAAATAATACTGCTGTAATTTATAGTAAATATTAGTTATTAGCTGTGCCTGAATGAACGCTGTGCCACACAGAATCTCAGTAACTTAATAGCAGCAATTTGCCAGTAACTTACTTGGTCTTCTCAACTGAAACTGAATATTAAGTAGGGGGCGGGGTTTTATTTCCGTATGATGACGTTCACTCAACTGAAACTGAATATTGAGTAGGGGGCGGGGTTTTATTTCTGTATGATGACGTTTACTCAACTGAAACTGAATATTAAGTAGGGGTTTTTTTTTTTCCATATCATGAAGTTTTCTAAACAGAAACTGAATATTGAGTAGGGGGCGGGGTTTTCAGTGTGAGGACGTATTCTCAAAACACTTTAGTACTATAAATTAGTAGCATGATCTGCTAATAAGTCTGATAGAAGACAAGTTGACGTAGATGTTGAGTTGAACTGATGGAGATGTTAAAGTGTGTGTGTTACAGTTAAATACTGTCATTTGTGTAATTTTTTATTCATTTTTAACTTGTTTTAACCTTATATACAGTCATTGGTTTTAACACTTTAAAATAATTTTTAATAATTACTTTTTAAGAATTTTTATTCTTTATTATTTTTATTTTATAAAGCATAAATAGTTTTACATTTTTTTTCTTTGGTTTCTGGTTTTAGTGAACATACAAACAACATCTGTCTCTTGGTTTTATTTCTGTATGATAATGTTTTGTTAACTGAAACTGAATATTGAGTAGGGGGCGGGGTTTTATTTCTGTATGATAATGTTTTGTTAACTGAAACTGAATATTGAGTAGTGGGTGGGGTTTTATTTTTCGTATGATGACGTTTTGTTAACTGAAACTGAATATTGAGTAGGGGGCGGGGTTTTATTTCTGTATGATAATGTTTTGTTAACTGAAACTGAATATTGAGTAGTGGGTGGGGTTTTATTTTTCGTATGATGACGTTTTGTTAACTGAAACTGAATATTGAGTAGGGGGCTGTGTTTTATTTCTGTATGATAATGTTTTCTTAACTGAAACTGAATATTGAGTAGTGGGTGGGGTTTTATTTCCGTATGATGACGTTTTGTTAACTGAAACTAAATATTGAGTAGGGGGCGGGGTTTTATTTCTGTATGATAATGTTTTGTTAACTGAAACTGAATATTGAGTAGGGGGCGGGGTTTTATTTCTGTATGATAATGTTTTGTTAACTGAA
>LR812522.1:1748488-1778488 GCA_903798195.1 Danio kyathit | reverse complement strand
ATACATGCATACACACACAAATATGGACAAACACACATGCATGCATATGCACACACACACACACACACACAGCCATGCATGCATACACGCACATATAGGCACACACAGGCACACACGCATACACGCAAATATGGACAAACACACATGCACACACAGACACACACACACACACACACACACACACACACACAACCATGCATGCATACACACACATATAGGCACACACAGACACAAAACACGCATACACACAAATATGGACATGCACACTTAGGCACACACACAACCATGCATTCATACACACACACACACATATAGGCGCAAACACGCATACACACAAATATGGACAAACACACATGCACACATATGCACACACACACACAACCATGCATGCATACACACACATATAGGCACACACAGGCACACACAAAACCATGCATACACACCCATCGACACAAACAAAGACATGCACACACAAATATGGACACACACACATATGCACACATGCACAGACACACAACCATGCAAACACACACACTTACAGACATACGCACAGACACAAACACACAGACACAAACACATGCATACACACACTAATATGCACACACACAGACACAAATACATGCATACACACACAAATATGGACAAACACACATGTATGCATATGCACACACACACACACACACACACACACACACACACACAGCCATGCATGCATACACGCACATATAGGCACACACATACACACAAATATGGACAAACACACATGCACACACAGACACACACACACACACACAACCATGCATGCATACACACGCATATAGCCACACACAGACACAAAAACACGCATACACACAAATATGGACATGCACACTTATGCACACACACACAACCATGCATGCATACACACACACACACGCATATAGGCGCAAACACGCATACACACAAATATGGACAAACACACATGCACACATATGCACACACACACACACAACCATGCATGCATACACACACATATAGGCACACACAGGCACACACATACACACAAAACCATGCAAACACACCCACCGACACAAACAAAGACATGCACACACAAATATGGACACACACACATACACGCACACATATGCACACATGCACAGACACACAACCATGCAAACACACACACTTACAGACATACACACAGACACAAACACATGTGTACACAGACACAAACACACACACACAAATATGCACAAACACAGGCACAAACACATACATACACACACAGACAAACACATGCATACACACACTAATATGCAAACACACAGACACAAACACATGCATACACAAACACAGACGCAGACACACACATGCACACACAAACAATCATGCACACACACTTACATTTACACACACACAGACACAAACACGCATACACACACAAGGATACAAATACATGCACACGGACATGCGTGCATGCACACATAAACACAGATATGCACACACACAATCATGTATACACACACAAACACACGCAGACGCGCGTGCAAACACATACACACACACATAGACACACATTAACGTGCATTTTCTCCAGCGCATGCGTTTATCTTTTATGAACATGTGAATGAAGCGTTTCTCTTAAGCTCTCCTCTAAGCCGAAGCGTGTCTCCGCTGCAGAAATGGAGTGTGAATGTATAGATCGGTGTGGTGTTTGCGAGTGTGTTTTGTGTGCTGTCAGATATGGATCTGCTGTAGTGCTCGCTCAGCGTTCTGCTGTGGTGTCCCGCAGGTCTGATCCGCCTGCAGGAGCTCATTAAAGCTCCGTCCAGATACAACATCCGGCTGAAGATCCGACAGCTCGCCGCCGACACCAAGGATGCCAAACCGCTGCTGAAGGAGATGAAGAAAGCCAAGGAGTTCCACGTCATCTTCGACTGCAGTCACGAGATGGCCGCGTGGATCCTCAAACAGGTCAAAAAGCATTTGCAAACTTCATAATTAAGGGGGCAGTTCACACAGAAATTCACTTATTAATTACTAGAGCTGTGGAAAAATTAGATGGCGCTCTAGGCTAGTGTTTAAAGAGCCCCTATTATGGGTTTTTGAGAATGATCTTCATGTAGTGTGCTCTAAGTGAAGTGAAGTGAAATATCCAGCTAAGGCTTAAACCTGAAAGTGGACAGTGTTTAAAACTATTGATTCATTTATAAAAGAGTCGACTCATAGTGCTTCAAATGCATCGTCTTGATAACGAGTCTTTAGCCATTTCGGCGTGACGTTGATACAAAACTTAAGCCCCGCCCAATTGTTGCGCAAGCAAAACCCGGGAAAATTGAAACCTGCAGCTCCGCCCACAAACAGTAGCAAAGAAAAAGAGTACGACAAGCACTGTAGCAGACGCCGTTTGAATGAAGTCATGAAGACGCTGTGGGATATTCTGCTGGATATTAGTGGAAGTGTGAGGGGAAGTTAATGTTATTTTCTCTACCCAAAGATGAGTCAGGGGTTGAGGTTTATTTTGCCAAAATACCTCAGCATTATAGCCCTCATTTTTCTGACGAGTGCTTCAGCAATCTACACGCTTACAACGAGGCATTCGTCTGCCATTTGTTAAAGGAAGGATCAGAAAAGACTATTGATGTAAGGGACTATGTCAGTACATGGTTCAGTGGATCATGGACCAGTTCTTCCTCCATTTCACAAGTGTAAGTAAATGCATTACCATGGTTGCCTCTTGTTTTCTCTAGCTTGCAAATGATGTATTTAATTGTGTTTTGTTACTTGTAACTGCTTGTACTGTATCTGGTGAACTCTTTATATTCTCATATCACGTCTAATGCCACGTTAAAAACGCAATGCGTGCCGCTTTGTTTACCGATTTAAATGCGTTTGTGAGCTCGCGTTCCACTGCCGTTTGTCTTTGCTATGGCTACCATCAGCTGTTCTTACACATGTGCGGCGGTTAAGGTTCAGAATAGTTCAGATTTTGCCGCTGTGTGAGTTAATACTGAATGTGTGTCATGGTTAAGAATAGAGCAATATGCTGGCGTTAACTGCACACACATACCTGCCAACATCTGTCCCTGAAAATCCGGGAGACCGGAGGGGTTAGGTTCGGGGTGAGGTGTCTGAATAACACTCAGGGCTGGAGCAAGCTGAACTGGTGCTCTAGGCGAACGGCGATCACGCTGCCCTCCACCCGAAAGTGAAAAAGAAAGTGATCGGTTCGCGGATGAAAGTGAGGACCAGGAGGGAGGGGGTGGGTGTCGCGGATGAAAGTAACGACCTGGGGGTTCGCGGATGCCGCCCTCACTATTTTGCCGCCCAAAACACGCTTCATAGTAGTTACTAACACCATAGTACACAGTACCCTAGGTCGCCTCTATGGGCGGGCCGGCCCTGATAATACTGTTGAGGGTACTGTGTACTATGGTGTTAGTAACTACTATGAAGCATGCTTCGGGCGGCCGCTACGATCGGATCCTATACCAATGTTGGCGACCCGGGGCTTTCACAGACCGTACCAAAATGCTGAGAGATGGGGGGGGGGGGGAGATGTCGACCAATCACAACAGGCTGTCATCGGTCCAATCAGCGCAGATTAGCTTCGCGCTAAGGAGGGGTTTGGGAACAAATGAAACGCTGAACGATTCATGTGGGAGTCGCTGGGATAATTAGGTAAAAATAAATGCATATTATAAGACCATGAAAGTGTTTTTTTGACCTTGCATGCAGATCAGCCTGTTATTGGAGACCCATACAACCAAAATATGACCCTTTTTAATGTATAATAGGGGCTCTTTAACAGCAGATGGCAATCTAGGCTAGTGTTTAACAACAGACGACGCTCTAGACTAGTTTTTAAACAGCAGATGGCGCTCTAGGCTAGCTTTTAACACCAAATGGCACTTTAGTAGGCTAATTTTTAACAGCAGATGATGCTCTAGGCTAGTGTTTAACAGCAGATGATGCTCTAGGCTAGTTTTAAATAGAAGATGGCGCTCAAGGATAGTTTTAGATAGCAGATTTGCTCTAGACTAGTTTTAAACAGCAGATGGAGCTCTAGGCTAGTTTTTAACAGCAGATGGCGCTCTAGGCTGGTTTTTAACAGCAGATGGCGCTCTAGGCTAGTTTTAACAGCAGATGGCGCTCTAGGCTTATTTTTGACAGCAGAGGGTGCTCTAGGCTAGTTTTTAACAGCAGATGGCGCTCTAGGCTAGTTTTTGACAGCAGATGGCGCTCTAGGCTAGTTTTTGACAGCAGAAGGCGCTCTAGGCTAGTGTTTAACAGCAGATGGCACTTTAGTAGGCTAGTTTTTGACAGCAGACGGCGCTCTAGGCTAGTTTTTAACAGCAGATGGCGCTCTAGGCTAGTTTTTGACAGCAGATGGCGCTCTAGGCTAGTTTTTAACAGCAGATGGCACTTTAGTAGGCTAGTTTTTGACAGCAGACGGCGCTCTAGGCTAGTTTTTGACAGCAGACGGCGCTCTAGGCTAGTTTTTAACAGCAGATGGCGCTCTAGGCTAGTTTTTGACAGCAGAGGGCGCTCTAGGCTAGTTTTTAACAGTTTTTAACAGCAGATTGCACTCTAGGCTAGTTTTTAACAGCAGACGGCGCTCTAGGCTAGTTTTTAACAGCAGATGGCGCTCTAGGCTAGTTTTTAACAGCAGACGGCGCTCTAGGCTAGTTTTTAACATCAGATGGCGCTCTAGGCTAGTTTTTGACAGCAGACGGCGCTCTAGGCTATTTTTTAACAGCAGATGGCGCTCTAGGCTAGTTTTTGACAGCAGAGGGTGCTCTAGGCTAGTTTTCAACAGCAGATGGCACTTTAGTAGGCTAGTTTTTAGTAGCAGATGGCGCTCTAGGCTAGTTTTTAACAGTAGATGGCGCTCTAGGCTAGTTTTTAACAGCAGACCGCACTCTAGGCTAGTTTTTAACAGCAGATGGCGCTCTAGGCTAGTTTTTAACAGCAGATGTCGCTCTAGGCTAGTTTTTGACAGCAGATGGCGCTCTAGGCTAGTTTTTGACAGCAGATGGCGCTCTAGGCTAGTTTTTAACAGCAGATGGCCCTCTAGGCTAGTTTTTAACAGCAGATGGCACTTTAGTAGGCTAGTTTTTGACAGCAGATGGCGCTCTAGGCTAGTTTTTAACAGCAGATGGCGCTCTAGGCTAGTTTTTGACAGCAGAGGGTGCTCTAGGCTAGTTTTTAACAGCAGATGGCGCTCTAGGCTAGTTTTTAACAGCAGATTGCGCTCTAGGCTAGTTTTTGACAGCAGATGGCCCTCTAGGCTAGTTTTTAACAGCAGATGGCGCTCTAGGCTAGTTTTTAACAGCAGACGGCGCTCTAGGCTAGTTTTTAACAGCAGATGTCGCTCTAGGCTAGTTTTTGACAGCAGAGGGTGCTCTAGGCTAGTTTTTAACAGCAGATGGCGCTCTAGGCTAGTTTTTGACAGCATACGGCGCTCTAGGCTAGTTTTCAACAGCAGATGGCACTCTAGGCTAGTTTTTAACAGCAGACGGCGCTCTAGGCTAGTTTTTAACAGCAGACGGCGCTCTAGGCTAGTTTTTAACAGCAGACGGGTCTTTAGACTAGTTTTAAACAGCAGACGGCACTCAAGGATAGTTTTAGATAGCAGATGTGCTCTAGGCTAGTTTTTAACAGCAGATGGCGCTCTAGGCTAGTTTTAAACAGCAGACGGCGCTCTAGGCTAGTTTTTAACAGCTAATGCAGCTCTAGGCTAGTTTTTGACAGCAGATGGCGCTCTAGGCTAGTTTTAACAGCAGATGGAGCTCTAGGCTAGTTTTTGACAGCAGATGGCGCTCTAGGCTAGTTTTTAACAGCAGATGGCGCTCTAGGCTAGTTTTTAACAGCAGATTGCGCTCTAGGCTAGTTTTTGACAGCAGATGGCCCTCTAGGCTAGTTTTTAACAGCAGATGGCGCTCTAGGCTAGTTTTTAACAGCAGACGGCGCTCTAGGCTAGTTTTTAACAGCAGATGTCGCTCTAGGCTAGTTTTTGACAGCAGAGGGTGCTCTAGACTAGTTTTTAACAGCAGATGGCGCTCTAGGCTAGTTTTTGACAGCATACGGCGCTCTAGGCTAGTTTTCAACAGCAGATGGCACTCTAGGCTAGTTTTTAACAGCAGACGGCGCTCTAGGCTAGTTTTTAACAGCAGACGGGTCTTTAGACTAGTTTTAAACAGCAGACGGCACTCAAGGATAGTTTTAGATAGCAGATGTGCTCTAGGCTAGTTTTTAACAGCAGATGGCGCTCTAGGCTAGTTTTAAACAGCAGACGGCGCTCTAGGCTAGTTTTTAACAGCTAATGCAACTCTAGGCTAGTTTTTGACAGCAGATGGCGCTCTAGGCTAGTTTTAACAGCAGATGGAGCTCTAGGCTAGTTTTTGACAGCAGATGGCGCTCTAGGCTAGTTTTTAACAGCAGATGGCGCTCTAGGCTAGTTTTTAACACCAGATGGCACTCTAGACTAGTTTTTAACAGCAGATGGTGCTCTAGGCTAGTTTTAACAGCAGATGGCGCTCTAGGCTAGTTTTTAACAGCAGATGGTGCTCTAGGCTAGTTTTAACAGCAGATGGCGCTCTAGGCTAGTTTTTAACAGCAGATGGCGCTCTAGGCTAGTTTTTAACAGCAGATGGCGCTCTAGGCTAGTTTTTAACAGCAGATGGTGCTCTAGGCTAGTTTTTAACAGCAGATGGTGCTCTAGGCTAGTTTTTAACAGCAGACGGCGCTCTAGGCTAGTTTTTAATAGCAGATGGCGCTCTAGGCTAGTTTTTGACAGCAGACGATGCTCTAGGCTAGTTTTTAACAGCAGACTGTGCTCTTTATTTATATTTTTACTCATTTTTCCTTGTAAATCATTAGTTTATCAGTATTTGCTGGTTATTAAAATTTGCAGTATTTAATTCTCAGTTTCAGCATGGTTTTCATTCACGTCTCTGGTATAAACGATGAGGGCTCGTCTTCTCCAATCATAATTCACATGTTAAATCTCAGTGTTAGAAATTCTATTAGTGTGACATTATTACAAAGGCCTCGAACCAGAATGGGAATGTAATTAAAGCCGGCGTTTTGGCCGCGGGGCTTTAAGATCTCTGATTAAAGATGCACCACTGATGAAGCGTCTCTCATTTATTAAAAGCGCAGCGCTGATGGAGGTCTTTCTGTAGGATTCTGATATAGATCACCGTATATGCAAATCACATACAGTGCATGACAGACACGTTCATGTTCAAATATATGTCATATATGTAAAATTATAAAGTCTTATTTCTTTTAGTTTGACTGGAATAAATAATCATAATAATAATAATGTTAAAGTCAATATTATTTACCCCCTTTTTAACCCACCCTTTTCCTGATTGGCTACAAAACTGCTTGCCTAGTTAACCTAGTTGGTGTAATTTGAACCATTAACATTCATGATTTTATCTGATTTTTTCCCTGCAGGCTCTTTCAATGGGAATGGTGACAGAATATTATCATTACATCTTTACAACACTGGTGAGTTATTCATAAATTCATAAAACACTGTGTATTATTTACTATTTATAGCAGAGAATATTGCATTTTCATTTTGGACTCTGACTCGAAACTCTCTTTAAGGTAACTTTATGTGATTTGTTTTCCTGTAAAATCGTAGATCGTAGATTCTTGTTATGTTGAGTCACAGTGCAAAAAGAGCATTGCTAGCATGAATTAGCAAGTTTATGACATGTTTTAACAAATTGCCAACATGGTCTGGCATTGGGCTAACATAAGTTGTAACGTGTTGTTGAATTTACATATTGCTAGAATTGTTCCTTGCGTAAATCAGCACATGGCTAACATGTTTTAACCAGTTTTTAGCATGGCTAACATGTTTAACACAATAATCGCATGAATTAGCATGTTTTCACCTTAAATTATCATGTTGTTAGCTTGTTTTTACATGTGGCTAACATGTTTTAACCTGTTTTTAGCATGGCTAACATGTTTAACACAATGATAGCATAAATTAGCATGTGTTTACCTTAAATTATCATCTTGTTAGCTTGTTTTCACACATGCCTAACATGTTTTAACCTGTTTTTAGCATGGCTAACATGTTTAACATAATGATAGCATGAATTAGCATGTGTTTACCTTAAATTATTATGTTGTTAGCTTGTTTTCACATGTGGCTAACATGTTTTAACCTGTTGTGAGTATGGCTAACATGTTTAACACAATGATAGCATGAATTTGCATGTTTTCACCTAAAATTATCATGATGTTAGCTTGTTTTCACCTGTGGCTAACATGTTTTTAACTAGTTTTTAGCATGGCTAACATGTTTAATACAATGATAACACGAATTAGCATATTTTCACCATAAATTATTATGTTGGTAGCTTTTTTCACACGTGGCTAACATGTTTTAACCTGTTTTAAGCATGGCTAACATGTTTAACACAATGATAGCATAAATTAGCATGTGTTTACCTTAAATTATCATCTTGTTAGCTTGTTTTCACCATAGACTGTAAAAGATATGGACGTAGTATCCGTGACGTCACCCATAGGTTTCTGAACACTGCAAAAGAAGCCACAAGTAGGCGCGGCCAACCGTCGCCATTTTGTTAGCGCGTCATCGCACCGAACGCGGCATACCAAATAAGGGCAAAGAGGCGGAGAGTGAGCGGAGTTACAGACACATGCTTGATTCTAAGCCTTTTGCTTAGACCTGGATTAAAACAGATTTATTACTTTGGGAGAACGCTTAATACTTCATTACCTGTGACTCGTTTGTGTTCTGACCACATGTGCTTGGTTGTACACTATATCAATAAAGTGTTTAGACTTTTAAAAACACTGTTGTAACACATTGAGCCACTAAGCATTGTTCTTATGACGTTTTTCGACAGGAGGAAAACGCGAAATACTATCAAACACTTCAGATATAGTCTGTGTTAGTAAATGCAAGGCTGTTTATAAAATCCAGCACTAACACTGTATGACAACGCTTCAGATGACTTTATAGATGTTTTATAGCCTACAGCTAATCAATCTGTCAGATTCTGGAGTGCATTACAGCTCTGAAGAACATTATAAATGATAAATGATCTTAAATAAAACAAATACATTTATAGAGATGGTATAGAAGTATATCATTTCACTCACCTGTGAAATGAAGGCAACTTGAACGGTTTGTAAGCACAATTAAGTCCACACAGCATGCCATATCATCTGATAATTGCAGGAAATAATTCCAAAAGGCAAATGAAGGTGTAAAGAAACATTAAACAAAACAAATACACGATTTATTTGCCGAGCTCAGCGGCTAATTAGCCAGAATCAGCTGAGGTGACGAGACAGCAAGCAGCGAGGGCTAGCTGTCACTCAAGTGGCCACGCCCTTAATTATGCAAACTTAATATAACCTAATAAAAACGAAACGGATGAGTTATAAAAAAATTCACCCCCCTCAGAGTTGTCATGAAGGGTAATCATAGCTATATGAACCAAAGCCATCGTTTGTACCAGGCTGTAAACATGTTTTTATCAGCTGTAAAAATGGCCAATTTACCAATGCAGAAAGAAAGCGCTTGGACTTCATGGAGCCAGCCCCCCAAGGCGAGTCGATGAATTGCAGTTTTAGTTACTTCCGTATTGGCTTCCCGAGGGAGAGCGGGAGGTTGCCGCTTGGTTTTCACACATGCCTAACATGTTTTAACCTGTTTTTAGCATGGCTAACATGTTTAACATAATGATAGCATGAATTAGCATGTGTTTACCTTAAATTAGTATGTTGTTAGCTTGTTTTCACATGTGGCTAACATGTTTTAACCTGTTGTGAGCATGGCTAACATGTTTAGCACAATGATAGCATGAATTTGCATGTTTTCACCTTAAATTATCATGATGTTAGCTTGTTTTCACCTGTGGCTAACATGTTTTTAACTATTTTTTAGCATGGCTAACATGTTTTAACACAATGATAGCATGACTTAGCATGTTTTCACCTTTAATTATTATGTTGTTAGCTTGTTTTAACACATGGCTAACATGAAATGACATGTTAGCATGGTTAACGTTGCTATTGTGTTTGTATTATATTTACTATTCGAATCATTTGCTAATTTTTAGCTACGATTAACATGTTGTCGTCATTTTTTGCTGTTGCTAGTATGGATTTGCATGTTTCTAGCTTAACCTAACATGATTTACATGTATGCTAACGTGAAATAGCATGGTTCATATTTAACCTCCCGCTAACATAAATTTGGATGGCGCTAACATGCTTACCACAATGATTTCATGAATTAGTATGTTTCACCCTAAATTATCATGTTGTTAGCTTGTTTTAACTCGTGGCTAACATGTTTTAGTGTATTTGCTAACCTAAATTGACGTGGTTGTCTGGTTTAACATTTTGCTATTGTGTTTCTATTATATTTATTGTTAGAATTGTTTGCTAATTTGTAGTTGCAGTTAACATGTCGTCATTTTAGCTGTCATTAGCATGGACTTACATGTTTCTAGCTTATTCTAACATGTTTTACATGTATGCTAGCAATGAAATAGCATGGTACTACATTACCAAATGACTATTTAATTAACATCCTGTTAACATAAATTAGGATGATGCTACCATGCTTAGCAGTCAGCATGTTGTAGCAGGTTTAAGAGTGTTAAAACCTTAAGACATCGCTAACTTGTTTTTAGCATGTTGTTAACATGTCATAGCACGTTTAAAAGCTTTAAAACTTTCAGACATTGTTAGCTTGTTTTGAGAATGCCTTAGCATGATGTTATCATTAGCATGATGCTACCATGCTTAGCAATCAACATGCTCTAGCATATCCAAGAGCGTTAAAACCATAAGAGATTCCTAGCTTTGCATGCTTATAATGTTGTTAGCATGTTTTACTATGCTGCTAGCATGATTTTTCCTGATTGTTAGCATAGCCTAGGCTAGTTGTTCGGCTTTGTGGATGGCTCAGAAGTTAGTCTGATCAGTTATAAACAGTTTTGAGATCAGAAAATAATCCTATTCCAAATGGAAAGCAAGGTTATCTCCTACATTTGTTCCTGTTCAAAGCATAAACACTTTTAATTGTGATCAATTAGTTTGGTAAACAAGAGCGATTCTGTTTCTCCAGTGGATGATCTTGATTTGAGAGCATTTATTCAAGAAGGGGCTGTGCTTTGTGCGGTGTTTGTTTTCTGTTTTCGTGAGGTTCAAACAAGGCAAATATTATTCAGGCGAGCAGAAAGATTAAACATAAATCAAAGGAAAACAAGTTTATTGGTCTCACACCGCTGCTGCTGTTTTTAACACAAACCCCTAGTGAATTATTAATGATGTTTTGCTTCTCCAGTAATTGTGTTTTGTGTTAAAAATGCCTAAAATAAACATTATTAAATTAATTAATTGTAAAAATGATAGTGTTTTTGAATCATAGGATAGTTAAACTGTGTATATGTTATAGCCTTTACAACAGTTTGTAATTAATGCTAAAGTATACTGTAGTATTAACTATAGTTAACTGATACACTATATTATACTTTACTACAGTAAACTGGGGTGTATTGTAGTCTAATATACCCTATAGTTGAAGAAAACTACAGTATTGGCTCATTTGTTTATATTACTGTAGTTGTTGTGTCACCATAGCAACTGTAGAATCACCACAAACAATCAATTACTGTAGTTGTTGTGTTACTATAGCAACTATAGAATCACTAAAACAGATCAATTATTGTAGTTGTTGTGTTACTATAGAAACTATAGAATCACTAAAACAGATTAATTACTGTAGTTGTTGTGTTACTATAGCAACTATAGAATCACTAAAACAGATCAATTATTGTAGTTGTTGTGTTACCATAGCAACTATAGAATCACTACAACAGATCAAATACTGTAGTTGTTGTGTATCTATAGCAACTATAGAATCACTAAAACAGATCAATTATTGTAGTTGTTGTGTTACCATAGCAACTATAGAATCACTACAACAGATCAATTACTGTAATTGTTGTGTTACTATAGCAACTATAGAATCACTACAACAGATCAATTACTGTAATTGTTGTGTTACTATAGCAACTATAGAATCACTACAACAGATCAATTACTGTAGTTGTTGTGTTACTATAGCAACTATAGAATCACTACAACAGATCAATTACTGTAGTTGTTGTGTTACTATAGCAACTATAGAATCACTACAACAGATCAATTACTGTAATTGTTGTGTTACTATAGCAACTATAGAATCACTACAACAGATCAATTACTGTAGTTGTTGTTACTATAGCAACTATAGAGTCACTACAACAGATCAATTACTGTAGTTGTTGTGTTACTATAGCAACTATAGAATCACTACAACAGATCAATTACTGTAGTTGTTGTTACTATAGCAACTGTAGAGTCACTACAACAGATCAATTACTGTAGTTGTTGTGTTACTATAGCAACTATAGAATCACTACAACAGATCAATTACTGTAGTTGTTACTATAGCAACTGTAGAATCACCACAACATATCAATTACTGTAGTTGTTACTATAGCAACTGTAGAATCACCACAACAGATCAAGTACTGTAGTTGTTGTGTTACTATAGCAACTATAGAATCACCACAACAGATCAATTACTGTAGTTGTTGTGTTACTATAGCAACTGTAGAATCACCACAACAGATCAATTACTGTAGTTGTTGTTACCATAGCAACTGTAGAATCACCACAACAGATGAATCATTATAGTTGTTGTTACCATAGCAACTGTAGAACCACCACAACAGATGAATCACTATAGTTGTTGTGTTTAAGTTTGTTTTTGTATGTGTAGGATCTGTTCGCTCTGGATATGGAGCCGTATCGCTTCAGCGGCGTCAACATGACCGGTTTCCGCATCTTGAACACGGAGAGTCCGCAGGTTTCCTCCATCATTGAGAAATGGTCAATGGAGAGACTGCAGGCGCCACCCAAACCAGACTCCGGCCTGCTGGACGGCTTCATGACGGTCAGTGTGTGTGCGCTCGTTTGTGAATTTGTGTTTGCATGCATAGGTGTATAGGAGGCTGTGGTTGTGAGTGTGTGGTTGTGTCTTTGTATGTTTGTGTGTGTGTCTGTGTATGTTTGTGTGTGTGTGTGTGTGTGCGCGTAAGTAATTGTGTGTGTGCAGAATTAGGCCTGCTGGATGGCTTCATAATTGTGTGTGTGTGTCTGAATGCTGAAGTGCGGATGATGCGTCTTTTTGAAAAGTCTTTATCCATCTTTGTGCTTTTGTTCTTTTCATCACTCTCAGATTGTGTGTGTGTGTGTGTGTGTGTGTGTGTGTGTGTGGGGTTCATAGGAACCTTCATCACTCACAGATCATGAACAAACAGACGTGAGCACTTGAGAAACCGTTTAAAGACACACACACGCGCTCCTTCATGAAACCTGGAGAGCATCACTCAGATCCTGTTCAAAACACTGAGATCAGCTCTCTAAGATCCTCGCTTATGCAGGAATCCCAGAATGCACTGCAGTCAGCTCTGCTCTGCCAAATGTGCTCTAATAACATTTTTCAGACGGTTATTTCTGAACCTTCATTTAAAAAAAAACATGTTTGGGGTTATCTTAACATATTAAATATATATATGAATATATTTCACTCAATCATTACAGGAACATTTGAAGCATTTCTCATTCGTTTTTCATTCATTCAGTTGAAATAATATACAACAAATGTAAATGTAATGTATTTAAGGTTGAAGACAACAAGTAGTGCTACATGATTATGTTGTACATTCACAAGTAAACATTGTTTTTCGTCATTGTAGGGTGGAGTTTAAGTGCATATGGAGAGAACACTCAGAAATGCACTGTGTGTTATAGAGTTACAGCAGTCAAAATAAGTATTGAACACGTCACCATTTTTCTCAGAAAACATATTTCTAAAGGTGCCGTTGACTTGAAATGTTCACCAGATGTTGGAAACAACCAAAGAAATCCATATATCAACGAAAACAAATTTAATTAGTTTACAAATGAAGTTCTGTGAAATAAAATGAAATGACGCAGGGAAAAAGTGTTGAACACATGAAGGAAGGAAGGTGCAACGCAGTGGCGCAGTAGGTAGTGCTGTTGCCTCACAGCAAGAAGGTCACTGGTTCGAGCCTCGGCTGGGTCAGTTGGCGTTTCTGTGTGGAGTTTGCATGTTCTCCCTGTGCTCGCGTGGGTTTCCTCCGGTTTCCCCCACAGTCCAAAGACATGTGGTACAGGTGAATTGGAAAGGCTAAATTGTCTGTAGTATATGTGTGTGAATGAGTGTGTATGGATGTTTCTCAGTGATGGGTTGCGGCTGGAGGGGCATCCGCTGCGTAAAATATGTGCTGGATAAGGTTCGCTGTGACGACCCCGGAATAATAAAGGGACTAAGCTGAAAAGAAAATGAATGAATGAATAAAGAAAGGGAGGTGCAGTTAGGCAGTAAAAGCCCAGACAGCAGCTGAAATCTCTCAGTAGTTTTTCAGCAACCCTCTTTTTTCCCCCACTGTATTTTATAGCTAAGGGACAAAAGGAAAAGTTTGGACTATTTGGTGAAGTTTATTTATAAACTAATTTCGAGAGGATCACGTGCTTATGATTGCTAGCGGCTGGACCCACATTATCCAAATCACCATGCACCAATCAGATGACTATAAATACCCCGGGTTTCACATCACCGCTATATTCGCTTTGAAGAATCCCCCCTTCCACCCCTACTCCTCCTCTTTTCTAGATGGGTGACACGGTGGCCCAGCGCTTAGCGCTGTTGCCTCACAGCAAGAATGTCAATGGTTCTAGGCTTTACCAAACCAGCGGGCATTTTCTGTGCGGAGTTTGCATGTTCTCCCCGTGCTCACGTGGGTTTTCCCCGGGTCCTCCGGTTTCCTCCCACCGATTAAAAACATGCAACCTAAGTTATTGATTGATCAACTTTATAGACTTGCTCCCTATCTAGTACCTATCTCGTTAAAGAGAACTACTATCTGCTCTTCAATCACTACGAAGGGGAGTTCTCGAGATCTACCTGAGCTCGATCTTCCCTCTCGCCTTGCAATGGGAGGGAGCCCCGGGCTCGAGGATCTGATGAGCTCAGGGCTCTCTCCCGGGACAGCATGCCAAACAAGCTTTATAACTAATCATCAGCTAAGTGTGAACTCTTGAAACTAAGTTTAGGCTTTTTGGTGACGGCAGCTTAAAGCCGCCTCTCATATGGAGAATGAAGTCTCCTGCATTGCTCAGGTGTAAGTTTCTCACAGACATCAACAGATGTCAAAATCTTGAGGATTCTGTGGGTCTCGTCTATCTGAGCATTATTCTGTATTCTCTATTGGATTGAAGTCAGGTGATTGGCTGGGCCATTCTACAGCTTGATTTTCTTTCTCTGAAAGCATCTGAGAGTCTCCACGGCTGTGTTTTGGATCATTGTCTTGCTGAAATGGTTTCATCTTCATCCTCCTGCTGATGTAGATGTTGGACTGAAGCAGCTGATATTCATTTACACTGAGGAAGGGCAGAGGGTAATGAAGCACTACTGAGAGATTTCAGCTGCTGTCTGGGCTTTCACTGCCGAACTACACCTCCCTTTCTTTATGTGTTCAACACTTTTTCCCTGTGTCATTTCATTTTATTACACATTACTTAATTTGTAAACTAATTAGTTTAGTTTTCTTTGCATATATGGATTTCTTTGGTTGTTACCAACATCTGGTGAACATTTCAAGTCAACGGCACCTTTAGAAATAATTCAATTCATCTTTATTTGTATAGCGCTTATACAATGTAGATTGTGTCAAAGCAGCTTCACATGGAAGATTATAGTGAATTGAAACAGTGTCAGTTCAGTTTTCAGAGATTAAGTTCAGTTCAGTTTAGCTCAGTTCAGTGTGGGTTAATAATCACTACTGAGAGTCCAAACACTGAAGAGCAAATCCATCGATATGTTTTCTGAGAAAAATGGTGACTGGTTCAATCTTATATATATATATATATATATATATACACTACCGGTCAAAGTTTGGGTCATTTTTTTTTTCATGTTTTTTTTTTTTTTCAAGAAAACTATTCTGTTTATCAAGGCAATATTTATTTATTACTTATTGTATGTAGTTTCAAATTAAATGATCCTTCCAGTTATTATTGCTTTTATTACTATTACCAATAATAATAATAATAATAATAATTAATATGAGAGTGATTTCTGAAGGATCATGTGACTGAAGACTGGTGTAATGAAGCTGAAAATTCATCATTAAAGCCACTGGAATAAATTATTAAATTAAAATATAAACTACTTTTGAACAGTTATTTAATAGTGCAATAACATTTCACAATTTTACAATTTGTAGTTTTTTTTATTAAATAAATGCAGCTTTGGTGAGCAGGAGAAGCTTATTTTAAAACATTTAAAAATCCTACTGACCCTAAACTTTTGACCGGTAGTGTATGTATGTATATATATATATTGTTGATGTCAGAATTATTAGCCCCCCTTTCAGTTTTATTTTATTTTTTAAATATTTCCCAAATTATGTTTAACAAAGCAAGGAAATTTTCACAGTATGTCTGATAATATTTTTTCTTCTGGAGAAAGTCTTATTTGTTTTATTTTGACTACAATAAAAGCAGTTTTTAATTTTTTAAACACCATTTTAAGGACAAAATTATTAGCCCCTTTAAGCTATATATTTTCTCGATAGTCTACAGAACAAACCATCATTATACAATAATTTGCCTAATTACCCTAACCTGCCTAGTTAACCTAATTAACCTAGTTAAGCCTTTAAATGTCACTTTAAGCTGTATAAAAGTGTCTTGAAGAATATCTTGTCTAATATTATTTACTGTCATCATGACAAAGAGAAAATAAATCAGTTATTAGAGATGAGTTATTAAAACTATTATGATTTGAAATGTGTTGAAAAAATCTCTCCGTTAAACAGAAATTGAGGAAAAAAATAAACAGGGGGGCTAATAATTCTGACTTCAACTGTGTGTGTATATATATATATATATATATATAGCATTCATGTTGCTGACTGTCTCCTGCTGGAAAATCCCACAGATATCGAGTGAATCTCCACCAGAGAAATGTGCTCTCAAACCTACAATAAATCATCCGTCCGGCTGAACTATTATTAATATGAGAAGATAAAGGACTGGGCTAAATAATAAATAAGCCGAGAGCTGATGAAGCGCTTCATTAGAGTTACGGATGTTTATGACTTTCTCTCTGCGACATCTCGCTCCGGTCTCATTTGCATGAGTAAAGCTGCTCTTCAGATGCAATCAGACGGACAGATAATGGAATTCATTAGCAGGAGGACGATTACTTACCCGTCCACATCAGCTCAGAGCGCGCGCCGCTAAGTTCATTTGCGGTTTGTTGCTTGTCATCTGAAAACAAAGAGATGAAAAAGCTGATGAGAAATCAGAACAATAGATGCTATAACACACGCTCGTCTGAAAACAGACCTTCAGTAGTGCTTACAGTAGCTGTTTCCATCGAAAGATGTGAATTACAGTTGAAACCAGAAGTTTACATACACTAAGGTCTGTTAAGATTACCTAAACCATTTACATTTGCTAAATGCCAGAATAATGAGAGAATTTTTTAATTATTTCTGGACAGTCTAAAGTTTACACACATTTCCTTGGTATTTTTTTAGCTTTGCTTTTAAACTGTATAACTTTGGTCAAATGTTTTGGGTCTCCTTTCACAAGCTTCTCACAACAGTTTGCAGGAATTTTGGGCCATTCCTCCTGACAGAATTGGTGTAACTGAGTCAGATTTGTAGGCTGTCTTGCTCGCACAAGCTCTTTCAACTCTGCCCACAAATTTTCTATAGGATTGAGCTCAGGGCTTTGTGATGGCCACTCCAAAACATTCACTCTGTTGTCCTTAAAGCACATTTGAACTAATTTGGCAGTATGCTTAGGGTCATGGTCTGTTTGGAAGACCCATTTGTGGCCAAGTTTTAATTTCCTGGCTGATGTCTTGAGATGTTGCTTCAGTATTTCTACATAATGTTCTTTCTTCATGATGCCATCTACTGTATGTGTGAAGTGGACCAGTCCCTCCTGCAGCAAAACAGCCCCACAACATGATGCTGCCACCCCCATACTTCACAGTTGGGATGGTGTTCCTAGGCTTGTAAGCTTTCCCCTTTGTCCTCCAAATGTAACACTGGTCATTATGGTCAAACAGTTCAATCTAAGCTCCATCAGACCACAGGACATGTCTCCAAACATTAGTCTTTTCCCCAGTGTAATTTACCAAATTGTAATCTGGCTTTATTGTTGATTCTGGCTTGTTGATTTTCCCATGTTGTCACACAAGGAAGCAGTGTGTTTGAGGTTTTCCTTAAATACTATTCTACAGTTGTGCCTCCAATTAACTCAAATGTTGTCAATTAGCCAATCAGAAACTTCCAAAACCTTGACACCATCATCTGAGTTTTTCTGTCATTATTTCAGCAAATAGGATTGTAAAAGAATGATTTGTTGTACTCTCCCATTCACTGCGCTCTGAGTTTGCCAACTATCACCACTTGTGCTCTAGAGAAACGTGCAAATGTGAAAAGGGTCCGTAATATTTAAAGGTGCAGTATGTAAGTCTGACACCCAGTGGTTGAACTAGGTATTGCACTCCTGGATCCAAACAAACTGAAGTGCGGGTTGCCAGATTGAGGACAGGAGCGAGTGATTTAAACCGTGCAATGGCACAGAACAACAGAAAACTATGACAATGATCAGCTCAGGTAAATCTCATTTGCTTTATTTAGTGCTAAATGCTAACAATGTGAGTTTTTAATGCCATTTTACATGACATTTATTGCCATATACTGAAAGCAGCAGCAGATAGTTGCCTCAGATCTGGAAAATACAATAAACTTTTTGAAATTGAACATTGGAACTAAACATGTGATTCTGCATCTACATTTAATAATGTTAAAGAAACGAATCTGGAACCTGATCCTAGTATTGGACTTTTAGGAGCAGTGGACAGGTCTTGCAGTAGAACACAAGCAATTCTCTTTTGTATGCGCATTGCAAAAAAACTCATTTTACAAATGTGGAAATCTGATGCTGTCCCCACCTTTGAAATATGTTACACTTAGAAGAACTGAGATTCACACTAAATGACAAATTGTCCATTTTTAACAAGATTTGGGAATCATTCATTGGCCTGCAATCCTATTGCATTCATGGCCGCCACAGCTATATCCCCCTGTAGCCCAGGACCGGTTACTCACTGAAGCTAAGCAGGGCTGAGCCTGGTCAGTACCTGGATGGGTGACCACATGGGAAAACTAGGCTGCTGTTGGAAGTGGTGTTAGAGAGGCCAGCAGGGGGCGCTCAACCTGCGGTCTGTGTGAGTCCTAATGCCTCAGTGAAAGTGAAGGGGACACTACACTGTCAGTGAGCGCCGTCTTTCGGATGAGACGTTAAACCGAGGTCCTCTCTGTGGTCATTAAAAATCCCATGGCACTTCTCGTAAAGAGTAGGGGTGTAACCCCGGTGTCCTGGCCTAATTCCCTCTCGGCCCTCACAATCATGGCCTCCCAATCATCCCTTATCCACCGAATTGGCTCTATCACTGTCTCTTCACTCCACCGATAGCTGGTGTGTGGTGAGCGCACTGGCGCCGTTGTCCTGCGGCTGCCGTCGCATCATCCAAGTGGAGCTGCACACTGGTGGTGCTGTGGAGAGACCCCCCTCATGATTGTGAAGCGCTTTGGGTGTATGACCATACACAATAAATGCGTTATATAAATACACACATTACATTACAATTACATTTTTGCAGATAGACTGAACTGATAGACTTTTACAAGACTATTGTATGCTAATTTATTTATTTATCTTATTTCATTATTTATTTCATAATTATCTTATAATTGTTTTATAAAGTCTCTTTTGGTTTCATTGTCCATGTACACCTTGCTTCAATTTTACATTTTTTGTCCCAGCCAGATCCATATATGATTGTAAATGTTATTCATATATGCCTTGTATTTTATTTTTTATGAACCTTCCACAAATATTTTGATCGATGTTAGATGGGTGGGGTGGGTGGTAGGGTTTTGAGTTCCTTTTTGTAGTAATCTAAATTCACTGTAAGTACTTCCAAAAGAATTTTGATATATGGTATATCTCTTTGTAAGGATTTAGGCAGGACTATGTATGAAGGTTTTTTCAATGAAAATGAAAATAAAGAGTTTTAAAAAAATAATGTTAAAGAGGGCTAATGTGTATTAAATAGATTTTCAAGAGTTCACACTTAGCTGATGATTGATTATAAAGCAAGTTTGGCATGCTGTCCCGGGAGAGAGCCCTGAGCTCAAAAGGTCCTTGAGCCCTGGGCTCCCTCCCGTTTGCAGGGCGAGAGGGGAGCTTTGAGCTCAGGTAGATCTCTAGAACTCCCCACTTTTTGATAAGAGTTGATGACAGAAAATAATTGCTATGAAGAGATATGCTGATGGATGACAGTTTGACTGTAGTGCTAAATTTAGATTGTTCAATTCACTTGTAGTGCATGTTTTTTGGAACGTGGGAGGAAACCGGATAACCCGGGGAAACCCACGCAAGCACGGGAAGAACATGCTAACTTCGCACAGAAAAGACAACCAGTCTGAAAAAGGACTAGAACCGGTGACGCTCTTGCTGTGAGGCAGCAGTGCTAATCACTGGGCCACCGTGCCGCCCTATGAAAGGAAAAGAGGAGGAGTAGGGGTGGAAGGGGGATTCTTGAAATCGAAGATGACTGTAGTAAGAAACCCTGGCTCTTTATAGTGGGTTAGGGATCGTCTGATTGGTTGGACATACATGGTTAATGCATGACCAGCCGTGTTCAATCATAATCACGTGATCCTCTCGAAATTAGTTTATAAATAAACTTCACCTAAACCTTACCAGTTTCATGAGTGAGTGCATATTCTGTGCTTCTGAATGGCTGTATTTACATTTCTGTCGCGTTTCGTCTGGTGCAAACAGCTAAATTGCTCATCACTGCGTATCTCGTCACAAGGCATGTTGTTAGGACACACGGTTACAATGTAACCTGCTCACCTAATGTTTACGTTCGTAATATTGATATCATTTGCTAATTAATAACCTCATGTGCAACTGAATCTGTCTCATTTCGACATCTGATACTGTCCACCGGAGGTCGCATTTCGGTTGCATTTCGGTCACAGATGTATGCTTTCAGAGTCTTTCTGAATGAATGAATGAATGAATGAAATGCGCTGTTTTCCACCAAGGCAACCCGGAGTGCTAAAATATAATTGGCTAAACTGGCATTGGGTGGGTTAAAAGAACGTAAACATAGACAGTGATCCAGCACGGAAAACACATGTTCAAAGCAGAATATCTGACTTCAGCATTGTTTTTCAGATAAACAAGTATGTTCACTTAGCATGTTTCTGAAATATCTGCACACATATTATGGTGTTTTTATGCTTTAGAAGAGTCAAAAACTGACACACAGCTCCTTTAAAGATGGTTTTCATTCTCTTGCCAGGAGAATTGCACTTTAATGCTTGCTTGTATCTTTGCAAAATAATGAGCAAAATATTTTGTATCGTCATCATGACAAATGACATCTCCTCCTGCGGGCCCCCAAAACCATATCTTAAAATAAACCAGAGACTTACAGGAGGTTTCAGAAGCATGCAAGATCTGTAAAAATGCATGTTCCTCCACATGAGTCATAAAAGCCCTCATGTATCAAATATGAAATGAAAACACTTGATCTAGTGGTTCGGCAAACGCTCTGAATTATTTTATTTGTCAGGCTTGACGGGTTCTGATGGGTTTATACTGTACGGTTCTGATGTCAGTGTTCTGCTGTGGTTGCCATGGTTACACTCGTGACGTCTTGTTTGCAAGAGTCTATTTGACGCCAAAAAACACAATCTGGCAACTCGCAGAGCAACTCCTGAAGACAGCGCTGAGAGATGTTCCTTATCATCAGACGCATTAATGAGCTCAGGCTGATTTGAATGTTTATTTACATGTTTGCGAATTGGAAACATACGTGAGGGTGTGCTCTTGCCAAATTAATTATTCAGATATGCAAATATAAACATGACATGCACATGCTGTTTCATCCACACACACACACAAAACACACACAAGTGCTGTAAACACTGAAAAGAAATGTCTGTAAAGTTGTTTATTGAGATTATTGAAGTGTGTTTGACAGAAAAATGCCACCTAACAGGCAAAGATCTCTTGAATGAATGTCGTTCCAGCAACGTTAATAGAACATTTGTTGTATTAATGATGGTTTATTGTTTGTTTCATCCTTCATCTAGTGTTTCAATCAGTGTTAGTTGTAATGTTATGGGCTTCTGCATCAGGCCGTACAGCACAAACATGTACACTCTGTTACACTCTTAAATTTGAGTTGTTGTTACTCAAAGTTGAGTCATATATGGACAAAAGCAACACTGCCTTAATTTTTTTCATTTAAATTAGAATTAGGCGGCACAGTGTCTCAGTGGTTAGCACTGTCGCCTCACAGCTAGAAGGTCGCTGGTTCGAGTCCTAGCTGGGTCAGTTGACATTTCTGTGTGGAGTTTGCATGTTCTCCCCTTGTTGGCGTGGGTTTCCTCCGGGTGCTCCGGTTTCCCCCACAGTCCAAGCACATGCGCTATAGGGGAACTGATGAACTAAATTGGCCATTGTGTTTGTGTGTGTGTGTGTGAGAGAGAATGAGTGTGTATGGGTGTTTCCCAGTACTGGGTTGCAGCTAGAAGGGCATCCGCTGCGTAAAAAAAATGCTGGATAAGTTGGTGGTTCTTTCCGCTGTGGCGACCTCTGATAAATAAGGGACTAAGCCGAAGGAAAATGAATGCATGAATGAATTAAAATTTTAGCCCAATGTTGTGTCCATGTTTGACCCAACATTGGGTTACCACAATCTAGAATTTTTTCAGAAGTGTACATATACAGAGGGTTCAAAGTGACTGAATATATTAAGTTTTGTTTAAACTTAGTGTTAAATATTAACATATATGTTCTGTATAAAGTGCTTATTATTATTATTATTATTATTATTATTATTCATTCATTAATTTTCAGCTTAGTCCCTTTATTAATCTAGGGTAGCCACAGCGGAATGAACCGCCAACTTATCCAGCATATGTTTTATGCAGCGGATGCCCTTTCAGCTGTAACCCATCTCTGGGAAACATCCATACACACTCATTCACACTCATACACTACGGCCAATTTAGCCTACCCAGTTCCCCTATAGCGCATGTGTTTGGACTGTGGGGGAAACCGGAGCACCTGGAGAAAACCCACGCAAACACGGGGAGAACATGCAAACTCCACACAGAAACGCCAACTGACCCAGCCGAGGCTTGAACCAGCGACCTTCTTGCTGTGAGGCAACAGCACTACCTACTGCACCACTGTGTCGCCCTGTTATTATTATTGTTATTATTATTATTATTGTTGTTGTTGTTGTTGTTATGATTATTATTAGGATTAAAATTATTACTATTATTAATATTATTGTTGTTGTTGTTGTTGTTATGATTATTATTATTAGGATTATTATTATTATTACTATATTATTATTGTTAATATTATTACTATTATTATTGTTATTGTTATTATTAGTATTATGATTATTATTTTGATTATTATTATTATTATTGCTGTTGTTGTTATGATGATTATTATTAAGATTATGATTATGATGATTATTATTATTATTATTACTATATTATTGTTGTTGTTGTTGTTTTTTATTTTTATTAGGATTATAATTATTATTATTGCTATTATTAATATGATTATTATTGTTATTATTATTATTATTACTACTACTATTGTTGTTGTTGTTGTGATGATGATGATGATTATTATTATTATTGTTGTTGTTATGATAATGATGATGATGATTGTTAATAATAATAATAATAATAATAATTTAGTAAATATTGATGATGTATTCATCTTGTTGAATGAAAACGTTCAAATGTGAGTGTGAGCTCAGCACAGAGACAAATATTTGTTCATGTGCTGGACCCAGAAAATTAAACCCAATTCAAAATAAAAGCAAAATATTTGTTTTGTAACCAAACTGGCCGATAATTCTTTAAAATAGAAACAAATTTCAAGAAAAGCTCAATTCATTTTGATGTAGAGTGATTTCAGGTAAAATAAAAAGTGTCACAATTGACCTGAATGCACATAATTTTGCTTTATTTTGATTTAAGATTTGTGCATTTACTGGAGGTACAGAAATGGAGTAATCAATGCAAAAGACATGCTTTACTTACTTTGCTTAGTCTCGATTCTAGACAAAATCAAGCAGAAATATTGTTTTATTTTCACCTTCAGAAGAAATAAGTCAAAATTCGGAGTTTTCTCTTAAAGCAAGCTACTGTAAATGATCTACCAATGGGGTGAGTGCAATAATCATGTTTGCAGAAGCTGGTGTGTGTACAGTAAATGAGATGCTCATACAGTAGCGCAGAGAGAAAGGGAGAGAGAGAGTTTCCTTGTGGAGTTGCCTTGGAAACAGTTGCCGGTGTGGTGAATCTGTTGCTAGTGTATGGCTTTCAGTCACTTCCACAAGACGTGTGCTGTGATTTATGACTGACTCGCTGCACAGAGAGACTTCATTATAATCATGATTAAACACTGAACTGGTGATGAAGGGCTCATCATCATCACATCACACTGTAGTCTGTCAGTGATCGGTTCAAAACGCGCACACACATACATACGCATATGCACACATATACACATACATGTACATATACATATACACACACACATACACATGCAGTGTACACACAAATATACACATATACATAGACACATACACATTCATGTAAACGTACACGCATATACACACACACACACACGCATACATACACACACATACACATATAGACACAAACATATAAAAATATATACACATACATACACACACATGTACATATACATATACATACACACATACACATATATTGACACGTACATATAAACATACACACACATATACATAGAGACACATACACACAGATGTCACAACACTGTAAAACTGTCTCCAGCTCTTCTGTCTGAGCCATAAGCCATCATTAGCTGACAAACAAACAAACAAACACACACACACACACACACACACACACACACCGAGAGAGAGAGAGCAGTAATGAGAGGAGCATCATCCTCTTAATAGCAGTGTGTGTTTGGATTGTCATTCACTGGATCTGTTTGTGAGCCTGAAGGAGCTCTCATACTAATTGGGACGAGTGAGTGTGTGTGTGTGTGTGTGTGTGTGTGTGTGTGTGTGTGTGTGTGTGTGTGTGTGAGTGTGAGTGTGTTTCTTTTCCTTCTGGGATGAAATTTCTCCAGTTGTATGGAAGAGCGAGTAGAATCTGACAGACTCTGTGTGGATGTTTTCCCACACACAGGAGATTTACTGCATGTACAGAACACACACAGACACACACACACACACACACGGTGGGGAAAGTATATTAATGAATCAATATAATAATAAAGCAAATAATTATTTCTTTGTCCATCCATCCTTCTGTCTGTCTCTCAGGTGAACAGTGAATGTGACGCATCAAACATTTCACTAAACCCACCATCATGTACACAACAGCTCCATATATACTGTATTTGGATTTGAGACCTGAACGAGGTGACACCCTGAGTCAGTGTTTCTCAACCACTTTCCTGGAGGACCACCAGCACTGTCTCCTTTGTCTGCCACAGCCATTACAGGTCTTTAGGTCTCTGCCAATGAGTCGATGATCTGAATCAGGTGTGTTTGGTTAAGAAGACATGGAAATGTGGAGTGCTGGTGGTCCTCCAGGAACGTGGTTGAGAAACACTGCCCTAAGTAATGCATTTCAGATTTGCAAAAAATGTAGACTGCGCCCTCTAGTGGATTTGTCATCTGAAATGTACAACAGAATATACCCTGAGTAAAGCATGTCAGATTTGCACAGGTTTAGACAGCGGATTATTACACGCAGAACCTATAATAGCATGTTAGTGGAAAAATACAAGATTTGTCTCATAGTTCGGCATTAGAAAAATTAACCTTTATAGTTAAGAGAAAACAAAATCAAAATATGTAATCCTTTTGTAGGGTTTCTGAAGGAAGCTGATACGAATCTTTTGTCCATATAACTTAAATCTTGCATCGCCTGCTACAGTGCTTAAGTTGTGAATTGCAAGGTGCCAGAACAGATCGCGGTAACGGATCTAGCATGTTACCCGAGGATGGAGAGGTGTCGCGCACAAAAGTGGAGAGCGGGGGCAGGGGCGGTCGGGGGTGGGCGTTGGTTGGCGGAGGGGTGTTGCTGATGGACAAAGGACGAAAGTGTAGAGCGGGGGGTTGTAGCGGACGAAAGTGAAGAGGGTTGGGGAGTCGTGAAGAAAGTGAACAGCGCATGGTGGGGGGTGGGGGAGGGTTGAGGAGGGGGATCTGTAAAATCAGGTGCCGGATCAGATTACAGAGGTGCCGGACACAATTCCGGCACAAATTAAGTCCTGGCCTGCTATTAATACACCATTGTTTTGACACCTCTATATTGTATGTGTAAGTACTTTATTTATTTATTTATTTATTTATTTATTTATTTATTTATATACTGTTGATTGTAATTTTCATTATTATTCCTCTTATTATTTTGATTATTTATTTATATAAATATGTAATTTAGCATCCGCTGTGTAAAACGTGCTGGATAAGTTGGCAGTTCGTCCGCTGTGGTGACCCCAGATTAGTAAAGGGACTAAGCGAAAAGAAAATGAATGAATGAAATATGTAATTTAGTAAGTTTTCTTTTCTTTACTACATTAAAAGTTTCTAAAAATTGATAGTAATACAATATAGAAGGCTTGATACCTTTATATTGTATGTGTGTACATTTATTTATTTATATATTTGTAATTGTAATTTTTATTTTATAATAATTTTATTATTATTTAGATTATATATATATATATATATATATATATATATATATATATATATATATATATACAGTTGAAACCAGAAGTTTACATACACTCTAAAAAAAGGAACATAACCATTTTTAAAAAATGTCTGATGGTAAATTATAATAAACGTTTACTATTTTAGCTCCATTAGGATTTCCTAAATCATTTACATTTGCTAAATGCCAGAATAATGAGAGAAAATATTTTTTTTTAGAATTTTTGATTAATTTCTAGACAGTCAAAAGTTTACACACATTTCCTTGGTATTTTTTTAGCTTTGCTTTTAAACTGTATAACTTTGGTCAAATGTTTTGGGTCTCCTTCCACAAGCTTCTCACAATAGTTTGCAGGAATTTTGGCCCATTCCTCATGACAGAATTGGTGTAACTGAGTCAGATTTGTAGGCTGTCTTGCTCGCACAAGCTTTTTCAACTCTGCCCACAAATTTTCTATAGGATTGAGCTCAGGGCTTTGTGATGGCCACTCCAAAACATTCACTCTGTTGTCCTTAAAGCACATTTGAACTTATTTGGCAGTATGCTTAGGGTCATGGTCTGTTTGGAAGACCCATTTGTGGCCAAGTTTTAATTTCCTGGCTGATGTCTTGAGATGAGATGTTGCTTCAGTATTTCTACATAATGTTCTTTCTACATGATGCCATCTATGCTGTGAAGTGGACCAGTCCCTCCTGCAGCAAAACAGCCCCACAACATGATGCTGCCGCCCCCATACTTCACAGTTGGGATGGTGTTCCTAGGCTTGTAAGCTTTCCTCTTTGTCCTCCAAATGTAACACTGGTCATTATGGCCAAACAGTTCAATCTTAGCTCCATCAGACCACAGGACATGTCTCCAAACATTAGTCTTTTTCCCAGTGTAATTTAGCAAATTGTAATCTGGCTTTTTTGTTGATTCTGGCTTGTTGATTTGCCCATGTTGTCACACAAGGAAGCAGTGTGTTTGAGGTTTTCCTTCAATACTATTCTACAGTTGTGCCTCCAATTAACTCAAATGTTGTCAATTAGCCAATCAGAAACGTCCAAAACCTTGACACCATCATCTGAGCTTTTTCAGAGGCAGAATAATCTTATTGTATGTAAACTTGACTTTCAAGAAAAGTTATAACAATTTCTCCAAAAATCTCTCTCTCATTATTCTGCTATTAAGCAGAACAGAAACAAACGTGATCATCCTAACTTACCTAAAAGAGGAAAAGTTTAGTCACATTAACATCTGACTCTTTTTAAATGGTGATGTGCCTTTTTATACAGTGTATGGAAACTTCTGGTTTTAACTGTGTGTATATATATATATTTATATAATTTTGTGTTTTCTTTTCTTTACCACATGTTAAAAGGTTTTGATAAGTGTAAGGTTTTGATGTGTGTGTGCATATTTTTATTTTTCATGCACATTTATTATTATTCATATTATTACTTAGATCAGGGGTGTTCAACCCTGTTACTGCAGATCTACCTACCTGCTCAGTTCAGCTCCAACCATGATCAAACACACCTGAACCAATTATTCAGGACATGAACAGCACTGGATAATTACAGGCAGGTGTGTTTAATATGGGTTGCAACTGAAATCTGCAGGACGGTAAAGCCGCGGTCACACTGGACTTTTCCCTCCATAGACTTCCATTCATACGCACGCGAATGCGTCAGACCGGAAACGCAAGGTCATGCGTCAGATTTCGCAGGTTGCTGCGGTGCAAAGTTCAAGCTTGGTGAACTCTGACCTGCGAAATCGCATCACTTGACTGCGTGAGACCAATCCAGGATAAAAACATGACCTCTCTGGACAGAAATGTAAAACATGGAGCAATCGCTCGCTTTTTTTAATGTCTAATCATCTTGTTTAATCCCGCCCCTTTTTGCAGCGCCGTACGACAGAATTTCGCTAGCTCATACTCTAGTGTGACTTCGGCTTAAATCTCCAGGTCACCCCTGATTTAGATTATTATTTTGTATGTTTTAGTACATGTTAAAAGTTCCTAAAAATAGATAAAGACAGGGTTTAAAAACATGTAGACAGCGCCCTCTAGTGGAATTGACATCTGAAACGTGCAACAAATGCACCCTGAGCAGTGTATTTATTTCTATACTTTATTTATAGGATTTTATTTTATATAAATTTGCACAAAACAAAAACAGTCAACAACAACAAACAAACATCCCCAACACTTATTTCCCCTTTGTGGCTTTGACTGAAGAGGCACAGAGCTAGCAGTCTGCAACTGCACCAGGTCTCCGGGTATGCAGACCTGGTGCATTTGCCATCTGAGCAACATGCCATGCTATTTAATGCCCACCCCTAACCCTACCCCTCAGTGACATCATCAGCTCCATTGAGTGCAGAGTGTCTGACATTGCATCACTCAGCTTGCATCATCAAGGCTGCATCCACATACTATTGGCAAACATCAAGTCCTCAAGCGTTATACAAATGCACAGTGTGTGTGTGTATAGGGTGCAGACACAACACTATTACAGCAGTACAAATAAGTAAATAAGTAAACATGTAAAAAGGAACATCTGAGCACTGTGTTTTACAAAAATGGAGAGCCTGAGGAGGTTTGAGCTGATCGAGACACAGACTGAAGCATGGATGAATCACATATTAATACTGTGGGTGTGTGTGTGTGTGTGTGTTTCAGACCGACGCGGCGCTGATGTACGATGCGGTTCACGTGGTGGCGGTGGCGGGTCCAGCAGGCGTCTCAGATCACCGTCAGCTCACTGCAGTGCAACAGACACAAACCCTGGCGCTTCGGTGGACGATTCATCAGCTTAATCAAAGAGGTGCACACACACACACTCTCTCACTCACTTACACACACATCACATGGTCACACACACTTACAGTACATCACACTCCACACACACACGCTCACAGACAATCACACACACACACGCTTACATTGCACATATATACACACACGTACATTACACACACACTCTCTCACACACACATACACACTTACATCCTGCAACGTCACCAC